>JAITYT010000869.1:1826567-1853016 GCA_025433975.1 Liostenogaster flavolineata | reverse complement strand
AGAATCGCGTGAAAGAGAAGACACCAAACTGATAGGCGACTCGTGATGGATCGTACAACGTAATGGCTAAGCTAGGATCTTCCAAATGACAAAACACCAAAGTAATAGGTGTGTTAACGACACTTGCATTCGAAGGAATCCGTATGACCCTTAATGGATCGCTCAAGAGCCACGAGGCTGCAGAATTTACACGCACTAAAGGGATTACGGGCACGCGTAGCTTCCACGACGCATCTGGTGGCGCACCACCAGCAAAGTGATATTAACTCTTCGCTAGAAACTTTATGGAAGTTCGCGGTACATAACGCGCACGTTCGTAAGAGTTACATCACTCCTAGCCATTCCAGGGTTATCTTACAAACTTTCCCAGCGGTTTTCGAGCGGCGGTACTCTCCCAGTCTCCAAGAAACTCCCACGAGTTGGAATATTTCGCGCCGGACATCTCCTCGTTCGTTCGGCCGTAGTCACTGCTGTATTTACGATTGGGTCCACTACCTAGCGTCTGCGTTCTATTTGTCTTTCCTTTCTCGTTTCCTTTGGGTGCATTGATAGATCGGAACAAGATGCGTGGTGTAGTCTTTAGTAGACTAAAGTAATTGCGTCGACAAACGGTACACGTCTCAAAAGCTCATCCAGTGATCGCACTATATCATCACACCTTGTAGCGTACTAACCTTCCCAATTGATCGATTACGAATAAGGGTAGAACGAACGTTTCAAGCGAACGTTTCAAAGTTTTTTCTACCTCCTTTTTCCTTCCTGTCGAAGCACGATGCTCTTGGGACCGATGATTTTCTAGGTTCGACGCTTCGAAAGATCGCATCCCTCGTCCCAACCAACCCCTCTTGTCTCCGTAAGAAACTGAGAAGGCAAAAAAGGGTAAAAAAGAACGCGCCAATCGGCCGCGCAGCGACGCTACGCCCTTCGTCGCGAAAATTTGCCTGGCAATTTCGCCAGCCACGACGCGTCTAAATCTGCTTGCAGATTTCCGCGGTGCCTTTCCAGTCCAGATTACTCGGTGCCACGGCGTTACGCTTGCCATTAAGTGGCGAGGCGACTCTCGGCTTAGACAAATTACCACGAATCTTGCGAGCGAAGCTCTTCTTGCAAATACCATCCGCCAACCACGCGTTCGTCAGTTTTAAACTGGCCTTTCAAGCGAGTCACGCTTGGTCGATCGTTCGTCGGACCTATGAGAGATCAGGAATCCTCTAATTAGGTGGATCGTAGTCCGTCATCTGCACCTCGAAATTGGCATTGCGATGAAATGAAACTCGATTTTTTATGGAGAAGAAAGGAAAGGCTAAATCGTAAGTTTCACATTGAAAGTCTCGACGAATGCGCTGCTATTTCTTGAAAATATTAGGTTAGTACGTATGAAAGGTCGGATTTTCTTTACATGTGAACTTTTTGGTATAACCTCGTTTGTAGTCGTACTGTCCATTGCCAGAGTCACGTTTCAACAAAGAAGATTTTCTCAAGAGTGTTCCATTTTGTTATTCGTTTTGAATTTCGTAATATTTTGATTAAATAAACAGCTTTTAAAAATAGATATGCTGTTTTATATATTCACTTTAAAATCCGACATTTCATACGCACCAACCTAATATCTCATCTGAATTTCGGAAGTATACTGTCGACGTTAGAACGGAATCAAGCTGTGGAAATAAGGTGAAACTTTGACGTCGACGCGTTGAGACGAAATACTTAATAATTCTTAAAACAAACTGCTACTAATTTTGCTATTAATTTTGTTCGTTTGCGGAATCGTTTGATCAAAATCACGAGCGTCGAAATCGTCGAGATTAAAATTTAGATTTTGCTAACAGTTTATTACATCGACGAATTAGTTCGTCCCGCGCTCGACCGAGTTCCTTGCAGTTTTTAGGTACTATTTTCATTACGTTCCTTTCCGTTGACCGCGCGGAATCGTTTAATCTCGCGGACGATTGAGAAGGAAGGAATTAGCGAGGGAATTTATTGAAATGGGAGGAAACCGCGCGAAACAAATTACGCGCTCGCGTCATTTATAAAGCGTACAAAAGACGGAAAGTCGGTAAGCCAAAAAAACTCATAGAATATTGCAGAACAAGACCTCGTTATCGCGTAGACGCGTAATCGGCCTCTTCGTCGCTTCTTTCGATTTTATCAAAATTCTTTCAAAATTTTTTTCTCCGTTTGGAGCGAGAAAAATTGAAAACGACGCGTTCTAAGGGGTGAGAGATCGCTTAGAACCGTGCAAATTATGTCTCTGCCTTCGAAAAACCTTGCAAATGGTCGAGAAGGTTGCGAAACTGCAGAAAAGAAACAAAATTGCGGAAAATTAAATAAACGCATTACTTGAATTATTTATTAGTTCGATGTATGGTCAAACTGCTGAAATCCAAACTCATTTCACTTAATATATTTATTATATTACATGAATATAATTATATATAATATATTCGAACGTAAAGCGAATCGATGCCTCTATCGATCGATTCAAAAGGAAAGTTCAGAAATGGTAAAACGTTCAATGTTAAAGGGGTTAATCGTTCATCGAAACACCGTCACAAGCGTACGCAGATTCAATTTCCACGGGTATTTAACTTTTCCTCGAAGTTCCTTCGTCCGAAAAAAAACTCGATCGATCGAAAGGAATTCGCGGAAGCACGTTTAGGATTCGCTTCTCTCTCGTTTACACGAACGACTGAAATCGGTCGATTCGCGAATTTCCACCGGAGAAGTTTCACGCTTTGCATTCTCCATTGTTTGTATAAAAAACAAAGAGTCTAGTTTACCCCGTAACCGAAGCAATTCGAGCAGTTTCCTGCGATATGAGTTAGACCAGTTCGTAAAAATCCATCCTACGAAATATCTCTGCTAATTCAATTAAATTTCGTTCTTTAACAATTTGGTTCGTCTCTGAAAATCCAACATCGACCATGCAACTTGCAATTATTATTGAATTCTTTGTTTCGTTAAATTTGTCGCCGTTATTAAATCGCTACTCGACTTCATAGCAAGAAAAAATTGAAGGATCACGGTACGAATGCAATATCACCTATGCGAGACGACAAAAACCATTCTTGTCAAAACACTCGATCGATCTCTTCCAACTCAAAGCACCTGCGAATTTTCTACAGAAAAAAGAAAATATATAAATTAAAAAAAAAAAGCAGAGTAAGACCGGTCAGGCCGCTTTCGAGAGAAACTCCATAAAAACACCTCCGACATTCCACCGACGAAATTTCTACTTGTATTTAATTATCGCGCGTGCCGGAGGCTTTCGCATACATTCTCGTAGGGAAGAGCCGATGAAACAACGCGTTACACGTACTTTCGACAGTGGTAGTAAATTCGCGGTTAGTCGCGAACCGCATTCCGGGCGAGACTCGGCCGCATTGTCAATTCGCGTAATATCGTTCCTTCCTTTCTCTTCCTTCCGCCATTTTAATTTATTTTTCTGCCGAACGGATCTTTTCCGGTCGAGGACTCCGTGACCTCACGCGCTCCTCCCAATTACGTTTCCTGGTAACGAGCCGATAATGACACGTAATGACGATCACCGGAGTATTTAATGCACGAGAACAAGAGAGATTTAGATAATCGATAGGTAAACGCGCGTGGATAAATCAATTTTATGCATGGGCCACTACGTGGACGTGCGTTTGCCTGTGAGTACGTGCCTACACGGACCTGCCCGTTCGTCGAATCTGTAGTATTGGAAGCATTGTTCCTCGCTGGACGTTCAACTTCGATTCGGTGTAGATCGCGGACTCCTCGCGGTTTCTCCTCGATCGATTCTACGTACGATTCTTCCAACTCGTTCGTTTCAATTTCTTTTGCTAAATATCTTTAACCCTTTGCGGACGGGACAGTTGGAAGTCAACCGTACCGTAGAGCCGAGCTGCTCGTTTCTGCTCGCACGCGGTTTTCGTTCATAACACTCCAAGATGTCAAATTCGATGTATATATATTATATATAATAAAAATATAATATAATATATATAAATATAGAATATAATACAAATATTATATATATAATAATAATAATAATAATAATAATAATATAATATATATTAGGTTGGGGAATAAGTTCGTAGCGTTTTAGCACTAAATTTCGAAATGGCAGAGATAAGCTGAAAAAATAAGAAGAAAATAAAAGGCTACTTCAAGAACAGTCGGACGGTTTCCGATTCGCCTATAGTGGCGCGTGTGTTCAGTGCGTCGACGAAGGTTCGAAGGGTTGTGAATTTCGACCCCCAAAATTAAATCGATACGACGAAAAAGAGTCGCGGTGAAGAATCGAACCGATATTGGCCGAGGCTTCGAAGAGGTGCAAGAAAGATCGCGATAAATGGACGTAAGCTGATTCTCCAGGTGGCTGCCAAATGGACTCGAATCAAAAATGTCGGTGGTCTTTGTCGGCGAGTTTTATCGCGTTCATCTCTCCGAATCCGACCGCCTTTTCTCGACTATCGGCCCTCTCCCCTCCCCTCCCCTCCCACCATCGATCGATGAAACATTCTCCCAGGATTTATGGCGTCGATTCGAAGGTAACTTTATCGACGATAAAGCAGTCAACGACGCGGATTATTTACGTCCTATTCCACGATTTAAATAATTTACGCGGAGGCGAGTAGCCGTCGTAATTCTGTCTTCGAATCCTGGAAGTTCGACTCGTCTCGTTTCCTTAACGTTTGAAAAACGGCTTATCCGGATAAGAGAGAGCAAAGAATGGAAGCGGATGCATCCCAGGCCGGCTTAACCTAAACCGGCGTTAATCTTAATCCTTGTCATTTTTATGGCCCTCGCCGATACACGGTGCCTCGAAAAATTCCGACGATAGCCGACTTCGCCGAGTTCTCGCGGCAATTCCTCCCTCCCCACGCCTCCCCAATGCTGATGGCGCGCACAGCAGAAGTACATCACAGCATTAGAATACGTAGATATCGTTTCGTAGGTACTGCGTTAACGAAATGTGAAACATAAAGGAACAAAAGTGTGTTTAAACACGCCTCTGTTCGACCGTCGCAGAGGTGACCCTATAAACATACATTATTTATTTATTAATATATTAGGTCTACCGGAACTTAACGAAAGCTGACGATTCCACCTCCTCGAAATGCCCCGTGGATGCGTGCCGAGACACGTAACGAAGAGGTGCAAGCGGGAATTTTTCTAAGTTAAAGATAACCATGTGTGCGTGCCGAGCCATTTTAGCGATAATTTAGCTGTTTTTATTTTTTGGGTTTAAAGAGGAGGAGGGGGGAATGTCTTTACGCACACCCCTGGAAACACCAAAGACATATCTCACGGTAGTGTGGGGTTCATGAAGGATTCTAATTCTCTCCGCCCTACCCACTAAAACCCCCTGTTCTATCATAATTTTCACGAAGCTTTGTCATTGCACCTAGAACTTCCGCATTTTGCTTGCCCAAGGCCTAGCCAGTCTAGCTAGAGAGGACAAGCTATCGTCAGAGATATTTTAAAGCTGATGTTACGGCCAGTGGTCAAGGCGCAAGTTGCCCCCTACATTGGGGAACTACGTTGACTCTCGCGACGATCTACTCATCCGTTTTCTCGAAAGTTAGCTTCGATGTTCGAGATTTCCCCGCTAAGCGAACTTGCTGAACGATCTCTCCCCAAAAACGCCTGACCGGTAAAATCCATCTGATTCCTCTATTCTTTTCTTGTCTCTCGCGTCCAACGAATAACACCTAGAGATGGTCAATTTGGAATACCATCGGTTCTTGGTCATTAGATCCCGCATCCATCGGTTCCACCTCTTCGAATGACCCTCAAACTCGCCGAACGAGCGGCTGCTATCGATTTAGCCGCGGTAGCTCGACCTTCGCACGGTCCATCGACTGGAAGGGATCGATCTTGGGTCCTCGACCCATCGAAGAATCCTCGAAGGTGCGCCTCGTGTAACAGACGCTGCTGGCTGGCTAGCCTGCGATCGAACAGTCGAAACTCGAAACTCGCGTCTAATTTTACACTACGCAAGGCTCCGCGAGGATGACCGCATTCCTCGAGACGTCGACGATACGACGACGGACTCGAGGCGCCACATTGACCGTCGCCACACCATTTTATCCATCGACGATCGAGAACTTTCTCTACCCTTCGTACGGGCACGAGAATGCTCGGAAGTTCGCTCCTATAACTCTTAAAATCAAAGGAATGTCCTCCAACTTTATCGGGCAGACTTTTTTCCATTTCCAGGTCCTAAAAGACGAGTTCCAGCCGAGCGAATCCTCGTCGCGAAAAGACATCGATTCCGCGAGAAGAATCAACGTGGAATTGGTCAACGCGATCGAGCGATCGAACGGTGCCGATTTCTCGAAAGGAGGTGCACTTGTCGTTGGGATGAAAATGGTTTTAGGTGGTAGAAGAAGAGAAGATTCTTGTCTTCTGATTTAACAAACTCACCGTGTTGCATCCACCTTCGAAATCGAGATAGAGGACAATGCGTACTTACGCCGTTTGGGACGTTTAGTTTCTAAACGTAGGAAATCCTGTAGTCGCCGGTAAGTTCGCTGGGACTTTGCCATCCTGCGGCAGGAGTTACCATGGTAACGAGCGGACGTCGACTCGTACAAGAGTAACGCTACCCACGGACCAGTTTGTACGCGTGTATACGTTAGTACGTGCGGACGCAGACACGTACGTGCTTTAACGCTCGTAAGTTTTGGGTCGAACCATAAATAACTTGAACCGGAGAGGAGGTTGTCGATTAAAAAACAAGAGTAAGAAATTAACGAACCGTACGGCAAATGTCACTCACCGATTACCGCGAACGACGATCATTATGCGCGCTGTATCGCGGCGCACGTGTTTTTTTAGCCAAGGCAGAATTAAGAATGAACATTTTTAGCTTGGAGTAAGCTCAAGTCGATTGATATCTTTATCCTTGTAAAGAGATATCCAAAAAAGAAATTGTAGAAAAAGAGAGGAGAAAAATCTTATCAAAGAACTCGAACGTAAATTCGGCTCGAGGAACGCTCGACTTTCTTCGACTGTCAAATCCGTAATTATTGGAATTTTTAAATACATTAGGCGATATCCGAAGAGGAATTGCAACGCTTTCGGAAAATTTAATAACGGATGAGTTTACTTTTTGACGTTATGATTCCATAATGTTTAACAATTACGATCAAATAAAAATTCAACACGAGCTACACTCGACATTTATAACAATCAAAGCTGCGATTATCGAAATATTCGAGCAAATCAAAAGATGTTTTAAGCTGAAATAATAACGCTTTCGAAAGATTAAAATAAATACTAATCAAATTTTCGACCCTTTAATCTCTGTCGACGCGCTGTTGAACAAACAAACGAATCAGTAGTACGAGTCAACGTAAAAGACACGGTGCGCGAAACATTGATTTTATGCTTGCGTCGTATAAATTGTTTCATCCTAAAATTATAGTAAATCTTTGAACGCGTTCGCGTATCGTATTTCTACCATACGTGCAACGTAAAACCACGTTTTATCTGTTATCCCAGTTCTTGAAAAACGATTCGTCTAAATATCGTAAAAAAATTAATCTCTGCTAGAAACAACGCGAAAGCTTGAAAACGCAAAAACAACGATAAACCAACTGTACGATTATTTGCATCGCCTGTTGTATTATCGGCATCGATACACCGTGATCATCAGCGCGAAAGTAAATAAATATCCATCGCGAAAACCGTCGAGATCGGAAGAGTCTTCGTTTAGACGATAAAATTGATTTTGGAAGACAAACAAGCAATTTGACCGTGCGCCACTTTACGCCGAAGAACGAAACCCTCGACGGAAAAGTAAAGTTCAGTTATTCATCGTGTTATCCTAAGAATCGTTCAAACTTTCTTCAAAAAGTCCGAATCGATTCGATTGTTTGCGAGCACGATGGAACTCCGCAACGTGCATCCGAAAGCACGTACATACTTTCGAACTAGAAGCAACGATATATTTCGCACGACCTGCTCGAGTATTATTCATAGGGAACGCACCGACGCGACATCGCACCACGTATAACATTAGGTTGGGGAGAAAGTGTTGCGCGTTTTTATGCGCAGATGCACTGGAAGTGTCCAACGCATCGTGTTGTACCAAGCGGCGTTTGCAAAGTTATGTTTCAAAGCACATTTTAAAAAAGAAGTTATTAAAATTGGTGGTTCCAGTGACAAGTTAAAACGATTTAAACATGAGTGAAATCACTGAGAAAATTCGATACATTTTACACTATCGCTTCGATCAAGATGATAACGTGACTAAAGCTCAGGAAAAATTTGTGCTGTTTACGATCGTGATAACTCTGTCAAAATCAGCAGCTCGTAAATGGTTCGCTCGATTTCGTTCTGGAGATTTTGACGTTAAAGATGCAGCCCGATTTGGTTGATCAATTGTGGAAAATGTTGACGAAATCGTGAGAGAAATCGAAGAAAATCGACGCGTAAGCAATCGAGACATTGCTCCGAACCTAAACAATGACCATAAAACAGTTTTGAACCACTTGCGAAAAACTGGATACGATAAAAAGCTCGATGTTGGGTATCACACGAACTCACGACGAAAAACCGTATTTTCGATTTCTTTCGGTCCCTGCAAAATTCCCTTAATGATTTTAGATCGACTGTCAAAAGAAGACTGCGAAAATCGCCAAAAAACCCCGGAAGTTCAACACCGATTGAATAATGGCTCTAAATGGCAAAAAGTTATAGATCAAAGTGGAACAACTTGATTCGATAAAGTTTATTCGAACATAAAAAAAATGTTGCGTGAAATTTGCTACATTCGTCTTGCCCAACGATTACCTTCCTACACATTTTCATCATCGAGAAGCCTTTTAACTCTTCACTGTCGGCTCATTCCCTCTGGAAACGAGTCGCGATACCAAGTTTTAATTCCCAGGAAAATCGTTTGGTGTCTTCGATACGTCGATATTTCGTCTTTCGTTCATCGATTAGTTCCGAGCAGTTCCTATCGACATTTTTGAGCCACTACATTTTTCCTCGCGTTAATTCTCGATAAGGTACGTACGTACAGCGAGGAAGGACTCGTCGTAGCAATCGCGATTGGAAATAGGAGCCACGTCAGCGATATTATTCGGCTGCGCTACTGCGTTGCGTACGAGCGAACAGCGCAGTGATACGAATCAGCGTTAAAGCCGCGCATTTATCGTCGAACGTTTGCACAACCGTAGAGTCGCTTTCTGCTGTTTGCATTACATTCTGTATGCATACGGGTGATGCGACATATCGTAAATTAATTCTTACCACGCGACAGAGACGGGAATACTTCCCTTCTCAAGAACGATTAATATCGAAGGTAAGCTACGTATTGGCGTAGAAACGAATCGTAATTCGTATCTAGAAGACCTATAACACGTTCGTATAAAACGGATTCGTGCAACGTGGTAGAAAAATTGCGCACGTGTTCGTGTAACACGCTAAAAGAGACTCGTATAACGCGGTAAAAGAACGAGACAGACGTTGCGATTTTATTACGTGTTAGCTCCAATAATTGATCTAACTTTTGGCTGGTAACTCTAAACGTCATCGTGCTTCTCAAATTTCGGGGAAAGCCCGTTTTTAGAGGACTCTTACGTATTAAATATTTATTTTACATCTTTGTTAAGTATTCGTATAAGCGTATGTTTATGCATAAGTGAACTGTATGTGAGTCGCTCGTTTGGCAAAACGATTAAGTCCATGAAAGAAAATAATAATATTTATTTACGTATAAATAATACATATAAATGTATCGATACAGTTTTATACATTTCTTGTGGAAGAAAAACATTTATTATTCAAGGACTATGAAAGTTGTTGTCATGTAGAGTCCTTTTTTTATTTTATGTATTATATTTTTCATCTATTATTTTAAATATAACGAGTAGGTTAATCGCTTTGGGCTGTGAACGGTTCGTGTATTTGTATAATCTAAGTGACTCCTACAACACGAGATCCTATAACAACAACTCACACGATAAGTAAATTAAGAACACCTTTGTACAATTTGTACAATACTGTTCTACATCACAGGATAACATGATTTTTGTTTAACATATTTAATAAATAAATTACCTTAAAATAATGACGGAAATGAATAATTAAGTGTAGCCCCTATACATGAAAGTATGTAAATAAAATATAATTTATTCATTTATAACTCTATGCCAATGTTATAGCCGAAAGCACAGTTTACACGCCACCCACGGCGAGACTCGTTGTTTCAGAGGAGTAATGAGAAATCAATTTATTAAAGTAAGGTTACGTTAAATGAAAATAATATTGTTTGCTTTTTTGTCGCTTTGTGTAAATTTTAATAGATTTTCGGAACGCAACCCCTCCTTTTTGTATTGGCCCTGAGTTTCACACAACACGGCATTTTCTAAGAACCTATTCCATTTGTAATCACTCTGTATCCCATTCGTTCGATGCTCTTTTCAACGCATCCAGAGTATCGTGTTATTTCGTAAGTCCGTTAGACAATGTCTGCATTTGCATCGAGATCGTTTAAGTCGGCCGCAAAACGATCGCAATCTACCGGGAAGTATCGAGTAATACCCGCCGAACGAGCGGCATTAAACGACTTCTTTGATATCGTTTCATCGAGTTTACGTCACTGTAATCCGGAAAAAAGTAGGGAACTTATTTCAACAAAGAGAAAGAGAGAGAGAGAGAGAGAAGATTTAAAAAGAATCGACCTTCCTTCGATCTACGAGCAATCCGACACGTCGAAATCCTTAGACGCGTTCGAGTTTATTGCGCCTATAGGATTCATTGCTCTTCGTTACCGTCGCGCTTAAGGAAGACTCGCGACTCTCCATAGCGTCGAGATCGCGCGAAAGATAAATAGAGAAGGAGAGCAAACGTAGAAAAGCCCGAAACGAAGTAAGAGACGGAAACGGTTAAGAATAATTCACGTATAGAGTAAAAAAGCAGGAGAGACGTCGAAAGGAACGAGAGACCGATCCGCGTCCTTTCGTATCGATCGACGTTAACGTTAACGGCGTTATATGCAAACGAGGGCACTTTCTCAACGAGTGCTGGATCCGTACTACCGATAGTAAATCACAGAATTTAATCAGGATGAAGCCGCGACGTCGCTGGAATTTCTCGACCGTTTGCCTCCATACGCGAACGAAGATGAAATTGATCGAGGAGATAGAAAAAGAGACGATGGGAGAGGAGAGGTGGGGTGGGGGTGGGGGAGAGGAGGAAGAAGGAAAAGCGTTAAAAGAGGCAGCGAAAGGCAGCGAACGAAAGAGAAGGAGAAAAGACGAGTGCACCCTCGTTAAATCCCTGAATTTTAATGCTTCCCGAGATACGGCGGAGAGTCGACTGCAGTCGGGGCTGGTGAATCCGCGAGATACCGCAAATGATCCAGACAAAGAGCGCGCGTACGGAAAAGGGGAACGTCAATGGCCAGCCTCGTGGTACACCTCGGTCTAGTCGATACGGCGTGACCTTCTTCCACTGACCACTGCATTCCCTCTGTCACCGGGAAAGAATGCCACCCAAAGCTAGACGACGTTGTCCGAAGTGTTTCAATGAACGTGGTGGTCGCACTTTGCGTATCCTAGCGCCTAGCCTTTTAATCCTCTTGGCCTACAGCCTTGAGTGAGGCTCGCGGTACGGAATTTGAGCCATACTCTAGCACTATACTATACACAAACTATAAGCACGAGCTTGACTCGTGGTACTTCGTTCGAACTTTCTACTTCCCAGACATCTTAAAATTATTCGGTTGGGGAAAAAGAAATCCCTAATTTTTTCGATAGATGGTTGTAGTGATCGATATCTCGTAAATTATCGATCAAACAATTTCGAATTTATGCTCGTTGGAAAGGTGACATTTCGCACTAAACAAATTCTTTCACTGTTTCTTCTTTGGTCCGTTCAGTCGTGAGTTACAGGATGTTAAAAATGGAAGTCAACAGAGAGAAAATTCGATACATTTTACAGTTTTTCTTCGATAAAGGCGAAAATGCAAACCAGGCGGCTGAAATTGTGAATGGTGTTTATAGTTCCGATAGTGTAACAGCCAATTACGTGTAATTTTGGTCTCGTCGATTCCGTTCAGGTATTTTTCATGTTAAAGATGCACCTCGCACAGGTAGGCCCGTCATCGAAAATGTCGATAAAATCACAGGAATGATCGAAGTTGACCGGCATGTTAGCAGTCGTAACATCGCCCAGGAGCAGTTTTGAATCATTTGCGAAAAGCTGGATACGAAAAGAATCTCGACGTTTGGGTGCCACGCGAACTCACGACGAAAAATTTGTTGGACCGTGTTTCGATATGCGAAACATTGAACAACCAAATGGATTAGATATGAGAATACTATTCGAAAAGATTGGAAGGGAATTGCGTATTATGAAGTCTTGCCCCCTGGTAAAACGCTTGATTCGAGTCTCTAGTGTCAACAATTAACACAATTGAAGCTAGCAATTAAGAGAAAAACGGCCAGAAGTGGATAACGCCACATACATCTTTGACGATCCGACAAAAACTGAGAGAGCTCGGCTGGGAAGTTTCGATGCATCCACCATATAGCCTGGATTTAGCATCCTCGGATTACCATTTGATTCAGTCCCTGCAAAATTCCCTTAATGGTTTAAAATTGACGTTAAAAGAAGACTGCGAAGATCACCTGTCTCGGTTTATCGCCAAAAAAACCTAGAAGTTCTACACCGATGGAATAATGGTTCTACCCCAAAAATGGCAAAAAGGTATAGATCAAAACGGTGCATATTGGAGAAAAATTGATAATCCGAAACGTGTTAAATAAAATCTTGAAGTTCACGTAAAAATAATTGATTTCGTTTTCCCTAATCTAATATTAGTTGATGCCGAAACATTGTTCATTATTTCACGATTCCTTTTATTGCACGGAATTACGCGTGTCGTAAGATGCATACATTTTGGGCGAATTCTAACACATGGCTGGAATGCTCGATGGCTCGACGCCATTCTGCTCACTATGGCCCGAGAAATCGGGAGATAGCAGGTAGGCCAAGGGGTTAACGTTGGTGCGTCGAAGGCAAGGGTAGGACGACGTTGTGTGGTCGATATCCAGGCAGCATCGCGGCAAAGTTTGGCTCGGGCTTTCGTCGAGCCAAACTTTTGGCGTGCCTAGAAAAAGACTCGTAACGCGTCACGATGGTGGGAAGAGCTGGAATTCTCACGCAGAAAGACTCCGTTGCTGGGCCATTGCGGCGATGACCGAAACCGCGATACCGAAAAGAAACGGGGGTAAAACTTCGACACTGACCCGTTTATAAACTCGAGATCGGGTAAAGTTTACGTCGTTCGCGAAGATACAACGAGAGGGAGGGAAGAGGGAGGGGGAGGAGTCGAGAAAAAATGTAGAGACGAAGTTTTACGAGCTGCGTCGAACTTCCCGAGCGACCGCGTGACGCGTCACAATTTTTACTTGAAGCATCGATCGTTGCTTCAAAGTTCCAACATCGATTTCCTCTATGAGAGGGCTCATCTCGGCTTGGCAAATTTTCCGTTGACTATCCGTGCGCTATCGAATCAACGAATTCGAGGGAAATAGCATCGGTACGATCCACGTCACCGGAAACTTCGACTCGAGTTAATCCGATATCGCTGGCAGCGAATCGTCGTCGAATCCCGGGCTAAACGGCGATTTACCTTGCGCGTTTCAAAAATGGCAAGCGGATGAAAGCGCGAAAACTTTGCCTTTCAAATGCGCATCGATGTGCGTGAAAAACTTCCTGCTTCGATAAAAAGGATTGCTTCGACCTCGAAAGCACGTTAAAAAAGTAGTCGAGGCGAGTTAACGTACGTGACTTGCGCATTAGGAAGAAAACAAATTATCTCGCGTAAATTGAGGATAAATATAGTTGGTAGAAAAAATTGTTGTAGAAGAAAAGCTATGATTTGTACGTCGGTAGAATTGTGAACGATGTTTCCTCGATACGTTGAGTGAAAATGAAGTCGCGAGAGACGGGAATAGCCAAACAAGGGACCGTGGTGGGGGAACGAAGCTGTCGGAGTGGGGGTAAATTGTACGAGCAGCGAAAGTACCTCGAGGCCGGGCATTAAAGACGTTGACTATATATACCCCATACACGTGATAACCATTAGCACGCGAGGCGTTAATTTTGCAGGAATACTACGTTCGATAGAAGCACGGAATCGGCACGATTTTCATTTTATAAGAGGATTACGTAGCTCAAGGGATTTCTCAGTTACTGGATTGTCATAATTAACGTAGGCTATCGAAATTCTTTATTTTCTTTGCTCAATTTTTCCCTCCAGGCTTCTCTTGTGCAACTTTTCATTAATTAAAATATTCGATTAGTTTACGAGGCACTCGAGACGAAAGATCATCTTCGATGCTAAGCAGAATCCTACGACGAGCTCCAGAGATTTCTTGGTTCTAGGTTGGAACTACCAGTACTTCTGATGTTCAACGTAATTCGGACCTTTTTCCTTTCCCTGTATTGGCAAGGACCTTAGATTTGTTCGTATCGAGCGTTCGATGTTAACGAGACCTTCGAGAACTTTTCACAGGTACCTGTCCACGTGATACCTGAACATACTTGTGTAATCGATTAATAAATGCGTGGCATACTGGAAAATTTTCATCGATGCGACGAACGATCACGCGTTGGTTCGACGGTTTGGACGCGGAAAATACTTAAAATTCTATTCAGAGAAGTTCGATCAATTCCTCGAAACTACGTGGCACGTGTATCGTGTATCGAATAAGCGAGAAATAGAATTTTCGATCTTGCGAGATATTTTCTGAAAGTCTATAATTCGTTCATCGGAATTAAAAACATTAGCGCGAAATCCTATATCCAATTTAAAAGATTCCCAGGTTTAAGAAAAGACTTCTTCGGAGGAACTGATGTAATTGGTATCATTAAAAACAATACAGAGTGGACGAAAGAACAGAGAAAAGAATAAAAGAATGAAAAACTTATCAAATAACGTACACTTATTCATTACAACTCCTTGCATACTACACGAATAGATGCTTAATCGGATGGATCCGACGCGCACTAAGTAAAAGACAATGTTTTTACAACTAAGAAAATTCAAAAGGTACACGAATAAATGTTGACATAACTTATGCGCGTGTTATCGGAAAGTTTATTCAGGCTCGATGTTACCAAGTTTGACGAACTTCCTTAGATAATACAAAACTCCCATAAATTCAACCCAATATACAAAGAAGCGTCGTAAAATATCGAAACGTTTATTCATGCTTTGAGGCTACCCATTTGAATTTACCTTATCTTTCATCGATGTCGATAAACAATTTCACCAAAAATTATACACAGCAAACTAGGCTCTAAATTATTATAGTCGAATACAGTTTAACGTATTGCTTTTGCTGTATTCATTTTGAAGAACTTCGGCAAATTAATTTTTCATTTCATTTCATTTTTCAAGAGCGATACCGTGCCTTTTTAAAACGCCACGTGATCTATTCAAATATTGAAAATGTCACAGATTTAACAGATGAAAACGTTAAGCTTTACACAGCTTGGATTTCCATGCAAACATACATTTGAACGATAAAGAACAGAGCTTTGACATAGTAGACTTTTTTAAATTAAATATTCAGTTCTCTCTAAAGTGCCGTTTGGTTTATTCAAAAATTCATAAAATTACAAATTTGGCAAACGAATAAGTTCGAGTGTCTGTTTTTTCTCGTTATTTTTTCACAATTTCCCGAGGATGAAGGCGTCTATCTATGCACTCGCTTATAAACTTTTGATACAGGTATACGCAAACAAACAATATATATGCACGACCAAGATCATGCCAGAGAGCTCGCTTCTTTAAGGTACAGTAACGCGACAGAACCACGTGGCCGGGAAACCAATTAAAGTTTCTAATGGCCCATACGAAAACTAAAAGCCATGTCTTCGCCTTGAGGAAGTTCGCATTCGGTACAGGCACCTCTAACACGAACTTGTTACACCAGTGTTACGTTATACTCGTAGTTCATCTTCTCCCCTATCCTCTCTCAACCACTTCTCAGCATTCACCACTTAAGGAATCACCCTTCCTTGAATGGAGCCGTATCTATCCGTACCCATCGGCGAGACACCACGAGAAATCCTTGTTTCGGCCTTGATACGCTCCGTCTTAACCGCGAGTTTCGGTATTGGTTCGTTAAACGATCTTCTTTCGAAAGAAACGCGAACATCGTCGGAGATACGGCAGACGAATGAACGATTCCGCGTGGAAAAATCTGAAACTGATTCCAAGGAGCTTTGATTGAAATTTTGATAAACGCGTGTGCGATAATGATAAATAAATAGATACGATTCTAGCGAAAATTAATGACTTCCCGATTCAAATGTACACAATAGTTGTTGAGTACGTATATTTCATTAGGAATTTGCTAAATGCAAATGTAAATAAATTATTCCCTTTTCCTATCAATTTTCCCCTAAACTCCATCCATCCTATATTATCTTTACTATTATAACATTTACAATATCGTAAATAAATAACTTTTATTGTTCGCTAAACTACAATATCGATAGGCAATTAAAAACATTTCGAACTTTATTGTTTGTGCAACGAAATAAATTTTAATTAACGTATACGAGAGTTCCACTGCTCTCGAAAAATGTTTTTCACGACGCTTTGTGCAGCGTTATACGAACACTATTTAACAATAATTCCTATCGAGTCAAAAATTGCCAATTAATGATTTCAGTACAATAAATTGCTACCGAATGCTACCTTGTGTTAAGTTACATTATTATTTAATCCGAGTAACACACGCATTATAAAAACAAAACGAATGAAAATAATTTGGGTGTTACATCGTATTTCCATTTTATACGCGATATCTTTTACTGTTATTTTCATCATTGATTAGTAACCAAACTAATGAAAGTAAAATTCAATTACGGCCAAATCAATCAAATGGTTAAAATACACTGGTACGACTGACAACGACCTAACATTCGTACCTCTTCATTAAGCATAACGAAACAATTGGATCGCTATTAGCTTTTTAAACAACGAACATAATGAAATCATCGCAGTGTATCGACAGCTAGATCGTATTTGAGTAACATCAACGAACTTTTTTTCCAAGCAAAATACGGAGCAGCTAAAATCATATCCACTAAGGTATCCGCTAAAGTACACTTCGCGTTTTATCGATGACACTCGCACACAATAATTCCTATTCGTAATTAGGGCGAAACAAATCGCTTAGCTAAACGACGTAAACCCATTCGTGTTTAATCGACCATATCTCTTTCCTAAAGGATCCGACGAGAATACATGAGAAGCCGAGAGACTCGACAAAGAGACA
The DNA here is from genome assembly GCA_025433975.1 of Liostenogaster flavolineata. Classification (NCBI taxonomy): domain Eukaryota; kingdom Metazoa; phylum Arthropoda; class Insecta; order Hymenoptera; family Vespidae; genus Liostenogaster; species Liostenogaster flavolineata. The sequence goes on along the minus strand of JAITYT010000869.1, from coordinate 1,835,710 downwards.
GTCCAAACCACCGAATGATAGACGACGCGATTAAAAGCTCGTTGAAAAGTAGGTTAAAATTGATGCAATTTCGAATCTCTTAAAACGCTGTTCTTCGTTTTTGCACGTAGTCACGTTCCTACAAACTTCTAAATTACAATGTAGAGTCGCTACCTAATACTATTTACTCGATACTCGATTTTCCTTTCAACAAATTTAAGAGAAACAATTAGACCAGAATCCTAAATAATTCTATCAAATACTGATCGCAAGAAAAGCCATCAATAAGAAAATATATTTCTACCTATCCTCTAATAGCCAATATAAAATAACAACATAATCGACATAAATGACGTTTACCAATCATGTTTAAAATTCCATCCGCTTTCCTCCAAAATGAAAACTGTCATGTTGAAAAATATCTACGAAACCTGCCGTTAAATATAGCAAATGAGCTTGGCATTGCGTTCTACGAATCGTTTGGTCTAAACCCTTTTTACCGCCGCGACTCGACATGGTATATTATTATTCCGTGGGCTAACGCATATAAATTACGCAGGCTGACTCCAGTCGCGTTACAATATTACAATACGCATACAAGCATAATCGTAGTCGAAGATCCGTCGTACGATCTAGCGTTGTAGGTAGCGCTAGCCTACCATTTGCAGTGCGGAACGAAGGAGCGGAGGAGGCAGGTAGGCGGAGAGCGCACAGGCCGGTGGACCGACGCTCGGCCAAACGGCGAAGTGGAACGGGGCGAGCTACGATTTTCAGCGTGCCCAACGGTACGATTTGGTTTATCAACGTAGCGAATCGTGTACTGGCATCGTGCGCTCCACGTACGTACGACGCTTTATTTGCGGACGATTCCGATCCGCTTGCGGCTAGGTAGATACCACTCGTCGATAGCGAATAGTGCCTATCTCCGGACATCGCCCTCGTCCTCCTGGTGCCCCTCCTGGTGCGCGTCCCGCACGTCGTGGTCGTTGGCGACTCTGCTACTCCATCATCATCAGCACCGCTCCATACGCATCCATATTGCGTTTATGCTCGACTCTCAACACGCCATACAAACATATGATACAATGGACCGCATTAATATTCGGACACCATGAGACTTGAGAACTTTTTGCCATTTTTTCATTGGCTTTCCACCATACAAGTTTGCGTCCATCGAACCCAAAAATATTGTACTTGTTTTCATCTGCAAAAATTACGTTTTTCCACCATGCTCCTTCTTTAGAAATGTATTCTTTGGCGATCAGTAATCTTTCCTTTCGATCGATGTCGTTAACAACGGGTGACCAATGGGAATATGTTGAAAGTTACAAAATATCGCAGAGCTGATAGATAGTATTAAAAAATACAGTCGCAACATTCCTACATCTATGTTAGAATGTATTTCAAAGTTTTCGCAAACGATTGCAGTTCTGTGTTGATTCCAATGGACAACACTTTGAAAACGTATACCACTAATTCATATGCGCGAGCAAAAATTTTCTTTTCTTCATATTGTGTATTTCAATTGTTCAATTATTATATTTCTCTTTCATATATATGGTAATAAAACTGACGAGTTTTCTCTACGAAGTAGGGTTTAATTCATTTTTTTCAGCTTATTTGTTACGAAGTAATAGCTATTTACTTTTAACACATTCCCATTGGTCACCCTGTATATGGCTTTTTTCGAGGAACTCTGCCATGGTATCCATTTTCGTGAAGCATCCGACGAACTGCGTCGGGATAAACTTTCTTTTACAGTCTCCTCGAACATTCTACCGTCAATCTCGGGGCACTTACAGTAGGGTCTTTTTTCACTCTCCTAATAATATCACGTTTATCGCAAACGTCGAGTAACTTTGGACGTCCGTTCTGTTTAATAGATTCAATCCTATTCTCATTATTCTACCTTCGTAAAACGTCTGCAACAGTATTTTTGCTCAAATTTAGTAATGTACCGATTTCTGTATATGATTTTCCCTTTTCGCGATTACAAATAACTAGTTGTCGTATACTAAACGACGTATTGTTGCCTTTACGTGGCATTTTCACGACTAACACGAGCGATACGAACAAGGTTTGAAGCGAAACTAACTCTACGAAATAGTGCTTACATTCCATGTTTATAAACATCGTCACTGAGTAACGTACCCGGTTTAACGAAACGTATAAAATGTTCGAATATTTTTGAGACGCCAGAATTAAACACTCTTTCACTTAACACCAATTAACAAGAAAAGTCTATAAGCAATATAAATAAAAGTAATGTTTCTATCACATTGAAACAAGTGTTCTGACGTATTAAAAAACAATGAATTCATCAATTCTATAAATAGTAAAGGTGTATGGCAAAATGTTCTCAAGTACCATGGTGTCCGAATATTTACCATGGTACCGATTATTTAAATCAGTTTCAGCAAAGCTCAAACTGATTCTCCCGTATTTTGCTCTAGGAGTTAGTTTTATGGTTCTCTGGAAGATGAATCTGTGTGTTGTTGATTTAAACATTCACTAAAAATATAAACATCAATAAAAACTGAAAATAATTGTTATTTACTGCTTTATAATAAGTATTTATTTTATTATCCGAAATAAAAAAACCTGCCTCTTTTCGAAATGAAAACTAAAATAAAACCCATCAGTCAAATGGTTAATGCGGTCCACTATACGTGCGACTCCACTCGTTCTTATCTTCCCTGGATCTGCTCGACTTTCCTGGATCGCCTAACGACGACACGGCCATGCCGTCCTCCTCTGGACCCTTTTGTACGCGTGAACATATACATGTGCGCTTGGTATTGACGCGTATCTTCCTGACACTTGCCATGAAATAGAACGGATATAATATGAAAATGTTCGATAACGTGTCGCGTGGGATCGAAGAAATGGAGAAAAGAAATTCTCTTCGTCTCGCGAAAAATTCCCTTTTACGCGCTGAACAGAGCGGAGTTTATTAGTGGTTGGTAGCGACTCTCTGCAGGAGCTAGGAATGAATGGGGAGAAACGATGCACGAAATAAGGAAGACTGCGATTCTTGGTAATGAGGGCCTCTACGAGAGAGAAAGAGGGAGAGTTCGAACAATCGCGTTGCGCAAAGATAGAACCTCCGTGATATTTTATGAAAGGTTAGCGATGATGCTTTTTACATCGTAGAAATAAGTGACCGTATTTACATCGGCATATTTTCTATAAATGGCGCGTTATGCAGAGCAATATCCTTCTTTCCATGTGGTTTAATAATCTATGGTACTGATGACGCTCACTGTTCGTTCGTATATAAAGTTTCATTCCAATAATGATAGCCATCGCCTATTACTAATCGATTAACCGATTGTGCATCGAAACATACAATCGATTAACTAGGCGACCGGAATCCGTCAGTTGTTTATTAATTTCTGACTAACATCAAAATACATTGTAATGTTTTTTGCGCTTTAAACAAACAACAATTTTATATTAATAGAATTCTCCGTTCGATTGATAATATTATAATACTTTATTTATAATGGATTGGAAAAATGCAGTTTTTGTATGTTCCTACGCGCCCCAACGCGGAAAAGGAGACGAGAGGAAATCAAATACGCAACGTTACAACAGAGAAATGATATCGAATCTATCTTCTCGATATCGACGTCTTGCAAACGGAAGAAAATAAAATAAGAACGAGGAACGAGGCTTCGAAATTCGAAGTACAAAGTCTAGGTCGTAAAAAAAAAAGACAGTAGAACATCTTGGCAATGAATTTCGAACGCGATACGAATCGAAACGACGCAATAACGACGGTTCGTATTACTCGGTCGCTTTTACATCGTGTTTCGAATCGTAGACAAGATTTTGCATATTAGAAAACGATTTTCTCGTTCACATCGAGATGAAAACGCAGTGATAAAAATAGCATACATTAACAATCGAAGCTTTAGAGAATTACGTTTCCACGAAGTAAAAAAATTTGCCATTTAAAAACCTTAGTCATCGTGTCAATCAAAAATTTTTAAAATGTAACGTACTTATTGTATTTGATGCTCGAAACGTAATCCATCTTGCAAAAATTATTTAATTTGCTCCGTACGCTTCTTATCATTAAACTCCTCGATATTAAACGAAATTTCGATCTCGCATGACGTAATCGTTGAGTAATACATCGTACAAAAGATAGCGCTGCTTCACGATTCCGATATTTAAAATTCTTCACTTTTCTTTAGCTAATACGCAGCAGCTATTGGGTTTCAAATGTACGAAAGAAAAAAAGAAATATTCTCGCAAGATTATCGCAGAATTGCAGTCACGCGTATTTAAACGACGAAAAATCGCACAAAACAAATTCGTTGTTTAGATATATTCGTGATAATACAACAAAAATATCTTACATTACTAAAAATTATAACGATAATATCGAATCAATCTATTTACATGCTTATCATGGTTGGAAGCGATCGAAGTTGACGTAACAATGACAACACGGTGTCCGACAAGAGCTTTGAGTCCCTTTTTCCTCGTTTTCGATGTCTCGATCGCAAAAAAACTCGATTTTTCCAGGACGACGAAGCCTTCCGAACCGCCAGCAGCAGGAGAACGATCGAATTACGTTCAAAAGTTGCCACAGCGGCTCATCGAAGCTTCCTATTGGCTGATGCGAGTAGAAAAATTATTGCGCCAGGGACGTGTCGATCAAAAGTATTACAAGTGCCCAATATCCCGAACACAAAATTTTAAAAAATGAAAAGGAATAGAAATACGTGTTAAACAGGAAAGTACATACATATTATACGAAATTAACGTAAAAGAAATTCAGATTGTACCAGTACTTACGGTCGAAGTAAATTAAATTTTTTTTCTTAAAAATTTGTGTAAACGACGATACACAACGGTTCCTCTTCCAGAAGGATTATCCATGGATTAGATTTACATACGCGCTTGTTTCGGTGACGAAAAATCACACGAAACGATTTCGTTATTTAGTATATTCGTGATAATACAAAAAAATCTCTTACATTACTAAAATATGACGATAATATCGAATAAATACAAAAGATCGATCATAAAAAATCCCTCGAAACAACGATCGATCGGATTTGAGTACAGTTGAGTATCACACTTTATTTTTATTCGTGTATGTGTGTATGCGTGAAAGAGAGCGAAGGAAAACGACAGAAAGAGAATTAAAAGCAAATATGAATTCCTTAGATGACGAAAGCATCTAGAAGAATCCAAACAAATATCAAAGGGCGACGAAATGGAAGGACGACGCGTAAATCTCCTTCCCGAAGTTTCAAAAGACTCGATGGAACGTCATTTCGGTAGGTAAAATTTTCATCTGTATAACGTGGTACATTTTACTTTTATTTTCTTCTACGCACAAAGTCCAAAATACTATTTATAGATTAAAATATTTTACAATTTTTACGACATGCGTATACGTACATACATATAAGAAAAGTTATAAGGGAAGGAATTAATTAAAACTTAATCACAGCAGGTAACAAACATTTACCAAGGAACAGGAGCCAATAACAGTCACAAAGCGCGATGTTGCCTCGCTCGGCTTTCAGAGAATTCACCGAAATATTATTTCGGTAAGTTGTTTGTAATGGCATAAAAAAGATACATCGTCTCGCCGTTCTCGTTCATGGCGTAGTCATCGTCGTCTTCTCTTTCTAGAGAAAAGCGGGCAAAGGGCCACCGTGGCATTAAGATACTCTACGAGAAAAGAGAGCCTCAAGGTATCGTCTAATTACGAAGCGAAGTACCAACCGGCAGACGTCGGATACGTCGCGAACATCTTCTCACCTTTAGTGAATATTCCTGAATGACGGCAACGAGAAAGGACTCCTTTCCATTTACCGGGTAATATTATTTATTTTCTCATGTTATATTACTAGATATGTTGGAAATTTGGTTATGATGTTTATCCGAGAAGGTACAGTTTAACTGGAAATGGTAAAATACGTCTCGAGAAAAATTGGAAATTGTCCTCTTAAAAATTGTTTGGCATCGTTCCATGCAGAAAATGTAATAAAGTAGATTCGAATCTCTAGCAGACGCGGCTAATTAAAGTAAAACTAACCGCGTGTCTTACTTTTCCAGCGCTATAAGCAACACCACGGCATCATCATTGCATCTAATTGCAGTTGCTATTAAAAACGTCCTTTTGATAATTTTAAACTTTTTAATTATACGATAGAATTTGGTATTTTGCATAGATCACTGAAAGTCCATTAACACGCGTTATTACACGCGCGTTAGCGTAGATGTTAATTGAGCAAGGAGTTATCAAAATTAAACGTTTTAGGACGCGTTCATTAAAATTTTAATATTTTCGATGGAATTCAATTTTGATGTAAACTTCAAAAAATGTTACGTGCGAAGAGAAAAGGTCTTTTAAGTAATTTCAATTAAAATTCTGCGGTTATCTTTGCGTGTCCCTCGAAAAAAAGAATGGATCAACGAGGAAGATACATAATTTATCAACGTGAATCTCTTTGCCTTTTGTACCGCTTCATTATATGCGGTAGAGAATGTGTACATTTAAATCCGTTAGCTTGGTTTTGACATAAACGAAATAATATTTCGCTTTATCCGTGAAATAATAATAATAATAACGGGAATAGTAACAGCGCAACAACAGCGTTAAATCAAAAGACTAATTTAAATCGACCCAACTATGGAGTACCGGTACTTACACCAACAAGATTGAATACATTTTGCAATTCGTTTCATTGCCATCGTATTAACGAACAGTATGCAAACTTGAAATGAAACCGTCTATGAAACTCGCAAAGATTAGACGTGATCTTCACTTTGACGCGACAACGTTTTAATCCCATTTACTAGAAGAAGCCTTTGTAGATACAACATTCTAATATAACGCGATTATTCTGTGAAAAGCGAGATCATACGTGTATATTAAGAAGATACTTGAAAATTTAAGGTACGTACTTATAAATTTATTTTATTCATTTGCCGTGGCAAGAACGATCAATTTTTTATCACGGATCGAATTAATGATAAGTAAAACCTTCGTCAGTTTCAGTAAAATACGCAAGATCACCCCACGATATCGATACCTTCCTAAATATCCATGAAATCGCGTAATCGCATAGGTAACCTTTCACCCCTTCTAAAAGATTTAACATTTTCAACGAAGGAGAACAACGACGTCGTTTGTCTCGAACTCCGTAACTTCTAATTCGATATACGCGGACGCGCTAAAATTTACCCTGGCGCAGCGTGGCCGCGTCCGGTCCTGAGCCAAGGATTCTCTCGTACGCTTTGTTCTCCTAGTACCAACTCTGTACCAACTCAAATTTCTTTAGTATTCCGTGCCTAACTCGACTCCGCGTACTCTCGTTCGTTTCCGTCTCGTTTAACGCCATCATTCCCAGAATGCCTGAAGAGAGAGAGAGAGAGAGAATGGGAAAAAATGTCGTCGTGAAGAGAACAACGATCAAAACGATTATCGTACCGCTATCAAGATCGTCGAAGAAGACAACGGAGAAACGAATATCGAGAGCACGATGAGTCGCACCACGGAGCCCAGTTGCCAGTTACAGATACAAGATGATCAAATTAAACGAGTAAAGACGATCGTCGCCTTGCCTATCCATCGATTCACCGATAATCGCTCTCTTAAACGAGTCGAAACATCTAGAGAACCGATGCGAAGGTATTCAAGAGGTCGACTTCGTCTCTGTTTCAACTCCGCTCGAGCGGGCGATACTTCAAGAGAATATCCTTCGGAAACGCGACCTTAAGATTTACGGATCATCATCTTCTCCGAAACAGCGAACGTCTCGCGACTCGATACCTGTTTGCGGAACGTCAGCGAATTTTCTGGGTTTGGTACGCGTGTACGAAGGGACGCGCCTGTCTCCTCCTCGTGTGAGAATTATGCGAGGCAGGAAAAGTATAATTCCGAAGGAAAGCATGTGCATTCGCTTAAGGATGTTAAGCACGTAAACGCGTGTGCGCTTTACGTCTGCGTTCCGTGATAAGAAAATTGTAGACAAATTCTACACTAAGCTAAAAACACGATAATCTTAGGAAAAGTTCGTTGTCGTGGCATGCACGAGTTAAAATAGCGCGGTAATTTGTTTTAAACAAAAGAAAATAACGCCACGAGTATTCTATAAATATTCTCAACTATTTTAAAATTTTTAGAGCAACGTAGTTGCACATTGCACATTCGACGTGCTCGTTGAATTTGAAGGACTCCAACGTAGGAAGCGTCGAGTCATTCGCGATGCGGCTCGTAACGCATTAAAGGTTCGTTAGAGGCGGAAGATACGGTTTAAAATTCAGGAAGAGTCCTCTCCTCTTAATTGATAAGATAAGCGATTAAAAACGGCGACGGTCTATTTCTCGTCGCTAGAGAGTACCGGGATCCTTCCCTCTCCTCGCGACTCCCTGGCCTCCTTTCAGCCAACCATCCATCCATCCCCGTGCTGCCGTCATCCATCCGGCGCCTCGACGTCGTTCCAAGCATCGCGGACGCGTCGCGGCTGCTTTCAACCCCGAGTCACGGCGTGACGACGCCAAGAGGGTCGACGAAGATGGCGGTGGAAGAAGGAGAAAGACGAACCGTAGTGGAATCGCCACCCAACGAGAAGAAGATATGGCTGCCGCGCGTCGCTTTTAATTAAACGCACGTTTCCCTGCCCCCCTCCGGCCATCCTTCGTCCCACGCTAGGCAGAGTAAGTCACGACGCTGGAAACTTTCTCTTTAACTTGACGGAAGGTTTAATCATTTCGTAGGCACAGCGATATCGTCTCGATGCTCGTGCTCGCACTGCGCAATTATGAATTCGCATTAGCCTGCACCTAATGGACCGACACCCGATGGACCGTCATTCGACTACCTTCTTAGAGTGTTTTCCTTAGGAAAGGAGAATCGATGCGTGGTCGTTTATGTTTACTCTCTGGCGAGTTAGTATTTTTATTTCATTTTCGTTCCTACTCGGAAACGCCCGATGACCGTATTTTAACCCTTCGCGCTCGACAACTTTTTCGCTCGGACGAGGCAGCAACTCGAGACGATTTTACGCATTTGCGACGAGTGTCTTACAAGTCGCATAAAGTCGGTTTGTATAGAAATTAACTTACGAAAACGTTATCTATATTTACACCTTTACAGATAGAATTTCGCAACGTCAGCCTCTGTATTTTTC
>JAITYT010000869.1:1738492-1756568 GCA_025433975.1 Liostenogaster flavolineata | reverse complement strand
TGACTCGTGTTTTTTATTTTATTGAATTCCTTGCCATAAGTCAGATCGTATTTCTTATTTTATTGAATTCCTTATCACGAGTCAAACTCGTGTTTCTTGTTTTATTGAATTCTTTACCACGAGTCAGGCTCATGTTTCTCGTTTTCTTAAATTCATTACCACATGTCAGACTTTAATTCTTGTTTTCTTGAGCTTCTTACCACGAGTCAGTCTTGAATTCTTCTTTTCTTGAATTTCTTACCACGAGTAAGACTCGTATTTATTTTATTGAATTCCTTACCATGAGTCAGACCGAATTTCTTATTTTATTAAATTCCTTACTACTACGAGTCAAACTCGTGTTTCTCGTTTTCTTGATTGCTCGTTGGTAGGATTTAAATGTTTCACAGGCGTCTTACACGTTCTTATGAGCTTTCGTGTAATTGTAGATTGGTTAAAGAAAACAGCACGTAAAGTAATCCATAAAATATTTGCAAAGTTCTGGCTAACCACTTCTTTATTTATTTTTCAATTTTCTAGCTATTATCTCGAGATATTCAATCCATTTACGAAAAAGTTAAACTCGGAGAAGTAGGATGATAAAAATATCGCGTGTCAAAGTATTACGAAACTTCATCATCCTCGACGGGGAATAGTCATATATAATAATAAAAACAAATTTAAACGATAAAATTTAATCTTATAATCCGATTAAATTTTATTGCAGCTGCACGTACTCTGTGCTTGGCCAGCATACTTTTAATTGCGTCGTTCTAGCCCCATGGTTACGAGGTTAAATCGTTTTCCACAATTAGCAATCAATTCGTTGAATCCAGCGTCACTAAACGAATTTGGAAATTCATTCCTGTATTACGGTAAAATCATACAGCGACCGAATAGATTGAAAACGGTACTCGTCGCGCCACCTTGCGGATTACAGTAGAGTTACTGCAATCGGCTAATAGCAACCGAATAAGATTGAAAACGGTACTTGACGCGCCATCTTGCGGATTACAGTAGAGTTATAACAATCAGCTAATAGGAACCGAATAAGATTGAAAACGGTACTTGACGCGCCATCTTGCGGATTACAGTAGAGTTACAGCACTCGACTAATAGGAACCGAATAAGATTGAAAACGGTACTTGACGCGCCATCTTGCGGATTGCAGTAGAGTTATAACAGTCGGCTATGGCGAATGCTATAGTTCTAGTAAATTCCGCGAGATGGCGGGTCAAGTACCGTTTTCAATCTTATTCGGTTCCTATTAGCCGATTGCTGCAACTCTACTGTAATCCGTAAGATGGCGCGTCAAGTACCGTTTTCAATCTTATTCGGTTTCTATTAGCCGATTGTTATAACTCTACTGCAATCCGTAAGATGGCGCGTCAAGTACCGTTTTCAATCGTTTCAGTCCCAGTGACGACATTATCGATTAGCCATAGTTCCGGACTGTCTATGCATTGTGTATTTATTGTTTTGAAAAGCGAAAGTAAGCACGAAGATTGAGTGTTTATCACTTCGGAACTTTTTCTCGTATTAACAATTACAATGTTTCAAACACGTCAAATTATTTTGTTACTTTTCTTTGGCATTTGCCATTCTTTCGATCAGTTATCACCTACTACAGATGCGAACAGTCTTCCGATCGTTATATGGCATGGAATGGGTAATTAACCTCAAATTTACTTTGTTTGCAATTATTTTTATTCGATATTATATAACTTTTAATGTACATTGTTCCTTTGGTGGCAATAATATTTCCTCTGCTATATACCCGACTATATACGAATAAAATACCCGACTAGAATATTCATGATAAATATTCTAAGTTCTATTAAATTTTGACGTATTTCCAGGTGACAGCTGTTGCTTTTCCTTCAGCATGGGTCGTATACAAAATATCATAACGGATGAAATACCTGGTGTATACATTAAATCTATACGAATAGGAAATAACGAAGTGGAGGTTACATAAAATTCCATATTTATAACGTGGACCATTTCAATCGCTTTTCTACTTATCGATACTTGTTCGATTTCTGCTAAAATATAATACATAGATTTTGCGATACTTGCGGTATACCCATCGGTAAATCTTTCTAAATGTTTCAAAATTTACAGAGCTTGCGCGAAATCAAGTGAAAAGTAGTCGGAGCGACTTGTCGTAAGTGTTACGGATCGATAGATACTAATTCTTCTTCCCTCGTATTAGGACGTAGTAAACGGTTACTTTGGAAATATTAATCAACAAGTGGAGCAAGTGTGCGACGAAATATCGAAAGATGAGAAATTACAAAACGGTTACAACGCAATTGGATTCTCACAAGGCTCGCAATTCTTGTAAGTATCGTCTACGCGATGCGTATTCAAATGGAGAGAATTTTGACGTTATTCTTTCAGGCGAGCCGTAGCGGAAAGATGCCCAAATCCACCTATTTTCAATCTGATATCGATAGGTGGACAACATCAAGGCGTTTACGGAGTACCAAATTGCGCGTCTCTGCACCACAGATTTTGCGATTATATTAGACGAATGCTCAATTATGGAGCTTACATTAAGTACGTGTTCGTAGAGTGATGCGTTATCGTTAACATTATTATTGACGTTATTTTTGTTTTGAAAATTAATATCTCTTTGTGCCAAGGTTCGTTCAAGAGAAAATAATACAAGCTGGATATTGGCACGATCCTTTACAAGAAGGAGAATATAAATCGAAAAATCTCTTCCTTGCCGATATCAACAATGAATTATATATAAACGAGGTATTTGAACTTCTAATCTAATTATACCGATCGAGAATATCTTGACGATGTACAATTTTCTAACGTAATTAGTCGCGTTAAAAAAATTACTCGTAATGAATTCAAGGAAGCTGCATAATATATTTGCTCTTAGACTTACAAGTTCAATCTTAAAAATTTGAAAAACATGGTCCTGGTAAAGTTTGAAAACGACACGTTAGTGCAGCCAGTTGAATCGGAATGGTTTGGATTTTATAAGCCTGGACAAAGTATGGAGATCGAGAAATTAGAAAGCTCCAAATTATATCAAGAGGTAATCTTCGATATAACAAATAAATAAATAATTAAATTCTCGTACTATTTATAATTATTATTCCTATTATCGTAATCATTTTAATCGTAGGATCGCCTTGGATTAAAAGAAATGAACGAAGCAGGAAAACTCTCGTTTCTTTCAATTCCAGCAAATCATTTACAATTTACGGAAGAATGGTTTAGCGAAAATATTATTAAAAAATACTTGGTATAAATAACTGTGACCTAATTTAATATATGCATATATGTAAACATTACAATAATGTCATATACTACAGTTTCTTATTAAGAAACTGTTCGTCGAGGTAGGAAAAACCTTGTAAACAATATCACCAGGTGTACTATTTTTTTTTACATCTCACATACGTTGAATAATAAATATTCTATGTTTTTATACATAAACGTAGAGTTATCCCTCTTCGTTTATCTCTGCGATAATATTCAAGGATTGTTTCCTCCTCTCTTTCCTTGAACATCCGCAACCTACGGATTCATTCTCGCCGTTAAAACCGACAGTCGACGATAACATTTGGATACCAAAAGAAAGCAAGTACCTCTAAACCATCTATGCGACTTTGAAATCTCTCCTTATCCGATCCCGACAACCGGATCAACCTCTAACGCACACCTACCTATGATTCTTCCAGAGAAAGTAGAAGCGCCTAGAGCCTCAAAATCTCGACACGTCTTATCCCGAAGGATCGCTGAAGCTACTCGACGGCCAACAGTCGATACGAGCGAGATCTCCATCCTACCGCTTACCACGAATTCTCATCCAGCGACGGACACGTCACCTCGCCACGTATCGCGTACCTACGCGCAACGTTACGCTCAAACTCTCAGTCCGGCTGCGTGCGCCAGTCCGACTACCACGTATACGCGTCGGCACGCGCCTCCTACGGCTGTTATCAAAGGCTCTCGAGTGCCGTCCCTCGGCTCTCTCGCTTATTGTGACTCCGCGACGCAGGAGCAGGACGCAACGTGAGCACGGGCGGACTCGGGCGATGCGAACTGTGTAGTGGTACTGACTGATAGCGCCAGAGAGAGAGAGAGAGAGAAAGAGAGCATGGTTACGCGGCTGACGTAGCGATCGTTCAGTGACACTGGTGGTATCACTGCTGGTGTGTACACCGACGTCGAAGTCGGCTTTGCGCGTCGTCGTAGTCGTCGTCATCTTGGAATCTTCGCTCGTGTCCTTCGTCCAGTCGCGTAGATTGCCTACGTGGGCCTAGAGAAGCTGAAAAAGATCATGTCAACCGGCTAGCGACGACGAAATCGCGCGAGCCCGATGTCGTGGCCGCGTCGTTCAGCGACGGTCGCGTCGAAGGATGGCGATGCCTGGAGCCGGTGGTGGCGATGGTGCCCGTGTCCTGCCTCTAATTGGGAAGATGAGATCGTCGGCGAGGGCGAGGAGCGACGCTAAGGAGGTAGTATCAATCGTCGGTGCTGTTACAACGCTAACGCTGATCACGACGACGATTGCCGCGCTCTCTCAGACATGACACTCGTCGCCGGTCCCCTCAGTCACGGCGTCAACGATAACAAAGTAATAATACTCTGCTACTGCTCGGCGGCGGGGTGGCTCGATCAACAGCGGCCGAAGCGGCGGTATCAAGGACTCGAGGCCATCGCCACCGGGCTTTTCTGAAACCGCTAGAGAAGTAGAAGGGGAGGGTAGGAGCTAGATCGCGAAATAGAGGAAGGAACCACGTAGAAAATCGCGCGACGATCATTCCTAGGACGATCGCATATCGACGGTGATGGGAGTGCCTGCGCGTGGTGCGCTCGCGGCCGTCATAGCCGTGACTGCGTTCGCCGTTTACATCAATAGCCTCGGCTGCGGCTTCGTCTTCGACGATATCTCCGCCATCAAGGACAACCGCGACCTCAGGCCCCACACGCCCCTTAAGAATGTCTTCTACAACGATTTCTGGGGCACTCCGATGCACAAGGTGAGAAACGGCGATCGCTCGGTGGTTCCTTGGTGAACGAGCCGCTTCCACCTCCTACTTAGCCGCCTTTGGTCTGCCGACCTTCCCTCCCCGCCAACTTCTCTCCCATCTACTCGCCTTCGCGTATTGATCCGCGAACCTTCGCGCTCTCTCTCTCTCTCTCTCTCTCTCTCTCTTTCTCTCTCGTTCGCTCGTCGACCAGCCAGCTAACTTCGTCTCCCTCTCCGTCGTTTTCTCTCTCTCTCTCTCTCTCTCTCCTTCCGTCCGTTTCGTCGCGATTCAAATACGAGTCGTCGGTATATATCGTGGAGGCTCTTGCGCTCTTACACCGAGATCTATTCGACGTCCTTTTCTTCCCCTCGAATGTCCCGATGCACCGTGGAAAAACAGAGAATCGCGATCGACGTGTTGTTTTCTATCGTTTCTCTGTATCTTCACTCGGTATGACCTTGAATGGATGCGTTCTCGAGCGAAGGATCTCTATCTCTCCGATTTTTCGATGAATACTTACTACCCTATGCGTTGTTGCGATTGCGAACGTACGCGCGGGTCGATCGATTGTTCTTCCTTCTTTTCTTTTTTTCTTTTTCTTTTTCTTGTATTTTCTGGAAAAATACGAGATTTAGGAATTCGAGAGAATTCCGAATAGAAAACGATTTTGGTATTTGTTCGATAATGAAGGACGCGATTACGTACCGTTTAATCTCACCATTTTCTTTTTCTTTATCGTTTAGAAACAGTCTGCGAATTCACGCGCTATTGCATTTAATGATGTCAAAGATTCATTTGTTTATTTATATTTTTTCGTGGATGAATTCTACGGGCGCGTAGTCGTTTCGAAACTGTTGCTTTCTGCCGTAAAGCAACTTTCGATAAAATCGATACTTCATTAGTTATCTCTTTATGTTCGACGTTCCGTACGTTTTATTGTTTTAATTCGTACGAAAATGAAAACGTAATGCACAGCATCGTAAGCGTATCGTTTATAATTTAAAATTATAATAAGCCCGATAATCAATACTTCGAAAAATAGAGGCATAAATTATAAAAGACGAAAGAAACGAAAATTGGAATATTCTAACTGAAATTAATTATTATATTCTATAGTTCAGAGATTTATACAATTTCAGCGATTCGATTAAAATATAATTTATACGAGATACTTATCCGACTTGTTTTTCATTCAAATATTCGTTTCTGCGCAGGAGCAATCGCACAAATCATACAGGCCACTTTGTGTTCTTACATTCCGCTGGAATTACCTGATTCATCAACTGGATCCTATGGGATATCACCTGCTCAATGTTATTCTACATGTTGGAGTATGTCTATTATATTTCAGGTTTGTCCGTACTTTGTATTCGTATTAGTATACGCACGACAATTCTTCATTTTATCGAAGAAAGAATATTTGATAATATTTGTCTTTTATATTACAGAGTTTGTTTAATGTTTTTACCGGATTTGGCCAGTCTTGTAGCGTCCTTACTATTCGCTGTACATCCCATACACACGGAAGCAGTAAGTTACCTTCGATTTAAGCGCGCTTATGCCAAGATAATTTAAGATCTATTCCAAAACGTTACTATCGCTGTTATAATTATTTTATAATTTTATTTAGGTCACAGGCGTAGTCGGAAGAGCAGAGACATTATCATCTTTGTTTTATTTGGCAGCTTTAATTACATATACTAAATGTTGTAAGAGTAAAAGATCCACCGGTAAGATGCTATGCGAACGACGAAAAAATTTCGACTTAACTTAATAGAATATGTAATTTTTATTGTACGAACGCGCTTTTAATTGCGTACTAATCACTGTGCGTATTATTTTTGTTTGTAGGATGGAGGTCATTAATACTGTCTATGTTTTTTGTATTTACCGCTATGTTATGTAAAGAACAAGGAATAACAGCTACCGCGGTTTGCGTCTTGTATGAAATTTTTGTTGTACAGAAGGTAATAATCGACTGCTACGTAATTCTAGATATCTAAGTTTCTTTTATTTAAAATAAAATATTAAAGAATATTGTAAACAGAATGAGATACAAAAATGAAAAGTATTTTTGTACCGTTTAAAGTAGGAACATGTGCGGTAATCGTACGTACGCTTATAAAATTCTATTTTTATTTCAGGTTAGAGCAATGGATATTTCATTAGCGATTAAATCAGCATTCGGTGGTAAAAAAATTTCACTTACATGGTCTAGCGAAGGTACAAAACGTTTAACAGCTCTTACAGTTGTTACATTTACTTTACTTATTCTACGATTACACGTGATGGGTTCGAAATTACCTGTATTCACTAGGTACGTTTAAGAGTGCGGAGTAACAACCGTCGAGAAATAAATTTTCTATTTATATTTAAAACGATCGACGAATATGTTTTAGATTCGACAATCCTGCATCGGTTGCGACAACACCAACCAGACAACTTACTTATAATTATCTTGCCGCGGTTAATTTAAGACTGCTTTTTCTTCCCAGTGATTTGTGCTGTGATTGGACAATGGGAACGATACCATTAGTGGAAAGATTTACAGATTTTCGCAATCTGGCAACCGTAGCCGCTCATGGAATAATCTTAGGATTACTCGTGACAGCTGCTTTAACACGCAGTAGACAAACATCGGTCATTCTCATAATGGTAAACACATATGTAATAAGTGCGAGCGGTATTCTTACGTAGAAACTAACAACGTGAAAGCAACGACCGAACGAAAATGTATGCAACTAAACTTTTGTGTTTTAACAAAACTATTTTAATGAATTAACTGTCCGATAGTCGCTTACGTAGGACCAGAGAATCGAAGCTTGCGGTTACATTCGGGATTTTGCTATAATTCTTTTACCAATCGAATAAAATAGTGAAATCTCAATCTACTACTATTATACGTGTGCGTGTGTTTACAGAGCTTGGCTATGATGATACTACCTTTTCTACCCGCGTCGAATCTTTTTTTCCCAGTTGGATTTGTAATCGCTGAAAGAGTCTTATACGCACCTTCTATGGGTTTTTGCATGCTTATTGGATATGGGTGGAGCATTTTATCCAACAGAAGGTACCACTTTATATACAAAAGCGTATAAAATTTCAAGATCGTTCGTAATACGATACTTGATTGTTTTTTTTATACCGTTTATTTTACACTTTGGTAAAGCGAATGTAATTCTTACGCTATTTCTTTTCCCCCCCTTTTAGATGCAAAAGATTAACATTCTTTCTATTGATAACTCTTTTGGCAGCTCATACGACAAAAACGTTTATGAGAAATTATGATTGGTTGGACGAATATTCTATATTTATGTCAGGTTTGAAAGTGAACGATCGTAATGCAAAACTATTCAATAACGTGGGACATGCACTGGAGAGCCAAGGTCGGTTCAAAGAGGCTCTGAATTTTTTCAATATGGCTGTGCATGTTCAAGGCGATGACATCGGTGCTCATATTAACGTTGGTCGAACTTATAATCATCTTAAAATGTTTAAAGAAGCTGAAGATGCTTATTTGAAGGTGAACGATATAATTCAATGTATTTTTGTATCGAACGATATTAATACCGATATTTCGCTGTAAAACTACATGAAAACAATGCTTCCTCGATATATCTTGTAAAAATGGGAAAGATAATTAACGCATTTGTTCATTTTTAAGGCCAAATCGTTATTACCAAAAGCAAAGCCTGGTGAATCTTATCAAGCACGTATAGCGCCCAATCATCTGAACGTTTTTGTTAATTTAGCAAATTTAATTGCTAAAAATGCGACAAGATTGGAAGAGGCCGATTTATTGTATAGACAAGCTATCAGTATGCGCGCTGATTATACGCAAGCATATATTAATCGCGGTGACGTTTTAATCAAACTTAACCGCACGAAGGAAGCCCAAGAAGTTTACGAACGAGCATTATTCTACGATAGTAATAATCCGGATATTTATTACAACGTAAATATTTAATTTCATTATAAAAGCATTCTTTCCTCTAATTATAACCGATGATTGCGCGCGAAAGTGTTTCATTATCTTTCGTAAACGATATTTCTTTTAAAGCTCGGAGTTGTATTTTTGGAGCAAGGGAAAGCGTCGCAGGCTTTAGCTTATTTAGATAAAGCTCTAGAATTCGATCCCGAGCACGAGCAAGCGTTATTAAACTCGGCTATATTGCTGCAAGAATTGGGACGTGCCGAATTGCGTAAAGTGGCCAGAGAAAGACTCTTAAAATTGCTACGAAAGGTACATCTCGAAAAAAGAAATCTTTCGGAACTGACACGATATCGATTTATTAATACGTTTCGTATCGAATATTTCTAGGATTCGAACAACGAACGTGTACACTTCAATCTTGGAATGCTGGCGATGGACGATCACGACAGTGGAAGCGCGGAACGTTGGTTTCGAAACGCCGTAGCTCTGAAAGAAGATTTTCGTTCGGCACTTTTCAACTTAGCGCTGTTGTTGGCTGACGAGCAACGTCCGCTCGAGGCTGCGCCTTTCTTAAACCAATTGGTTAGATTTCATCCGGATCACGTTAAAGGCTTGATTCTTTTAGGAGATATCTATATCAACAACATAAAGGACTTAGACGCGGCGGAGAATGTAAGTGCGCGACACGAATGAAACAGCGATGGAGTATTCATAAATTTTTCTGTCCCCGTATTTACAGTGCTATCGCAGAATTCTACAGTTGGACCCGACGAATATTCAAGGATTGCATAATTTATGCGTCGTAATGGTAGAACGTGGTAAACTCGGATTAGCAGCCCAGTGCTTAGAACGCGCGGCTAAACTGGCACCCCATCAAGACTACGTACACAGACATCTGGCTATAGTAAAGGCTCGCATGAGTCGTTTGCCGCCGGATCAACGAGACACCGAGATCTTCGACGATTCGTTCTGGAATACTAACGACAAAGAGAGAAGTTATAACAATGAATTGTCGAATAGTCAATTTTTAGGAAAAACTGACACCATTTTCGCTAATCATGCAATCGTTCACAATCACATAGGAAGTAAGCAAAGCAATACCGAATCCTTGAAAAATCATATTATGAATTTAAAAGGTCCAACGAAGCCTGCCCAAGCGCTAAGTGGAATCGACGAGAAGCAACACGACACGGATACCGAGCAAACCGTGCCTGAATCAGCGAATATCGTGGAGCCCGCTTCGAAGACGGTCTTCGATAAAATTATAAACACAGACGTGACGGAGTTAGATATCAGTCGGAAGCATAGTTCTAAATTATTAAGTTCGAATCAATTTAATCTGAGTGCACCGCTGTTGTCTGGCACCGCGCATACTGGAACTCTTCAACAAACGGAAGACAGTACGTTGTCATAGTATTAATGTTAACCCGCCGAATACTGTAAAGTTACACACATAACGAAGGGTTATAATGGTACAGCCATATAGAGATAATATGTGAATATAAAATGAATACAGAGTATTGTTTTATATGCTGTATAAATAGGATGTTTTATAAAATATATTTAAAAAAAATTGATGTTTTTTATTGTTCGCACATGTGTTGTTTCTTTCCATTGAACGTTTCGAACTTTGAGGGTAAATGCCCGATAGATACGTCGATCAATACGTGATTTATTTTCCGATTGATGCTGATGTCATTTATGTCTTACAGATCGTCGAAACGAGAATAGTTTACGTAAAATTGCTCTTGCATCGTACATCGCGTTCATCGCAATATCGAAACTGTGATATCGTTGATAATCTTAAAGGACGATAGGGGAAACAGAATCTCGAACGAGTAACGTTTCTTAATTCTGTAATCTCGTATAAATGGCGTAAAGTTAAACTTTTTTTACTTTAAAAAATCCTACTCCAGTAAAATAATTTATTACGCGTGTAAGCGAGATATCTTTTTAACCTATCGAAACATTTCGATTGTTCGTTCGATGTTCCAATGCAGTCGTTTCCAAAGTATCGATTTGAAATCTACATCGATACGTAGTATCGATTGGTGCCGCTAGTAAAATTGGAGTGAAACGGAAGTAATACGTTCGATTGGTGTAGTAGTGTATGAATAAGAAACGATAAATAAAACTTTAAAAAATGGTAATGTATTACTTTCTCTAGAATAGATTTATCGTATAACTGTTTTTACGACTTCGCTTTAGTGTTTATCCTCTATTTTACAAAGAGTAACGATGATTTTATTTAATAATTACGACATAAAGTGATCGGTACAATGCCGACTTCACGAAATGTTATTTAACATCATTCCACGATAAATACATTAATCCGTTAAGCTTTCGTTGCAGGAACGATAAATTTCATCGCCGCTAAAACGTAACACGTACCTATGAAAACATCTCGCAAGAGAAAATATTTACAGCCCACACATAACCTACACTTTGTGAAGTACACACCGAAATTACGTTCTAACGTATGCTATCACGTTATTATTTTCCAGACGATCGGCAAGAACAATAAGATGCTGCAGCATATCAATTATAGAGTAAGAATTATCCTACAAGATTCTCGGACTTTCATAGGAACATTCAAAGCGTTCGACAAGCACATGAATCTTATACTGGGAGACTGCGAGGAGTTCCGTAAAATAAAGCCAAAAAACACAAAGCAGCCTGAGACAGAGCAAAAACGCGTTTTAGGCTTTGTACTGTTAAGAGGGGAAAATATAGTTTCGTTAACCGTGGAAGGACCACCACCTCCGGAGGAAGGATTACCCAGAGTACCTATTCCTGGCGCTGCGCCAGGGCCGGGTATCGGACGGGCCGCTGGCCGTGGTATGCCTGCCAGCATAGCCGGAGTACCCGCTGGTCTGCAGGGACCGGTCAGAGGCATCGGCGGTCCGTCTCAACAAATAATGACGCCGGGTGGCAGAGGACAAGTTTCTGCGCCGCCGCAGATGCATCCGGGTGGGCCTCCTCGTATGCCGGTCAGCGGGCCCCCACCAGGTATGATGGGACCTCCCCCAGGAATGATGGGTAAGTTCGAGACTTTTTATAATTTCGAACGGATTATTTATGGAAAGTTTGTATTTACTTCGATGTTCGTTATAGGTATGCCACCCGGTATGCCACCGATGGGACGCGGCGGTCCACCGATGGGACCGCCTGGTATGCGAGGGCCACCACCAGGTATGATGCGCGGTGGTCCACCTCCTCGCCCTTATTAATAATAATATTTTGTATACGACTAAGTCTCTTAACTATAAACACTGATAATAATAAAAGTAATTTTTATAATGTGCCGATCATTCCTTGCTTTTACTCAAAGCAGAGTTACAAATTTTAAATAAATATTGAACTTATGAACTTTTCAAACATCGTTACTATCCAGATTATCGATACTTTCTTTTTATCTAGTTCGTAGAAATTATAATTTTCATTTACGGCACGATAACTTAGACGTTTAGCATTGCTGACTTGAACAAAACAAAAAAACAAATTTATTTTCTATAAAGACATGTTATTGGCTTTCATTTTACATATTTTACATATTTTTTTGTACAAAAACATCAATTTGAACAGCTTCCCTAATAAACGACGTACGCATTCTTTACGAGTTACACCTTTGTATAGCAAAAATGAGTATTTTTAAGCAAAAGTGAATACAGTCATTTTTAAATTGTATTAGTACCATTGATAATTGAGTAAATACCTTGATGTGCAACAAACGCGGATTCGTTTTACGTATAGATTAATTTGCTCTTTTTTTTTAACATTATTATTGTATTTACACCTTATATAATCTTTACAGCTTTACCATATTAATTGTAAGCATAAACAATCGAGATATTATTAGATCAAACCTTATATAAGGAGTAATATTAATATCACATATACAAAAACATAGTCTTATCCATTGTCAATTCGATAGGAAATTTATGACTGCTCTGAAAGTATGTATACAATCGTACAGTTTTAGGTCATTTCGGAATTTCAAATTTTCTATAAATATCACGATTCTACTCGATTATATTTTGATAATTACAATGTGGAATCATTAAACTACTATTAATTATGTTGATCTATGCGATGTAACCCATCCAGGACTAGTAATACATCGATGTATTTTATTTGCAATGACCATTGCTTTTTTTTTCTAATCAAGTTAACATTTGTATATCATAATTTTATTTTTATAGCATATACACGTTTCTTACTATAATTCTAACCAACAAACTTCTACTTTCTCACATTTTTAATTGATCAAGGTAATCGATGTGTTCTAATATTATTTTAAGATTTACATTTGTAAGTTTTGAATGTTCCAGTTACTCCCATAGATAAGAAAATAATGAAACTATTCGCTTTAAAGGTAGGCAATGAAATATAAAAGGATTGCGAATTTATACACGAAAAAAATATTTTGTAAAATTTCAGATGTAAAAGAAACCTTTGAATATAAATTTTCGACGGTTTTTTTTCAAAAAAAAAAACCAGTCCTGAAAAGGTTAACGAGAAATTCACTCCTTCAAATGTATATATTTTGTTTTAAAATAGAGATAATTATGCTAAAATATTAAAACGATTGCAATTGTTTCACAATTAATTTGATCGTATCAACGATTTGCAGGCTAATTAAATATATTTACATACCAATAGCTAAGAGATTAAAAAGTATTGCGTTTGCTAAATTTTTCCAAAAGTATTAAAAACTTTTATGAACTAAACATATATACATTCATATAAAATATATATTAATTTTTTTCAAAATTAAAAATCATCATGAGCCTTCTTAAATTACGCTAATAGAGAAATAAACTTCTCTGCTCTGCTAATTGTTATGAATCATTAAAATTTTTTATATGACTAATAGTCAATATAGGGCTTCTTCTACCCGTTAAAATATGATTTTCACTGTCTTCCACCAAGTACTGAAAGTTTTCAAAATTTATATCGGTCGATTGAAGCCCAGTTTCGAACATATCAACTTCCGAATTGCATATCGAATCTTCTGTATGTACAATATTTATAGGATTATCTAAACAAAATAATACGTGTTAATGAGCATTGTTAGTATCTATCGATAGACTGTACGAAAAATACGACTAATATTAAAAACGTGTTGAAAATGTTAACATATAATAATTGTTATGTATTTATTGAGAATTTCATATGTTATACATAGAAAAAAAATTATTTACATATTCAAATTAAATATTTACAATAAAAAATTTCTAACTTAACGGAAACGTAAAATTGATAACACATGCCATGCATGTCATCAATGTAACAAAATAAACATTAACGATATATCGAAAAATTTTAACTAACAATTACGGGATTTAAGACTCAAGCATACCTTGTATGCTTGTAAGTTGGCTTGAATTTAAGAGAATTTCCTCTCTTTCCATAAATTTTGTTGGATCTACAGAATTTATTACCTTGGAATTGACATTCTTACAAACATCTTTAGTTTTTCTACAAGTTAAAGGATAATCGTTAATCAAGCACTTCTCTGCAAAAATCTTTTTAATTGCATATGTAAAAAATCTATCATCGTTCCATCATTTTTGGCGTCACTATCTATCATCAGTCTAAATATTTTTCCTTTTAAACTAACCTATGAAGATTCTCTTCCATGATCGTAGTAGCCAAGTCGTCAGTTTTCAGAGGTGTCTCGGTATCTATCAGTTGTGCACCATTATTATCTTCTTCCTCCGATAAGTGAGTACTTGTACTCCGTATCACAGTCTTATTGTCAGTTTCAGAAGCAAGTATGGCAGATGGTTCGAGAAGTTGAGAAAAAACATTATTTTTTTCTAAAATGTCTTGCCGTAGATTGAATACTATCGCATTACCAGACTGAAAATACCATTTTTTAAAGTAATATTTCATTTCTCTTAGTGTTAAACAAACTAATAAACGGGTGCGATGTAAGTAAATCTATTCATCTTCGTACATAAAATGACTTACCTTTATATTACTTTTTACAGATTCCATGTGTGGCAAGTTTGTAGTTGATAATAAACTCGAAACTTGATTTCCATTATTTAAAGCAATATGATGTGGCAATATATTAACCGCATTGGTATTTTGTTGGCTCTTAACAGATACTTTCTTTCCGCCCATTATGACTTTCCCTAATACTTCCTGAAATGTAAGATTTTTAGTCGATTATCAATTATCTTATTATCGATTAAATAAGAGTGTCTGGTAATTTCTTAAACGTTACGCGTACCTTTCCTGCATGAGATAGCATTATACCTTTATTATGACCCTTTTGTATAACTATCACGTTAGTCTTAGTTGTTAGTTTCTTGTTAGGATGATGAGAAATATTTACAGTTTTATTACAATTTTGTGTAACACCCTGTAAAATATAATAACACCTTTAGATTTGATTTTATATCACAACCGCTAGATATATCGTTTATAATATTTATTATACAGTACTATACCATTTTGGCAGTAGATTGATGACTGATCATTGTTACTGGCAGTTTCTTACACGCTAAAGTTGTTATCATTTGTTTAACATGAGGTGGACCTGGACCACTGGATACAGTTATTCCAGGACATACAGACATAACTCGTTGTCCTTGAGCTATACAAATTTGTAAGTGTTGAAATATTTAACTAACTTCCATAGTTTATTACTATACAAATGATGTGTCGATAGCACTTACACGATACTACAGATTTAGTCGATTGTACAGGTTTCACGTTAGTTTGTATTATAGATGAAACTCTTTTTATGCAAGAATTATTTGCGTGATCAGATTTTGTTCCTAGAAACGAAGGAAGAAGACACGAAAATTGATATATACATATACACGACATTGATAAATTGAAACATCGATATAAGTTTCTAATGTCGAGCGATAAGAGACAAACTATCTATTCGTTGCCTTTCATAGATAATAAAATCGAGGAAAGAATATTCAATTACAGAAACATACTTGTATTACTATGGGACAACGCATCTGAGTTTTCCGATTTCTGATCGTTGCTTTCAGTAACATGCGACACGCAATTGGATATCACCACTGGTTCCGACGTGCCCTTCGTGTTAACTTTATTCGGATAAGTAATTGATTTGACTTTATGTTTGGTAGAATTATTCGTGTACACGGAAATTGTATTGCTAGCATGCACATCCGAATGAGCCGGTGTTACGGTATTTAGATTTTCATGAAACTGCGCGTCCGTATGTGAAACTATAATTTATAAAAAAAAATACGTTAATTTAACGCATAAGGAGAAAGGACTTAATTATAATATTGCTTTATATCTATTATGGTAAAATGATGACGAACCTATAGAGTTAGATCCAACGCAAGTAACGGCAAGTGGAATTATAGTAACATTTTGATGTTTCCCTGGATTTTTTGAACTTTGTCCACTTTTACTTTCGGGAGACGTTTCGTCCAAAATATCGTGATTCAGCGCTTCTAACGAATTCGAAGACAACACTAAAACCTACAAAATATACATTATACGTCGTATTATATTTTTTCAACGGCGAAATTATCGATAATATACGGTACGATACATCAAAATACCTTGTTGTGCAACGCCGATAGCGGAGAAGAAGACTCCTGCCTTTGAGAAGCATACTGCTTTGCGTCTTGTTCTGTTTCTACGTTTTCTTGTTCTTCACTTTTGCTAGTGTCCGACAGCTAAAAAAAATAATTCCACAATTTTATCATAATTCTACAACTATCTTTTTTTATAGTTTTCAACGGATCAAAATGCATGCATTAAATCAATAAATACCTCGTCCACGTCACACAGGGGTCTTTTTCTACAATTTCGGGTAACCTGAGTGGGAAAAGGTTGCTCCGTATCGAGCGGCAATTTCTTCTCTAACTTAAAGTGCGTTTCCGTGTCACTCGTAACGTCTAACGTAAGGCATCGGCATCGTTAATGCATATTTTTTTTTTATGACACATACGAACGAATACAAGAGCGATATTAATTTCAGATGTTCACGGAACGTACGACACATTCTACCTTACAATAGAAGATACCTTTTACTTCGTCGTTTACTCTAACAGGATAATTGTCGTTAGCGGTTGCGGCTGCGAGCGACAAACTATTGGCTAGAGCAGAGAAGGCATTGCGGGCTTTCAACCTGGGTATGAGGGGAATCGTGCGGCGACCTTCAATGGCCCAGTCGGTGCCAGTGTTCGGACCGTACAATCTACGAAACGCAAAAAAACCCCTGAAACGACTCGATTCTAATCACGAGGAAGGTCGATGCGAACGATCAAGGAAGGCCAAACTCACTGCTCGGCTATCATCGCGAGCTTCTCGTCGCTGACGGCTCTACGTACTTCGGCACGATGTCTCTCGTTAGATATATGCAGAACCTTGGCGAGCTCCTGCAGCAATTTCTGCTTGTCCGTATTGAACGGTCCCTGGGCACGTAGGACGGACACCATGCTTCCATAGGCATCTAACTCTAGAAAAGAAGAAGTAAGACGTGATCGATCGATCAACGTACCGAATTGGCAGCCTACCGAACCCTCTACAACTTCGATCTGACTTTTTTTAGAAACCCTTCGACCTGGACGACGCCGAGCGAATGCGGCCGCGGCTGATCTCGAGAGCCCACGGTCCTCGATGACAGCTAACGATTCGAACGAACCAATTCCCAACGGACGAACGAGCACGATCGCGCTCTTCTCGCTGAGAAAGGTTATGCATCGGCATACGAGGGGTCTTTTGCTATTGATACCGTAGGCGAGTATCGTGCTCGCTCGTACGGATCGACTCGAAGCGCAAACCTTCCTCAAAAGCAACAGTTATTGGTATCATAACCTTACCGAGACAGCGTAAACATTTCCTAGATTCGTCACGCGTCATATCGTGCCTCACTGGCCACATAACGGTATGATCCATATTGTTACGATAATCATACCACGCTCGCGATACGATCCTCTCTATTTCTCTCACATTTTGATCGCCCCCTCGACGATGAGAAAGACTCAACGACGGCCGAGCATCATGGACAGATCTATCGTTTCTCTATATTTTTACTGTATTATTATTATTGTTATTAGTATTAGATTAGTATTATTACTATTATTATTATTATTATTATTATTATTATTGGCAGTAGCACTATTGTTATTATAGAGAGGGAAGAATTCGA
>JAITYT010000869.1:1671488-1682095 GCA_025433975.1 Liostenogaster flavolineata | reverse complement strand
AAAAAAAAATGGAAAAAAATAATACTCTACTTCCTGCCCGTTTGAATTATCAAGAAATCTAATCAAATTATCGAATCGAGATTAATTCTCCTCTGTAGTGTCGAGTGAGAGTTTAATGAACGATACGATAACATTGCAATTATAATTTTCAATTGCCTGTAGAATTAGCAATGATTTTTCGATTATATGTTTGCTTCTAATCCAAACTTTCTGTTTTTATTTGTTTTATGTAAATAAACGAATGTATCCTATTACATTTTTTTCAACATTTATTTTTAGATATGGACCAAATAGGAGAACCTCCGCAGCCCCGGCATGCGGAGGGCTTCAAATTTTTGCTCGGAGTCGCCGAAGTGCTCGGTGGAGTCCTCGTTATCTTAATGGCAATATGGACTAGCAGTTACAGAGGTGGTTTTGCCTGGACCTCTAATCCTGGAATGGAGTTTAATTGGCATCCTTTGTTAATGACCATCGGACTTGTATTCATCTATGCTAACGGTACGATCCGTGACACTTTGGAAAAATTCCTCTGCGTATGCGTGTCTCTTCGTTGACAAAATATCTTTCCTAAATATCTCCGTTTCAAAATCTTCCTGAATAATCTACGAGGAGTTAGAAATAGGGAGGGAAACGGAACGATGAAGTTCTGTAAGTAACGTCGTTCGTTTCAGCCATGCTTATATATAGAATACAGAGGAACGTCCGGAAGAAACGACTAAAATTGATTCACGGAGGAATGATGCTGTTCATTGTGCTATTAACAGTAATCGCATTGGTGGCAGTCTTCGACAGTCATAATTTGAAAGTACCACCCATTCCAAATATGTATACGTTGCATAGTTGGGTAGGATTAACAACCGTCATACTGTTTTGTCTTCAGGTAAAATCTAGCTCGCGCGACTTACAACGATGCTCTTAGAATTTTATATAAATCAACGCCTTTTTCCAGTTGGTAGCAGGTTGCGTATCGTTTCTTTATCCTGGGCTACACGCGCCGTTGCGAGCGTCTTACATGCCAATTCATGTTTACTTCGGCATTGCGGGTTTCATCGGTGCGATTGCAGCGTGTCTAATGGGTCTCAACGAGAAAGCTATCTTCGCTTTAGGGTTAGTCGACAATTCTAAGGAGATGATCGTTTCACATCCAATATTTTTTACGCATATCTTATCCTTCTTCGTTTCAGAGGCGACTACGCGAAACTTACCTCCGAAGGAGTACTGATAAACGTAATCGGTCTGTTCTTTATACTCTTCGGGGGATTAGTCATTTATCTGGTATCTCACGAACAATATAGACGGCTGCCCCGTCCAGAGGATGATGTGTTATTGACAAATGGACGCGAGCAAAGAAATTAAAGTGGTCGATGCTCGAGCGCACACCCTCGAATGGCTGTTCCTATCATACTTTTTGTCGTAGCTAAAATTCCTCTGTAATATGCAATCGTATATATGCGGCTCAAAGAAGAGGATACGTCTTGATTTCGAGCGCTAGATTTACATGCGATTTTTAGGTATACTGTTAATGAAAAAAAGTCATATTTTGAGATCCTCGCAAGTATCTGAAGTATAGACGTGTCTTGATCTATATCGTAATTGGACCACGCGATCTGTAACGATTCTTTTGTATTAATCATGGTGCTACTAAGTATATATGAATGTTTGTATATAATTATTATATTTATATCAAATAATTTTATATTTTTCCTTCGAACTATCGTACGACTTTTTAACTTATTGCAAAGATTACTATATTTACATATCAATGAATTTTACACAACGGTAGAAGAACGTAAGTAGCTTTTTGTAGTCCTTTTTTAAGAATCAATTCACAATTAGTTTAAGAATTCAATCAGGGAACAGGAATTTAAAAATTCTTATTTAAATATCTATACATACACACGCGCGCACACGCGCATGGGTGACTTATACACGTATAACTTCTCCAGAGTCTCTCTGTGCGAGGTATTTACTTATTGTAACTTCGGGTCGTTGTATTCAGATTTTATTTGTGATAATAAAGGCTTTATTGTGCACTTTCACAGCGTAATCTATGCAACAATGGATTTGTCCGATGACTAGTACGACAATAACTGATATCGCGAATTACAATCGAAACGCTTTATTAAAGTTAATACGTAAGAGTCGTTGAGAACTACAGATTTTACCTATTACGCAAATATAACTTCGTCAGGGTTGAATATATTAAATATACTGTAAGAATTAACTTGATATTACAAATAAATAGACAGCGAGTAATTTTGGTACTTTCCATTGAAATAAACAGAGTATTTAGCGATAAGCGAGATAATATTTAGAAGTTTACGTAGAAATACCATTTCCTCTTCGGAACAGCGGTTGACATAAAAATCGTCCGACACGAGTTTTACATAATAATTGCGCAAATTGAACAATCAAAATACTACGCCTCTCGTAAGCTCACTCAGAGCCAATGACAAAATACATTACACGCGCGATATCGTAAACGACGTATCTCGAAATTTTCTATTTATTACACTTAACATAATTATCCTTCTATCACCGCGTTATCTTAACTTCTATTATTTTCTTTCGATTACGGAAACCATTAAAAACAGAAACATAACCTTAAAAAAGTATCACAGGCGCATAACCTGTAAAGTATCGATGGTGTTGCGGTATCTTGACTTTTCAATATGAATAATACAACAGACGACACTACGGCATATTCGCATCAAATATATAAAACCGATCCACTGATCTATCGAAATCTCGTAGGGAAGAAAGTGAAAATTCTAACGGAAAGTGCAAGCGAACATGTTGGATTTTTATATACGGTAGATCCAGTATCGGAGAGGTTAGAAAACGTGCACAATTTAACGCATGCCTTATTTAAGTTTATCTCGACGCTACACTCTTTGATAAAGCGATCGCTTAATTATTCCATTGATTTCAGCGCGGTGCTTTTAAAAATGGATAAGACTGACGAAATATCTTTGGAAATAGTGTGTGGACACGCGATTAAAAACGTAGAGTCAATCTCAACGGTGGAAACTTTTATACCAGATTTGTTTTTAACGTCGTTAAAGAACCTCCCGGAGTCGATTATTGCGGAAAGAAAGGCTTCTGTCCAAAAATTGTTAACGGACAATAAATTTCAAGTTACCGATGTCGATGGTACTTTACGTATCGAGAACATCCTTTCCATCGAATCTCCTTATGGCCCCGAAGATTGTATATGCACCAATAGTATTGTTTTGAGCAGAATACAGAATCTTCTTAACAATATTAAAAGATAGATATGTAACTGTTGTCGTCCTTGATATAATTTCCATCATCGGTATCGAACCGAATAGGCGTAAGTGCATTTCTAAATACAGAGTTAATAGCTATCTATAAGAATATCGATAATTTATAGCTAATAATGTCATTGAGAATTCTCAAAAAGTCTACTCTCGAGTCATTTATTTTCTCGATAATGGATTAAAAGTTGAATTTGCATGCATAGAGATCAAGGGTATTCATTCGTAAGAATAATCGTCAACAGTGCAATATTTTACTTAAAGCGTTTCTTTAATGCTCGTTACAAAAATAAACTTATGATTATTAGGAATGTGTACATGTGTGCACGTAATATTAGATGAAGAAAAATATAAATATAAATAATAAGACGACGTTATAGGTTCTGATAGATCCTAATTGTGTTTTAGTGCTTCAAGGAATTCCTCTATGAAGCAAGTATTTCTTTCGAATAAACTCGAACATTGTATACAGCCACTTTAGTAAAGTTCCCTTTTACAGATGCAATTTGGTAAGTTAGAGCTAAATATTAAATCATACAAAGTTACTAATTTGTACATATTACATTTACAATTGTGCTGGTACGTTGCTATCTCGTACGATACGGATGTTAAATATTGCTGTATCTCGTTATTTAAATGTTAAATGCACATTCATATTATTATGGCCTGTTAAATAATACTCAAAAACTTTTATATAAAGAGCGCACAACGAAACTCAGAATATTTTACGTGGCAGTCTATCAAATGCATTTTTTATTCTTTTTCCTTTTTCCTTCAATTAGTTTATGCATTTCTTTCATCAACTAATTTGTATTATCGCGAAGTAAAATGTCTTCTATAATTACATTTAAAACACTTTCTTAATTAAATTATTATATATGTCTATTAAAAACATTTTTCGATTTTTAAAACCTAATTTAGAAGTTTTATCACTATTCAAGATTTACTTATCGAAGGAAAGTTTATAAATCTATGTAAGTGTTAACTAGTTTTTTTGTCATTTTCTTTGAACTTTTTCTATCTAAATAGTTAATCAATATTTTCATCAATTTAATTCAATACAAACTAAAATAATATTTAACTCAGATATTCTAGGAACACGTATCGACTCAAAAAAGAATCCGTAAAACTATTTGTATTCTTCAAAAGATAGAAATTTTGAATTTAAACATTATAAGCGACAAAAGAACTGGAAAATGTGAAAGACTTATAAGATACGCTAAATCTTTACAAATAAATGTAATTTGTTGGAATAATCAATATGTTTTAAATTTCATAAAGAATAATCAATAATAAAAACGACGTAACAACTATAATTTTTCTGTTACTTTAGTTTTCACTCGTGAAAACTGAACAAGCATCAAACCATTATAATTATAGCAATTTATTAAATTAATGTCTTAAATCCATTTTGACAGTAATTAAACTTCAAAAAAAACTTATCGAACCGAAATAATAATTTTTCCGTAGAAATAACGTAAAGACTCTTCTAAATCAGTATAAAGTAATAGAGAATGCCTTTCAATGATCGATAACGTGTTTAACATAAGATACGTTATTGAACGAATTCATCTTAGAAATATCATTTTTCTATTTTGTATCTTTGATTACATTGAAAGAAAACGAATAACTTCAATATGGATTTAAAGGTGAAAACTTATATAAAAATAATTTTATAAATGTTCAATGATATTATACTACTAAAAATATTGGCACTACGGAAATGCATGCCCGATAAACTACATCTTCTATATCACTTTCACCTTACTAATTGTGCATAAATATAAAGGCTATGGTATTACGGACTAAAATTTTACTAAGTATTTTCTGACTCATTAATTTCCTCTATAAATGTAAAGTGAATATAAAAAAACAGCTGAATCTTCTTTCAAATATCATCGAAGAAAATTTCTTTCAGCTAATTTGAATAAATGTACTGCACACGGGCAGTGCAGGCAGTGCATTTTTATTCGGTATGATTGAACTATTTTTAACATTACAAGAACAATCGTTCAACATATATTATAAAATGCACCGCAGATATGCTGTATAAATATTCAAATTGGCAATGATCAGTTTTATTTCTTTGTAAGATCATTCACACTGAACTGGCTATTTATGATTTGAAAGCTCTCTTACTACTGTTATTTGACATTGCATCTTTAAATAACAAAAATATTTACTTATAAACTTGCCTGTTATATAATATGAACACGATCAAGAATTAAACTAGCCATGCAACAAGATCTTAGGATGTACAGGCTATTAGAAATGCATTTATTTAGCACATATGCGTATAATAAATAAATCTTTCAACATCAACCTTAAGTCAATATGGCATATCTTACATAAAATAAGGTTCGAATTTTATGTAGCAAAAGTGACAATAAGGTGAAGCTGTACTGCATCAGTCAAAGTAAATTTCTAGTAGCGTTTCTATGAGCATAAACAGAGCGTGTTAATCATAAGGAATTCTTTGCGATAAACATTCCATATCAAATATATTTTGAATAAATTTGGATCCGTTAACGTACATTTAAATAACTGATACGATTTAGAATTGAATATAATTTAGAATGTGGATAATAGAAAAATATTGCGCTTCGTGTATTAATAGAGGATGAGAATAATTATACATAAAGATCGTATTTGCAATGTCCAAATTCGGCGTAAAAGACTACTAACTTGTAATACTAAAAGAATGCTTCCGAGAAAAGAAAGAGAATCGAAATCTATGATTTATCGATCAAACACTCAATATATCTGACTGCTGAATTAGCATATTGAAATTGAGTACCCGAATGTCATTAACATATTCGTACATTGTCGGTAAAAAGCAAGCTCGGCATTTCAAACGAGCTAATAATCTATATTGTTCGTTTATTTTAATTTACCAAATTGTATTTAAATACGCAGTGGCATTAAAGCTCATGGTTATCTTCTTTGCAAAGAAACATTATAAATTATCTAATAGCTTACTAGGCTATGAGGTAGGTCATTCTGTCTCACTGTCTGAATAATATTCTATAGGACTAAGATCACGAGGCTTTTGAGAGTATCTTAATCCTAAAGTATCTGCGATTTCCTCAATATGCATTAATACCTGCAACAACAAAAATGGGGCTGGATACGATCATTGTAAAAACGACAAATAAATGTACCACAATACATAAATATTACTTACGTAATCTAATTGCTCTCTTGTATGCGCTGCGGAGAGGCAAAAACGTATCCTACCTGCCATTAAAGGAGTTGCTGGGAAGCCAACACCGACAGTCGCTATATTACGCGTTGTAAGAATACGTACCACCGCCCTGTTAAATTGTAAGAATCCATTGTACTCGTTTCTGATAGTCTACGCCAAGGGTTCTCAAAGTTTTGCCCTAGGTAGGCCAAGTTGTAAATTCTAGAATATTTGGCGAATCAAGAAAATGCTAATTTAATCGATCAATAATTTAATTAATACGTATATACAGAATGTAGTATGCATTCCTTTAGCCGAACAATTTTTAATTATTTAATCGCATTTCTAGAATTTGCGGGTCGCACATTGAGAATCCCTGGTCTACGCCATGCAAGTACGCGTGTGTACGTTCAGGTACGTAGACTTATTTACAAGTCCATCGACAGTACCTACCCAATTTTTGAAAATAGATAAACTAACATAGGCACAACTGGTGAGTCCTCATTTCCATAAATTATTACGCCTATTTGATGCAATCTACGTCTGAAATATCTAGTGTTTCTTGCCAGTTGTACAGTACGTCTTTTCCCGTCATCGGTACCATCCTCCCCCATAATAATTTTCATAGAAGCGATTATCTGTTGTGCGATTGGTGGAGACATCGCCGTTGCGTAAGTATGAGCGTGTCCGTACACTCTTATGTGATTGATTAATGCCTAAAGATGACGTTAAAGGTAATAATTCAAAAAAAAGGCACGTGTGTTTGAATAAGATTAAAAAATTAATTTCGTTACCTTCGTTCCAGCTATGTATCCACCTGCAGAGCCGAAACTTTTGGTGAACGTGCCCATAAGTATATCAATTTGTCGAGAATCAATACCATAATAGTCACACACTCCTCTTCCATGCTTTCCTAGTGCTCCTATACTGTGAGCCTCGTCCACGTAAAGATATGTCTGTGTAACGATAAAATTTGTTATTAATAAATGGAAAAAAGATAAAAAAAAAAATCCGCACCGACGTATACTTTCATATCTGTACGAACTTTGTATTTTTTCTTTAATTGTAAAATTTCAGGTAGTTGAACGATCGATCCTTCCATCGAATAAATCCCTTCAACGACTATAACTATCTTTTTCCATGGTTCACCGCTTCCAGGTTGACCAAAAAGAATCGCCTTTTTTAAATGATCCTCCAAATTTTTCATATCTACGATACATTACGAATTATGAAATATACGTATCGTAATAGCCGCGTATCTTCTGTCGCAAATTTATCATAGACTTACTGTTATGTCGAAAAACCGTAATTACCGCTCCCGATAATCTTAACCCGACAATAAGAGACGCGTGATTTTTTTCGTCG
Source organism: Liostenogaster flavolineata (assembly GCA_025433975.1). Taxonomy (NCBI): domain Eukaryota; kingdom Metazoa; phylum Arthropoda; class Insecta; order Hymenoptera; family Vespidae; genus Liostenogaster; species Liostenogaster flavolineata. The sequence continues at coordinate 1,674,268 of JAITYT010000869.1, read as the reverse complement.
CTAAGTACTAAACAGCCTTTACTGATTAGAGACGGCAAATTCAACGCATTAGTTGCAAAACCCATTCCAAATACAATGGCGTCATCTACTCCCAAAAATCTGGCCGTGACCTTTTCCAATTCCTCCAGAAGGGGACTATTTCCTAAACATAATAAAAAAAATATAAATTTTAATGAATTTATTTCAACAAATTTTAACATCGACGACGTTGAAATTCGATATTATTTATTCGGTGTACGCATTCATCATCGTATACCTAATTCAAGACGAGTACTGCCACTGGCCCAACCGTATTCCTTTAAAGTGGCGATACATTGTTCCACGCAACTTCCACTTGATTCTGCAAAACCCATGTAATTATACGATCCTAAGTTTATACACGGAGTTTCGGTCCCTGTAAATCTATCGAAATTTAAAGCTGTTAGTACGCATTCATATGTAAAATTTTCTTCAACCCTTTGCGGTTGGCAAATTTAAGCTTCGCGGTTACTTTTCCGTTCAGGATTTAAAGTCAATATGTACAATATCAAAATACACAGAATTTGTTGAAACTGATTTGTTGCGCTTAATACTACTTACGATACGTAAAAATACAACATTTTTAATTTCCCGCAAAGGGTTAATCCCTGTTCGTTATTTCCAAGTTCGTATGTTTGGACTTACTCGAAAGTCCATCCGTAATCGCGAGTAATTCGATCTTTCAACGTAACCATTGCCCCTGGAACGGAACATATAGGCCTGTTCCAACAGTCTCTCACTCTTCTGTAGACGTAGTGAAGATAGAACTTTTCAAAGCTTTTATAAAGCGGGGCATAACCCTGAAAATAAGAAGTGGATATCGTGATTACTAGCAGGTAGTAACGCTAACGAGACTCTGTACTTTTTAAATTCGATAAATCACATGTATAAAAAACGTTTACCGTTAACAGTATTCAGATTGTAAAATTTTCGTCTTTTTATTTTATTTCTTTTTTTTTTTTTTTAGAAAAACGTTTTCTCTTCAAAGACGTGTAAACGTTCGAGCCACATTGCTTCTAAAACGGTTAAACGTTCTTTCTCTGAAAACGTCGAAATCTGCTTTGCGAGTTTGAACTTACTGCATGAATGTTGTATTACAAACAGAACGTTGTACCTCTCTCTTTTGTTCTCGAGCAACTTTCGGGGTGAAGAACAACTGATTTACAAATCCCAAGAACATAAGGATATAAAAGCCGAGATGCGTAAGTGCGGCGGTGATAAATGGAACTTTTTCGTCGGTCTCCTTTGATCTTAATGGCTTTAATATTTCCCTTTCCTTTTTACCTTCGGAATACTGAAATACATACATCATTCATTAGTTAAGTTTAAGAAATTAACATTTTTCAGCGATAGAACGACGATGCTAGTAGAGCCAAACGCTCGCAACATACGAAAACAAGATAAAGTCATAGAAGCTACCAGGGTGGAGGCAATGAGAACGCGTTACGCGTTTACTTTAGGGTGATCTAAATATCGAAGATTTTATTGGAGCGATAAACCTTCAAAATTGACAATGAGATTGGGCACGATTTAACGTTAGCTTAGTACACTTTGTCGATTTAATTATAGAATCGAGAATGGACCACGGATTCGACTCACGGACCAACGAATACTTCTGTTAGCACTGGGTGCAGCGCGCGTACAACGAGTGCGAGCCAAATGTGCTTTTTTATCGTCGACAACGCGTCGTTGCGTCGCGATATTATTTTCTTTAGCCTCTCCGAAAGGAGGGGGATATGTACGTTGCTTTAATAGAACGAGTGCCGAACGATCTCCTTCGATGCATCGCGCGATGGAAGGAGGAGCGCCATCGGCAACTCAAGAGGTTAAGTTCGAACGCGACGGTTCGAATTCTTCGAATCGAATCATCGTTCCAGACTGATCGATCGTTATTAAACAGCTGCGGCGTTATCTACGAAGAACTAGAATATTATTCTCGCTTCGACTCTTTGCGTTTCGATTGTCAGCTCCGAGGGGACGTCGTAAGTCTGGCTAACTGCTCGTATGTCCTCTCCGAGGATTCAGAGATTTTTATATGGAAGCAATGTTGGTCGATTTAGGTCGAAGGGGATCGTGCGAAGTGCATTCATAGGGATCGGAAGAATTACTAAGGATGAAATGCCAGTTTATCGGTACGATTAACGTCAACTAAAATGGAATAATCGCATAAATGCGATACCAACATTTTAGACGAAGAAAGAATTGTAGCATATTGCGTATATGTAGCATAAGAGTGCAAAGGGTTGATCAAACCAATGCTAAGGATCTTCGATGCGTCTCACGATATAAGAGGAGCGTCATCAGCAATTAAGAGATTCAGGGTGAAGATGATGGCTCGAATCGATCCTCGTTCCAAGCCGACGATCGTTATTACGATTATCAGTCGCGCTAGGATCCATGAAAAACTGGTAGACAATTCTTTTCTTGATCAAACCAGTGATAAAAATCTCCTTCGATGCATCACGCGATGTAAGAGGAGCGTCATCAGCACTCAAAATGACGCGTACAGTTCGAATTGTCTGAATCGAATCCTCGTTTCAGATCAATCGATGATTACCAAACAATAGCGGCAGAATTCACGAGGAGACACCGACTCCAGAGAATGTTGACACTCCGCATGATTTTGCGGATTTCCAAACCGCATCGCCAGCTAGCGGCTCTGCAAACTTCTTCCCGCGTCATTAAATAAACGATAATCCTTCGGGCCGTATTCCGCGTCGATCAAAGGAGAAGAAGACAAAGTAGACCTAGAGGAAACGTTT
>JAITYT010000869.1:1599512-1613945 GCA_025433975.1 Liostenogaster flavolineata | reverse complement strand
TCTCTCTCTCTCTCTCTCTCTCTCTCTCTCTCTCTCTCTCTCTCTCTCTCTTCCTTTCTCGTCATTCTGAATCGCGTACCCTCTTCCCTCTCTTCATCCATCTCTATCCTTGTCCACGTCCATCTCGATCTCCTCTTCGATGAAGATTTTCGAGACGGTCAGAGTTTCCTCGAGCCGAGCGGCGCTCGTTCCTCCGGCTCTTCTCCGGTTTGACCTCCCGTGTTGTTTATCGTGCGCCGTTGGGAACGTCGTCGCTATCGCGTCAGGCGGAGCAAACGAATCCTCGTCATCGACTCCGTAGACGACGAGGAAGAGCGCAGCCGTGCCGGTGGTAGGAGGAACAGGAGGGAAGGGACGCACTCATAGGAAAATGGCTATCACGAGGAGGGAACGTGAGTAACGCTCGCGCAAAGGGGATAGGAGATATCGATGGATTGTACGCCGGTATTGCGCTGGCCCGTGCAAGCGATGCGTGCGATGGAAGGGTGAGACGAGGATGATCAGCAGCTTCGGGCGGATTAAAGCGCGAGTTGCTGGAGGGAGAGAGCAAGAGGAACTCGAAGAGTCGTCGTTACCGACGTTTTCCTTCGACGTTTACGAGAAACGTTGCCTGATAATCGCTTCGATGTCGATTTTTCGACTTTGAGGTTTCTCTTTGGGCTGAATTTCGACATCTAATCTGAGTCTATAACGGGGAGGAGACTGCTGAGGGGAGCGGGGAGGATGATCAGATTCTATTGGATAAGATCGATTGGACTTTGGATCGTTTTTCGATCCACGGATTTAACCGTTATCATTTTTTGGGTTAGACCATGCTCATCGTCGGATGGGTGACAGTGTGGTGACGCGTCGATGTTGCCAGACATTTTTGCGGACCAATTGATCATGCAACTTTGCTTTTCAAAGAATTCTTCTTTCCCTTCATTTTGCCTCGATTTTACTGATTCAGATGAAGATTTAATTTAAAATTTATCTCGTTCCTTTCGTTTCTACAAAGATATCTCGAGACATTCGGTCGAATAAGGTTAGGAAGGACGCTAGTCCTGACCTTATTCCTCGCTCGGTAGCCACCTCTAATTTGATGGACTGTTGGACATAAGTAATCGTTCCGTTATCAATGTTGCACTATAGGAAACTAAAGACAAATGTAAATAGGCACAATTCCATCAGAATTCTTTACAAATCCTTCGCGAGTTATTGACCATTGCGCCTTTCGACTGCTAAATATCAAAGCATCATCGTAAGAACGCCACAGCGCGTGGCGATGAATTCAATTCATGATCGTGGGTAATTCTCGTTGTGGAGGCCTCGTTGTTGACATTGTTCGAGATACTTGACTCGAAAACGTTCAAAGTGCAAGAAACTAAGGAACATTACGGTACCGGTGGTCGTTCGGTGGTTACCGTTTCGTCGTAAACGAATTATTCTAATTCTATCTCTCGACTCCCCACCACATCGAAGTTCCCCTTCCCCACTCTCTTGGTCGGTCACTTCGGTCATGCCGTCGAAACGCACGTTCGAGACGTTAATTATGCCTGTTTAGAACCATACCCCACATCGACGACATGCCGAAACACAAGTATCCGCCTTTTCAAGGAATCGACGATATCGGCGTGGCTTTTTTATAATTCAAACATTTTATCTAGAGATTAATCGATACGAGAAGTTCGTCTCGTCGTCGATATCGATACGTTTAAGAGTCGTCTATATTTTATTTCATTCCCCAACTGTCGCCTCTAGCGACAACCATTCGTTTCTTTGTCTCGACTTCTTTTTCCAGTCTTGAGCCAAATCGAGATTATCGACCGGTTTTTTCCACGGTTATCGGACGTCCATTTTCCATTTTTATGCCAATCACGCTTGTCCTCGTGATTCTCGGTTTATATCTTATCGCGAGTGCGCAGTTTCAAAGTACAGAAAGAACTCGCAAAATTGCTGCGCTTGAACTTGTCGTGACTCTTTCATTTTGTTTACTCGTACAATTATAAGGAGATGGTAACGCGGCCTAATGTCATTAGCAATTCTCTTTACGGTTGAAACGGCAGAGAATAAAACGAAAGATCGTGTGCCTTCGACCATGACGAACGATGTTTCAACATGGTGATCCTTTTTCTTCTCCTCTGATAGGCTTTACGACCATTTCACTCTTTCCTTACGTTCAAACAAGCAAAACCTTTCACTGCACACCTAGCGAAGAGCGTATCGATGAGTCGATTGTTTTTCCGTCAACGCGGCGATAAGACGTTTCAAGCCAAGAAAAAGTAGGAGACATCGGTGAGTTACGTGCAAAAGGAGCGCGTAACGATGCTTATGGCGCTATCGCGAACGTAATATCACCGCTTACATCAAGACGCAATATCGTAAAGTCCAGAAAGAAAGACGAGTTGTTCAAGACGGGAGTGAAGAGTCTAGCTACCTAAAGATCATCGTTTTTATACCGTTATTAAACGTTAGAGAAAGAAAATCTATCAATAAGTTGTCTGCGCGATTACGACTGATCTAATGACGCAGAAAACGAATCGACGTGTCTCTATTTTCTCGCGTCAATCGACTTTTCGCAAATAAATTCCAGCAAGATGAAACGTTTTCTGAACAACTGATCGAATGGACGACCAAGGCAGAGATTCCATCCGAAGGAAAGGAACGAAACAAGATGAAAAAGGAATTCAGCTGCAAATTGGTCCACGTTTGCCTCGCATGAATCAGCAAGGCGGGCTCGGAATCGATGCCAAAGATTTTTGACGACGTTGACGATCCTACGTCTGCTACGAGCGACGCCACACGCGATCGAGGACAATCTTCGCAGGTGGATCGAAGTCCAAAGAATTGGAATGCTATTTTCCGTTCGTCGACGATACTTCTAACATCGAGAAAGATCCGGTTTGCGTGCGAGGTGAGACCGGAGGCAAGGAAAAATCCCAAGGATTGTCGCTGCTTCTTGCAATTTCTTCTTTTCGAATGAACGCACTGAAGAGAAATAATGCTCGACTATGTGCGCGTTTGGGTGTCGTTTCGACGAGAGGAGAAATGTTTGATCGCAGAAAGTAATTATTTCTGGAATAGGATTTCCAGATCTTCAGAATTTTTCCTGGTATGCCTACGTAATTTGCGCGGTCTCTCGTCAGTCTCAGTCGTCATCGCCATCGTCATCGTCGTCGTCGTCTGCTCGCAATACTGGCTGGTGTCGTTTATTTCTGGGTCCGTAGGCCGTATAGGAGCCACGAGACCTTACATAAGACGGTCAAAATCGTCTTTTTGGCTCGTGCAGCGCGCGTAATTTATTTGGCTGACAGTAAAAAATGCGTCGTTCGTCGACGACGACCCGATATTTAAGAGAACGCTGACTTTCGTCTTTCCCTCGTTCCATCCCTCTTTTCAGCATTCCTCTTCCCTCCAGCGATCCTCGTTATCGTCGATTTAGATGCGAAGAATATCGAATATCGAATTACTCTCCATCGGAGTCTGTAAAATGTCTACCCATCAAACGTACAAGTTGTCGACTTATTTAGCACAACGATATCAACGTTATCCATCGCATAGCGATGAGTTGCAAAATTATTCCGTAATTTGCTTCAAGTGCCTCGAACAAATTTTCTGAAGACGTTCGTAAATTCGATTCTTTTTTCTGCGAACATTCGATATCCTTTTTATAGGTGAGGAAGTAATTTGGGTCTTTACAGTGTGAAATGATGATCAATTTTTTGTACGAGCAATGAACTTTAATCAATTGTGTATTTTACATTTTATTAGTTTATCATTCGCCATTTTTTTGATATTTATTAAGAAAAAAGATATAACACAGTCTGCTCGTAATAATCGAAATTAACTTTTCACCAGTCCAAGAATTCAACAAACCCATTAATCGATGACGCAAAATGGTTTTGCATTCAGGATTGTAACAACAGCGTTTTCTCTTAACGTCTCGAAGAGTTCCATTTTTAGTGTTCGGCCTGGGATGATGACAAGGACAAGATTTTGTTAACTTTGAAGACGATTGTCCTGTCTAACGCAAGCGGAATCCGTTCGGCTTCCTAACGAGCGTGAATTCGTGAATTTCACATTGAACACTGGCAACCTAACGTTGTTTGACCATGGCGAGCTGATCGCTTGGACCAAGTCCACGCGTTGACGAGCCTCATTGTTTTCGTCTTCTTCTTTTTCTTTGTACGGCATTCGTTGTTCGCATCGTGAAGTATCAACGATGTGGCCTTGGGCAGAAGACGCCTCGCTTCTTGCTTCCTACGGCTTCCACGGCCATTGCATCGATATCTAAGGTTAATCGTGATGTCCAGCGACCTGAGCGAGAATTCTGATCAAAAGATACCAATGATCATAGTAATAACAATGATGACGATGACGTAATGATAATAAACTTTGGTAGACGTTTGCTTTACCGATCAACGATATTTCCTCCTGTTTTTGATGGTGATCTTTGCGGTCTAAGTCCAATTTCACGATTTTTCCTAATGCTTTCTGAGGGTCTGTTTTGTCTTGTCTACCTATCGGCCATTTGGAATCCGATCATCCGAGGAATTCGGTCTTAGTTGCTTCAAGGTCACATCCGATACCCTCAGTTTAGAAAGGTTTCAAACATTTGTTGTCACGCCGAACACGCCGAACGAAAAGAAAAATTTAAAATGAAAGACATGTCAACCACAATTGGAAGAAGAATTCGTGATTATTCGATCGGTAGATACGACGTCACTTTCGAACAAAAACATTTTCAATGGCGACAGTCGTCTGTAGATGACGCTTCAGTCGAGATTCCGGAATGCTTCGAGAATCTCCCGCGTTGCTCCAATTTGCGATTACAAGCGGCAATTGTGAGCGCAGTGACAATTGGGCTCCCTCTGTTACAGGTGAAACGATCAATAAATACTCGTTGTACGTGACCCCAAAAAAGCACCAATAATAGCGAGCGTCGTGATGAAAATCTTCGAACGAACGGATCTACCTTGATTCCTTCCTTCCAAGTTGGCTGCTTGAAAGGCTAACGACGTGGTTCAAATTTTTTCCTCTTCTTTCTTCTAGAGTTTATCGTCCTTCCAACAATAAGGAAGGATAACGATCGTAACTTGAGGAAATATTAAATTACCGTTTTTCTTCCGCGTATTTAATATTACTTTATTTCTTATTTCAAGAAACTTCAGTCGTTTAAAGTATTTCTTCTTGATGTATTCCTGTTGTTAGAAACGTAAGAAGGTCCTTTCTTTCTTTCTTCTTTCTTACGAAAGGTTAATTTCAAAATTATAATTAATTCATCGATACAACGTTCGAGTAAAATAAAATGTTAAAGCGAGTTGACTTACGCACTATCAGTCATGTACATACATTAAGATAGTAAATACGAGGTATGTTACGTTAATAACTTAAGAATGGTTTGTTTTTCAACAGTATTCAAAATGGCGTAACATCGCGTACAATTTATAGCTGCGTATTTAATTTTATTGCTTTTCTTATCGTATCTAGTTTTATCTCGACCAAGCGAATACTCTAGGTGAATATCTATCATCGATTTCTCGAAAATCAATCGATCATGTATCCAAATTTAACTTTCTCGTCACAAATCCATACGTAACCTCTACTTTCATTTTTCAAAGGGTCATCGACAATAATGACGAACCTAACCAGAATAAAAAACGTAGAAAGAAAATCAGAAGAAGTGGTCGATTTTAAAATCAAGCGTAGATCAGGTCATTCAGATCGCTAATTTTAATGGTTATTTTATCTGTATGAGGAAAAGCAATGGCATCGCGTGACTTAACGACTCCTCCTTGCTCAGAGCGAACTAAAGGTTACGCGACAAGAGACATCGGAACCAAGTTGTTCATTCTCGATCACGTGCAAAACAAAGATCTCCACCTCGTAACCTACTGCTTTAATGCTCCAAAAGGACGATGACCATGGCGACGAACTTAACCAGAATCAAAAATATAGAAAGAAAATCGGAGGACTTCGCGATTCCTTGTTCAGGATGAACCGAGAGTCACGTGACAAGGGACGTCGATATCAAGAAGACCGTTCACGCTCGATCGAGCAGAAGGAAGATCTCCACCTTGTGTGGCAACTCGTCGAAATAGGATGGTAATTACGTCCGTATAGACAGCGAAGCTGGCAGCCGATAAAGGAAAACCGTCGCGAATTCGTAATACGAATTCGGTGGTTGGATGTTGGATGTCAGCCAGAGACGGATGGACGACGATATTTTGCCAAGGAAAATTGACTCGAGAGGGTCGCGGTCTAATTGCATTTATTATTAGTAACCACGACGTTGGGAATTGTTCGAAATCGTCGTTGGATGCGTCTTCGAAGGAGAGATAAATTCGATCGATCAATGCCTATTCATTGATCCATCGATGTCTAACTCATTGTTCACTGCTCCTATAGCCTTTGACTGCGCAGAATGCTTACGAGATATTTTAGGAATTGCAAAGGAATTTGTTAACATTGGCAGACATTTCTTGGGCTATCTGAACGTGTCGATTTTTCTCTCTCCTTCTCTTTGTCTCGTTGTCCTAAAGATTCGAGAGACCTTCAGCAAATCCTGCTGGGCCACATGGCGCCAAGCGCGTTCTTTGTCCTCAAGACGAGATACATCCTACACTGGTGAAGCGTCTAACGATCGATTTCGCAAAGGGTTCGTCTTCCATCTCAATTTTCTAATATGCCGCGCCTATGCGTGGTTTACTTTGTAAACTGCACGAACCCCGTCTAGACTCCGATGCGTCGTTAACCTTTGAGCAATGTTGGATAGAGGGTGTACAAGGGCAATAAACCTTCGCTACTCGTACTTTACCCTAAGGCGATTGTTAAAATCGAATTAATATATCCCGTTCTTCTCTTTGTACCTTTCCTCGAATCTCTTTTCTATCCTACCTCAATTGATTAAGATTTATACAAATATTGCGACATTTTTTAAAATGGCGTCGTTTCTCAAAGGATGTTGCTCACTTCGAAGGAACAATTAAATCTCTAATAACGAGAAATATTTTCAAATACTTTTTATTTCTATTTCTTATCGGGTACAAATAATTCTTTACACACACACGCGCGCGCGCGCGGAATTTTTTATTATATATATTATTTACTACATATATATGATGGCTTTTTGCGAACACTGAAAAAAGGATAACGCGTTACAAGGGATAAACAAAGAAAAAAGAGTCAAGATACTCATCGAAAGGAAGAAGAAGTCGGATACGGAGGAATCTAACGAAGCCGCAAGCAAGCGCGCACGTACGATGGTGTATCGATTGAAGTTGCATACGTAGGAGCGTCCATCAGTGCGTCTGTCCTCTCCTCTTTGTAATTCGAATCGCCCGTGTCATACGGTGCTGCCATCTTCGAGTACCATTCATTCCACTTGTCTCTTACGAGTGGCGCGCAGCGTCGTTTTCTTACAATTCTTTTCGTCTTTTCTTCCCGTTCTTCACCCTTTTTCTTCGAAGCTTGCAAATTCTTCGATTCTTTCGTTTCTTATTTTTACGAATAGCTTCGCGAGGCAAAAACGAAACCCTCTTTCGGCACGTTATTCTCGAACAGGAATTTCCAATTGAAGTCTGGCCGTGCTTGGCTGCATTCTTCTCTTAACTTAGCCTTTGACTGTTTAGAGAATAGTAATTGGGGAAAAACGGGAAACAATTAGGTTAGTTCGACGCAGCTCGATTCAATATTTCAATGTCTCGTTGGGAAAAAATCCCGAGTGCGAAATTCGATATTATTTTTAATTTTACTTTTAAAATAATCGTTTAGTTTCCATATTGCTTCTTAGTTGGAAACGCGCCTTAAGCCTTTTGCGCGCGACTCTTCATTGAAAAGGTGCGTCGATTTTTTGAACAAATTTTACCAGATTTCAAAGGATTTACGAATCTCCTTTGAAATAAACGAACAGGACGAAAAAAATGTCGTCGGCCTGACTTTCATATTTGTTGTCTCTACGTTCGCGATTTTTGTGCCGTTAACCGTAAGATTGGCGCTAACGCGACACTCGACGCCTCCTCTCGCGTCAAAATTACGCATAGGCAAATCGTATACACGTCCATGCGCTTACGTTTCTAGGTTATCCTTGCGGGACTTTGTAGTTCCTAGATTACGAACGGATACTTTTCCTTCCTTCCTCCCACCGTCCCTCGAAGAGCGGAGCTCTTTCTCTCTCCGATTCACTTCCTTCGTTCGCGCTGCGCTCTCTCTCTCTCTCTCTCTCTCTTTCTTGCTTGCTTCGTTCCACTGCGGTCTTCCTCTTTCTCACTTCTTTTTATTACGCTCTTTCTCTCTCTTCCTTTCTTTATTTCTTTGTCACTTTGTTATAATACCTTCTCTCTCTTTCTCGATTCGTTCTACCTGCGTTTTTCCTTTTCACTTCGTTTCATTACTTTCTCTCTCTTTTTTTTCCTTCCTTTCTGTCTGTCTATCTGTCTTTCTTTCTTTCTTTCTTTCTCAGTTCATTCTACTGCGTTTTCTCTCTCTTTTTCTCTCTTTCATTCACTTCCTTCGTTCGCGCTGCTCCCTCTCTCTTCTCTTTCTTTCATTCATTCTTTCTCACTTCGTTACAGTGCCTTCTCTCTCTTTCTCACTTCGTTTCATAACGCTCTCTCTCTCCATCTTCCTCAGTGCGTTCCACTACGCTCTCTCTATCTCTCTCTATCCCTCTCCCATACTTGTTTCATCCCCACTCCGCTGCACAGTGTCTCTCTTTCTCTTCCTTTTCTTCCTTATATTCCCGTCTCTGTCTCTCTCAATGGCGAACAACGAATTCGCTCACTCTTGAACCCTATTATCCCGTAACCCCCCCACTTTTTTCCGTCGACGAAGGCGCGCTCGAGGCCCACCGACCGAACGGAAGGCAGCGGCGCATAGTCGAGCCGCGTCGTGGCTCCTGAACATCGCGCTTCCCTCAGGATGGCACGTAGAAACGCGACGAGAGAGACCGCCGTCAAGGTCTTACCCGAGAGGGGCCCAGGTAAGGAGCCGCCTTCGACCCTTCGTCCCTTTTCTTTTCCTCCAGCCGCCGTTTTCCTTTTGGAAACTGGTTTCTTTCGCGATCAACGAAACGCTTCTAGGTCCTCTACCACGGCAAGCATATGGTCGATATTAGGAGCACGTGGTGGCGCGTCACCGTGCGTTCGGCTGTTCGTGGACGTACTGGCGACTCGTTTTTATCAGAGATCCAAGCTGATCTCCAGAATCTTCTTCGTTCTCTTCTAGCTTCGAATCGAGCCCTTCTTCCTTCCTCTTTATTTGCGTGGTTTGTTGAGAAACAACCTCTGGACAAGGTCTACCGATTCGACGTGAACTTCCAACTCTTTTCGACTCTTTTAGCTCCACGGTAATTCTTTGGTTTGATCAGAGCCCCGAGCTAATTTTAAATTGTTCCTTAGTCTTCTAGCTTCCATAGTGTTCTCCTTTCTTCGTCTTCTTTGCGTGAATTGTCGAGGAGTAGCCTCTGGACGAACGGGAGACCTTCGTTTTTATCAAAGATCCAAGCTAATCTACAGAATCTTCTTCGTTCTTTTCTAGCTTCGAATCGAGCCCCTTTGCCTTCCTCTTTATTTGCGTGGTTTGTTGAGAGGCAACCTCTGAACAAGATCTGCACATCCGACGTGAACTTCAAACTCTTTTCGACTCTTTTAGCTCCGCGATAACTCTTTGGTTTGATCAGAGCCCCGAGCTAATTTTAAATCGTTCTTTAGTCTTCTAGCTTCCATCGAGTTCTTTTTCCTTCCTCTTCTTTGCGTGGATTATCGAGGAGTAGCCCCTGGACGAACGAGACTATCTTCATTTTAATCGGCAATCCGAGCTGATCTCCAAACGCTTCACTTCTCTTGGAGTTTCATTGAGACCTCTTTTGCCTCTATCGTCTCCTTTCTTGCCTCTGTTGAACGCATAGATGCGACCTATTTTCGATCAAGGTTCTTCGTTTCGATTCCTTTTTTTTCATTCCTAATTCTTCATACAATCGTCGAAGTCGCGGGGAAAGAAAATACTCTTAGACGAATCTCGACATTCGAATGGTCAGGTTCGTCATCGTTTCCTTCAAATTCGTTTCTTCTTTTGGATCATTCATTTCGTTCGATCTTGGAGTAACGATCGAGTCGAGAATATCCAAAGTTCAAGTCTTGGCGTGGAAGGTCGTGAGAAGACCTTGATGTCTCATCTTACGTTTTCTCGTTTTATTTTTTTTTAAGTAATGGGTCTGGGAACTTATGAGCCAAGATGTAAAGCCTATTGTTGCAAACTCTTGCTCGATCAAGATATCCCGTGCCACGCAGTTTGTTATACGTTGGCAAATTTCCTTGCGTTGTGTGTCACGTGAATGGAACGGCGCGACGTAATTCGTTAACACGAACGGCTAATTATGTTACATCTATACAACAGACATACGTACAAAATATCGTGTATACAATGTCTTATAAATTGATATCACGTTAGGATTAAAGATTAAATATTTAGATTAATTATTTCGTTCTTAAGTCAATTCATTAGTTACTAAACGATATTTTCGATTCCATAGAACGAAGAGTTACGTATAATGCAATGCATAACAACTTTAACATTTTTAACAAGTTTGCAGCTAGGAACGCGGTGAAGTAAAAATTAGAAAAATTAATAAAATTAATTAAACAATTATAACTTATATTGTATATTATAATATAATAATATATGTCAATAATATATATATATTATATTATATTAATTATATTGTTATTAATTATTATATAATAATTATAATTAATATATATTAATATTGTTGTTAATTATATTATATAATTATTATATATATATTTTTTTTATATTTTTAATCACTACAAATTTGAAAAAAAAATGTGTGGCACTCGTTTCTAGAGTTTAGCGACGTTCTATGGTATAACGGGCGATCGTACGAATAGCGATCCTATTTGGCCAGCAACGACGGACCGTCTTAATTAGTAATCGCAAGGAGTTCCTCGTTCTTCGATGAATCATTTGTGCCATAAATGCATAGCCTGCGATCATTACGTAATTCATCGTGTTCTTTATTCAACGTAACTCGAGCGATAAAGAAACTTCGCGCGATCGAGTCTAAGAAAAATTTCTTAACACGTTGGCTGCCACGCGCATTTTACGTGTTTTGCCCATGGCGCCGCTATGAATTCTTATTGTGCGATACGTATCATCTTGCCGGTCACTGGTGACCTCTACGACAGCCAACGTGTTAATAATATGCTTCCACGTAAGTTTGGATACATTTTTTATTTTATATTTTTTTTCCGACGAATATCGCTTAAAAGTTCAGCAGCAAACTTTTCAGCAAAATGAAAGCGGAATCCACCCCAATTAAATCTATTTTAATTAGAACATTTCTCATTATCGATCGTGAGAACAATTCGAAGCTGTTTCGACACAATTATCTATCGAGACTCTCGATGATCACCATTGCGTAATCGCGCGTACACGCGACACTGATGGCATTAATGAACGAACTCGTTCGATAGACAAACGCCATATTCTTCCGAGCGGATGGAAAAAGTTTCGACAAAATCTTAATTCGAAACTCGGTGCTTTTATATAATCGTGAGATACGCTTGCACGCGTTCATCGCCTCCATTAACGCGATATCGATTCTCGGCGTTATCGTTTTGCTCGATAAATTGTTCGCGATAAACAATTTAACGCGCTCGACGGCAGATATGTCGCTTTTTTCGGTCGTGGTCGTGCAAAACACTGGTGCGAAACGTTTCGATGGCTCGGAGGAATTTGTTACGGTGGACGAGTTCGAATAATATGCAAAGAATTTAAATAACACGTTGAGGATTCTACTATTCAATTATTAAGTCGTGTAATACGGTACTGTCGGATTTTTTATTATTCGCGAAACGGATGGTGAAATGGTTAGACGTATGTTTAAAAGTTTCAGCATTTTAAAACAATTTTCCTTTTTTCTTTAGATAATACAACATTTCATATTACGAAGCTTCACAGATTTATTGTAATTGGATCGATGTTCTTTTTCGTACTCGTGTCGATGTTATATTATTGTAATTGTAATGTATTAAAATGTACCTCTCTACTTGGCATGACTCACGATTATTGTCGTCGCACGAATGCGAGCTACGCAGAAAAATGAATGCGGAAGGCCGTTCTTCGAGTTCTCGCAGCCTTCGAAACTACGTTGAAGCGTGACACTTGGATCATCGATCCTCTTCTCTGACCATTTAAAACCGCATTTTGACTGCGAATATTAAATCGATGCAAAAGTTCTTCCTATTTCTCAACTGATCGAACTTTCGCATCGACCCGATATATCGATGGTAATACAGATTTGTCGATCATGGCACTAATTTATCTTTGAACGACGATGAAGGAATTAAATTATCGGCCTTTAACCCTTTCGTTATCAGTAACTGCGTTCGCGTACTGCAAACGGCCAAAGTCACCCACCGCTAAAAATCTATCGACTACCCCAGCAGTTTCAGTAGGAACTGAACGAATCCAAATAGGAAAATGTTTCCTCGTAAATTGTGGGCCCCCTGTCCTAAAAACAGGTTCGATCAACCTGGCAGAGCGTTAGGCTCGTGATAACGAAAGGATTAAGGAAAGGGTAGACTTCGAGACTAGAATTCGCGGAAAGGGAAATTTTGTAACAGGATCTAACCATCTGCTTTCTTATTGTTTTCAGTCGCCGCCCTGATCTACTGGCGCGATCCAGAGATGTCGGGCGTGGTGTTCGGAACGATCCTGGGTTTGCTCCTGTCGCTGGCCTACTTCAGTCTGATCAGCGTGCTCGCTTACCTCTCGCTCTGCATCCTATTCGGCACGTTGACATACCGTGTTTACAAGAGCGTGCTTCAGGCCGTCCAGAAAACCTCGGACGGACATCCCTTCAAGTGAGTGTCAAGACCAATTTCATCTCGACCGTACGCATACCCCACACGCACCTCTATACCGAGTTTCTTAGCATCGTTCTCGTTGCTGCTATTGTCTCTTTAAATTGCTGGTGTTCCGTTCTTGTTATTATCATTATTGATCTTATCGTTGCTGTTGTAATCGTTGTTGCTAGTCGTTCGGTAGTTTAGCTAATACATCTTCCGATCGGTGAAGATCCGTAGAAAAAATATTGTCGCGAAGTTGTTCTTAAATTTCAAGATTAAACATTTATTGGATTGTATTCTGGGCATCGTGAGGATAAAAATAGCGTTAAAGTTATCCCAGATCAAAGCTTTGAACGCCTAAGCTTTCTAGAAGGCGTCTATGACAGCCTAGATCATCAAACATTTGTTTAGACCCTGTACGATCGCGGAGTCGACTAGATGGGTAGACTAGGGCAATTTCTTGGCGTCAAACGGCAGTAACAACGATAACAATATCGTTTTGAAATTTCGTCACATCGACTTCTCTCGGCTGTCAAGCTCGTCTTTCGAGCATGGACGGAACACAGCGCACTTACCCCTAAGTTTAATAAGCATGCCTCGAGACTTTAAGACTTTAACAGGTTGATTTCTTAATTGCAGGTACATTCTCGACATAGATCTTATGCTACCGACCGAAAAGCTGCACGAAGTCGTGGACGTTGCAGCAGCGAATGTAAACGCCGTTGTTGGTGAACTACGTAGACTCTTCCTCGTCGAAGACATTATCGATTCGCTCAAGTTTGGTGTTTTGTTATGGTGTCTCACCTACGTTGGTTCCTGGTTCAATGGCATGACACTCATAATTATTGGTCAGTAGTCATACGTTTCTCTATCTTTGGTTCGTTCTTAGACGATCGGTCGGCCATTTTGATTTGCATTTAACCCATTATCCGCCAATGTCCCATTTTTGGGATACACGTTCAAATTTCAAGTTCAAAGTTGGTTGGTTAGTATGAGTGTCATTATACGGTTAATTTAATTCTTTTTTGTATTTCTGAAATTCGGCGGATAATGGATTAAGTAATTGAAAATCGGTTATCGAAATGATTACGCGTTTCACGTGACAAATCACACGGGCACGCGCACACTCCTACGTACGCACGTGTGCAAATCATAGTTGGAGTATTATCGACGTATTACAACGTAATTTTCATTTCTACGAAATGTGTTCACGCTTTTGTTTACGTTGCAGGTGTGGTCGCGCTTTTTACGCTACCTAAATTATACGAGACAAACAAGACGCAAATCGACGATAACTTGGCACTGGTGCAAGGAAAGATCAACGATCTTACCGCAAAGTAAGTCGTCCTGGGACGTATAAAAAATCCTCGACGTTATTTCTAGAAGCTCTAGGCTCCGAGAGCCTCCGAGAATTTCGAAAGTTATTATTCGCCCACGGGCAAGTAGAGAAACGAACCTACGTCACAACGGTCACTCGAATGTTTCAGAATAAAGGCGGCCATCCCGCTGGTGAACAAGCCCGAAGCAGTGAAGGAAGAATAAGGAGGGATTCGTGCACAGCGATATTTCAGCGGAGAGAGAGAGG
>JAITYT010000869.1:1576597-1589992 GCA_025433975.1 Liostenogaster flavolineata | reverse complement strand
TTATTTTTACGTAATATAAATTTAAAACGTTTGACGTATTTATACGTCCCGCTCGGTTAACAGGTTAAGGAAATAGGTTTGGTCTGAAGAGACCAAACGAAGAAGACGTGCTTCGCGTTCCTCCGTTTCGACGGACACGAATTAAATTGGTATCAGGCCGACTTGTTCTAGACGTGGCAGTTCGTATTAATTCGTGGCTCGAGCGACGATTTCAATTGGACATAGTCGATTAGCCGCAGGGCAGAGATCGCGTTGAACAATTTGAAGAAGCGATCCACTCGTCACCGAGGAAAGTTCGAAGATGGATCGGAACTTTTTCTTTTTTCGATCAAGTCGATTGCCGATGCGATTTGAACCATTTGATCACTGGCCACGAATTGACTCGCTGCTACTATTTTTCCGTGGATACTACGGGCGAGTATAGTCACTTAGACCGAAACACTTCGATCGTTCACCACAAACTAAAGCACTAAAGTAGAAATCGTTTGGCAAATTGCTGTAGA
Organism: Liostenogaster flavolineata; assembly: GCA_025433975.1. Classification (NCBI taxonomy): domain Eukaryota; kingdom Metazoa; phylum Arthropoda; class Insecta; order Hymenoptera; family Vespidae; genus Liostenogaster; species Liostenogaster flavolineata. The sequence goes on along the minus strand of JAITYT010000869.1, from coordinate 1,589,489 downwards.
AGCTTCGATGAAGTTACTGCGCCGTAAACTAAATTCAGGATAAAATCAGAAGTATGGACGAAATTTGGCAGTGACGAGGGTGTTAAGCAATCGAGAAAATTTTAAATCCGAGGAAGAAGAAGAAGAAGAAGAAGAAGAAAATATATATCGAATATCATCGACGATATTAACTTTTTAGTTATGTAAAATACGCGTGTGCATACTCGTTCGTTCTCACGCACACCAACAAAACACGTTTGCTAGACGCTAGACGTCTGCCAACAATTTCGACTGTCTTTTACGCCGTTTTCCGTATTCGATGCCAGAACGGTCAGCTGTAGCGTTATTGGTATGCCATAGAGCACGCGTAATTCTCGTCGATCTTAGCAGGTAGCGAAGACTCTTTTGTAATACCAGGACCAGACTCAGAGACGGAAGATACGATTTTATGCGATTCTTTTCTCTCGGTTTTTCTCTTGTCTTTCCTTTCTATGATCTAATTTAAGGCATTGCCCACTGATGTCCCGATTTCTTCTCCCCGCTTCCTCCTACCCTCTTACCCTGGAAAGATTCGACGAGGGTTAATAAACTTCACCATTCGTCCAACATCTATTTTTAACCGAATAAAAGGTGTCCCCAGAGCGACTGGTGAAAAAGAAATTTAGGACCGACGATATTAACGTTGTCTCGACATTCCAAATTCGCTCTTTGACCCTTTATCTTCGGATTAATTGGGCAATTTTAGGAAGCAAAAGCGTCACTCGATTCTTTCCGGCTTTTGCTGTCGAGTATCCTAAGTTTAGGAATTGGATTGCGCAATTCTTCCTCTTGACATGCTTCTAGACTCTCGTTCCCTGCACACGCGAAACGTTTTCATTTTTGAATCGTTTCTCTCTTCACCGTGTAACTTCGATCGGAAGATTTCAACACGAGGATCTACTAACTCATCCATCGTTGCCTTTTTCGATCGCTTTTCAGCTTGGATATCCAATAGTTTGCCTAGAATTTGCCTCCAGGGGCTAAAGATCGAGGAATCTCATGAGTTCAGTCGATGATCGATTGCTGAATCGACCTTAGGGAAAAACTTTGGATGACGTGGGAACGAAGAGGGCGGGGGAGGTGCGTCTAACTCGATACTCTCGATCGACTCGCTGCAATTAGCAAGAAGATATATATTTTTTGCGCCTATTGGCAATATATTGGCTATACGCTCGATCTGACCCTGGTCGAGTTCCGTTTCGTTTCACGAGGGCAAGGGTCTTGGGCGCGTTTATTTTTATTCGAACGGGTAACGCCTCGCAGAGAAGAAAATCACTTGATAATCTCTGTCCGTAACCTATTAACATCGCCTTGAATGAGTCACGAACGTGATTGGCTGATCCGCCGTCGTGATCCATTGTCAGAACATCGAGGAATAGAGAAGATGAGTGGGGAACGCCTGTCATTACGAGTTATCACGAGAACAGCACGCAACAAACGCAGGATATCCAATCCATTTATCCTGTACTTCTAACTCTGATTCCTCTCACGATAGTAATTCTTAAAGAATCATATCGATTGAATAAATTCGGTTTGGGAAGGGAAACACTCTTGAGCTTTCAAACTAAATTCCATCAGAAAGAGAAAAGAAGAGAATGGAATAACCAAAACCGAAGTTAAACCGGTAAATTCCACGATTTTTAAGACACTCGATGGTTTGGCAGGAAATCTTCGAGCTTACCAGCTCTATGACTTAATCTTTGGATGTATCGACTCGGCACAGCTGGCTGCGTAACAGATTTCGCAAAGTATACGTCATCTTATCTACCATTTGCAATCGTCGAAGTCGTCGTGATAAAGAAGCCCCAATAAGATCCATTAAGATCAATTTTTTCATACTCGTTTACACGCATGAAACTGATACGTCTTATATGTTGTATTTCCAGAGGGTCTATTATCTTTCCCTCGAATATTACATGGGAAGGACTCTGCAGAATACCATGATCAACCTAGGCATACAGGGGGCATGTGACGAAGCCATGTATCAGGCAAGTTCCTCCAACTTGATTTACTATATCCTTCATATCGTTCTGCGATCTGACGACACTTGGAAGGATCCGACTTCTCTTTGTCTCACGGGAAACGCTATGTCGATAGATGGGCTTGGACATCGAGGAGCTGGAGGAGCTCGAGGAGGATGCTGGACTCGGAAACGGTGGCTTGGGCAGATTGGCCGCTTGCTTCTTGGACAGCATGGCGACCTTGGGATTAGCAGCCTACGGTTATGGGATACGATACGAGTATGGGATTTTCGCGCAGAAGATAAAGAACGGGGAACAATTGGAGGAACCCGACGATTGGTTGAGATACGGAAATCCTTGGGAGAAGGCACGGCCAGAGTTTATGCTACCTGTTAATTTCTACGGTCATGTCATTGATACACCCGAGGGCAAGAAGTGGGTGAACACGCAGGTACGTGATACGAAGTCACCATGGATAACTTGTAGATCCTATCCAACTAGTATTGGATTTCTCGGCAGTGTGAAAGTAGAGTCGGTACGTGTGTATTTCGATACGCGAGGGATGGGAGATAATTGTTTTTGCTAGGGCAAGCGATAACGAGTGGATCGATAAAAACATGCCGATTCTGACGAATAGGTGAAAGGTTAAAGATTTAAACGATACTTTCATTTTTCAGGTCGTCTTTGCCATGCCTTACGATAATCCAATTCCTGGATATAAAAACAACGTGGTAAACACATTGAGATTGTGGTCGGCCAAGTCACCGGTTGAATTTAACTTAAAATTCTGTGAGTCACGACGAACGTTATCGCTTTCATTCGTTATTACGTCCGTTCCTGAGTTAAAACGATCGTTTTTGTCTTTCTTTCAGTTAACGACGGCGACTACATTCAGGCTGTAATCGATCGTAATTTGGCGGAGAATATCTCAAGAGTATTGTATCCCAACGACAATTTCTTCGAGGGCAAGGAACTCAGGTTGAAACAAGAATATTTCATGGTCGCGGCTACTCTGCAAGACATCATTCGCCGTTATAAGGCGAGCAAGTTCGGCTCGAGGGAACATTACAGGACCGATTTTGACGCTTTCCCTAGCAAGGTCGCGGTTCAACTCAACGATACGCATCCTTCGTTAGCGATTCCAGAACTTATGAGAATTCTCATCGACGTGGAAGGTCTACCATGGGAAAAGGTGAGTGCATTCCAAGTCGTGCGAGTAACGAACTTGGACAGTGTCGACATTAAACTCTTCTTTTTGTTGTAGGCATGGGACATAACGACGCGCACCTGTGCTTACACCAATCACACCGTTCTACCCGAAGCGCTCGAACGTTGGCCAACCAGCATGTTGAATAGCATCCTTCCAAGGCATCTACAGATCATTTATCACATCAACTTTTTGCATCTGCAAGAAGTTTCCGCCAAATATCCCGGGGATTTCGATCGGCTTCGTCGTATGTCTCTGGTAGAAGAGGAAGGTGAAAAAAGGGTAAACATGGCGCATTTATCCATCGTTGGTAGTCACGCTATCAACGGAGTCGCTCGCATACATTCGGAGATCCTCAAAGACGACGTGTAAGTTTCGAGATTCTTGCGACACTCATCTCGAAGGAACAACAACTAGGTTGATATCTTTAAATATAAATTATAATTAACCTTGCAATTATTTTTCTCCCAAGGTTCCGAGACTTCTACGAGATGTCACCGGAAAAATTCCAGAACAAGACCAACGGTATCACGCCGAGAAGGTGGTTGCTCCTTTGTAATCCTAATTTGTCTGACATCATCGAAGAGGTAAAGTAAAGACCTGGTATTGCGTAACGAGCAGACGTATTGAACTCGTGTGATCTATCTATGCGTCGTGTATTTTGTATTCGTTATTTTTATAGAAAATTGGAAGCGAATGGTCCGTACATCTGGAGCAATTACTTCAATTGAAAAAATGGGCGAAAGATCCGGTATTCCAACGAGCGATAGTTAAAGTAAAGCAGGAGAATAAATTGCGATTAGCGCAAATGCTCGAGAAAGATTATGGCGTCAAAGTCAATCCAGCTTCTATATTTGACATTCAGGTGAGAACATACGATTCTCTAAATTATTCGTTGCGTTAAGTAATACGATAGCGTACGTACAGTTAAATGTCTCGACCAAGAGATATTTATCACGTGTGACGATGTTACAGGTGAAGCGTATTCACGAGTACAAGCGACAATTACTGAATTGTTTGCATATCATCACGATGTACAATCGCATAAAGAAGGATCCAACAGCGCCATTCGTACCAAGGACCGTTATGATCGGTGGTAAAGCCGCACCAGGTTATCACCTGGCGAAAAAGATCATAAAGCTGATTTGTAGCGTCGCAAGCGTGGTCAACAACGATCCTGTCGTCGGTGACAAATTGAAAGTGATCTTTCTAGAAAACTATCGCGTAACACTGGCTGAGAAAATTATCCCCGCCGCGGATCTGAGCGAGCAAATTTCAACCGCTGGTACCGAAGCCTCCGGTACCGGAAATATGAAATTTATGGTAAGTATTTTCAGCACCGCTTGTCGATTATTGCGCGTTCACGCGTGCCAACTCGAAAAAATAAAAGACGAACGTTTTTTGTACAAACCATTCCTTAACTGTAACAGTTGAACGGCGCGCTAACCATCGGTACTTTGGACGGTGCGAACGTGGAAATGGCCGAAGAAATGGGAAACGATAATATCTTCATATTCGGCATGACAGTGACCGAGGTGGAGGACTTGAAAAGAAGAGGCTACAATGCCTATGATTATTACAACAAACTGCCGGAAGCGAAACAATGCATCGATCAGATCCAAGGAGGATTCTTTAGCCCCAATAATTGCGACGAATTTAGAGATATCGCTGATATCTTACTCAAGTGGGACAGATTTTACTTACTAGCCGATTTCGAAAGTTATATTCGTATGCAGGAGACAGTTAGTCAAGTGTATCAGGTAATAATTTACTATCTCGATATCGTTCCATCGAAATACAATGATAATCCAGCGCGTTTAACCCATTTTCGTCGCAATTCAAAAATATAATAAATAAATTAAATCAACTGTATAATGATATTCTTACTAACCAACTTTAAAATTGAAATTTGAAAGTGTGTCCCAAAAATGGGACATTGGCGGATAATGTGTTAAATTCTTTCTTTAAATATGTGTTCTTTTGTAAGATATACAAAATCCAAGTATCGTAAATGTATCGTTTAATTGTATTGCAGGACGAGAACAAATGGGTGGAGATGGCGATACACAACATAGCGTCTTCTGGAAAGTTTTCCTCCGATCGAACAATCGCAGAATACGCTCGTGAGATATGGGGCGTCGAGCCAACTTGGCAGCGATTACCAGCACCACACGAACCTCGTGATATTTAAGCGTCGTGACAATTTTTATAAAGTGCTCTAATCTCAATTTTCTCTTTTTTTTCTGCGATATCGCACGACCGATAGATATTTTCTATAGAGTTATACAAGTTTTATGGTACCGAGAAGGTGATAAACGCAATAAGTATCTTTTGCAGATACCAAGATACGTAATAACATTTTCCTCCGAACGATATTTTTATGTCACGTAAGATTTCAAGACTGCGAATCGCACGTTTTCAGCGTGATTATATTATTCTCTTCTTCTCATTTTTTAACATTACTGCCTATCGCCAAAAGGTTATTAGTTATTTATTACGTCATCGATAGTAAACGAACTAAGGCGTCATTTTATTCGAAACTGAAGAAACGTCTCCTTCTAACAAATCGTTCCTGAATAATTGTAATATTTCGAAAGTTTTTAATCCACTATCTAGTTAAGTCTTCCAGATTGATCACTAATATTTTTACATATATGGAATTTTAACGCATCGAACTATCTGTCTAGTCCTAAGCAATTTTGAATTGCGAACGTGCCGTTAGTCATAGGACGTTCGAGTCTCGAATGGAAAAGTGATAAATGGATTTCATAAGAGTATTGTTATCGCAAGAGATATCACGTATATAAAGTAACACTGCAAGGATATTAAGAGATCTGGTTTTAATCGTTTTTATATGTCTCTTCTTTATCGTCGAACGCAAGATTAATTGCGAGTATCGATGGACGTCGAATAAAAAAAAGAAAGCTTGTAGAAAGTAGTCGAAATATTGGAAAAATACTCTTATTATGTATTATCGTAACGAATTTCCTGTTTTTCAGGAACTTTAACGGTTGGTCGCAGGACAATGACGCGACTATTCGATAGATACATTTATCGTTCGAATATATCGCATCGTTTTGCTGTAAATTAACGATTCTTTCCGTACGTTTAATTCTTCGTTAACATCCGTACAACGATATACACGTATGTGTCTCTGCGCATATACGACAAATGTGTACCTGCCGCGCGAACGTATTTAGACGGACGTTTTCTAAAGATCGAAAAGCTGTTAAAACTGACAAAAAATCTTCCGAACGACGCCTCGCGTTTCGGTCGAAAGAAAAAGCCCAGCTGGTCTCGGAATGATCGTGAAATCTGGAAGATGATATTTAAAAAGCGTAGGATCGTGCAAAGAGAAGCGTGTAGTATAAATGTCAATCGTGCCTCGTTATTTGACGCGAGGCAAATTGTACAATGTGTATTGTGAATCGTACGAGTCATGTGTACAGTGAGTAAAGTGGAAATAAAGGCATTAATCGCCAGTGACGTTGGAATTCGCACTTCATTGCGCCATCGATGAGTCACGTTGATTGTCGCTTCGCAATTTAGAAATGTCATTTAATTCCAAACGTTTAGAAAAAACAAGAGAAACAGGATTAGCACAGTATCTGTTGCGACGCTGCATCGGCGCTCTTCTGCTTCCAGAAGACCACGTTTGGATCGATAACGAGAAGACAGTACTCATCCACTCCTTTATCGAGGAAACCACCCCAAAAAAAGCCTCGTTAGCTTTTTACCCTCTTACCAAAAAATCCTAGACCCTACCGAAACGAGCGACTCCCGATTCTTTCGAAGAAAAAAATTTGGAAAAAAGAAGGAAAAGAAGAAGCACAAGCCTAACTTTTCCGCCATCCATCCTGACGATCCCGAGTTCATAGCGGTATCTCTATTTATTTTATTCCAATTAATATCTAAATTATTATTTCTCATCTCAGCCGCGCTGTTTAGACTCTTTTCCTCGAACTACTTGCGTTCAAAGTCAAGGAGTCAGCTGTAGTTAGCAGCAGCGTCAGTTTCAAGCAAAACTGATAAAGTTTCAAGGTCATTCGTTTCTAGGAAGTCAGCTATCAGATATCAAAGAGTTAAAAACGGCTGGTGCATAAGGTGCAGCTGATTCCGCACGTAACCGAGACCTTCTGAGAGTCACTGTTCAACTTTGGCGCATGGTGCTCGATGTCGACGTTGCGTCGTCAGCGTCGTGCCGTAGTCGTCGTGTCCGGTGGCCGTTGCGATCTCATTGCGATCTCGTTGCGGTCGAACTCGGATAAATTTCGGGCGAGTCGCTAGAGAACGCGAAACCTTGGTGTCGTCAGTCACGCGCGATCCCGCTGATCGATACCAGGAGGATGGGGGATAGGCTGAACTTCAGTGCTTCCTGGCAGAGGATAAGAGCCGACGCCCTGAAGGATTTCGCCTTTTTCGACGACGAAACCGTGCCTGTCGTGAGTAGAGTGGTGTACGTGTTCACGCACGCACCTAATCACGAATAGGCCAGCTAGAGGTAGAGAGGGATACATCGAACGGTAGCGACCGTAGAGAGAGTCTCCTAGCGGAGTACGTTTGGATGTAGGCGTGTGTACCCTGCCCATGTACCCGGTGACGATTAAAACTTCACCGCCGTCGTCCCATCAAAGGGCACAGCCTATTGGTGGAGTTCCGTTCGAAAGCTGCCTCTCGGTCTCTTTCGGATGCCGTTATTTTAGTCGCGTTACGTAGCCGCGATCACGTGACGCGCGCGTCTTCCTCGACCTAACGATGATCGAATCGAAAGATGAGGATTCTCGCGAGATATTAGTTCGTTACATCGCGTTCCAGGTTATCGGTAGGTTGTCTAGGTAAAAACGATATTTATTTTGAGGTCGCGTAAGTTTTTTATTTTTTTGTTAACACCGACCCAACGGTTTGAACGCTTCGATGTTTGCTCGTAGCGCGATCACGTGATTGGTTCGCGTGGTTGGGATTGGTTCGATCGATGCACGTAGGAGTTCGAAGGATTCGGTCGGTAAGAAAGTAATTTCGATTTTTACGAATAGGTGTTTTTTTTAATTACGTTTTTTAAATTAATTTTTTTAATAACGTTACCTGAAAGATAGCGAAATATCGTCGAACAAAATAAAAAGTATACGAATTAATCGAAATTCGTTTGTTGTTCGTTCCTAAAAGATCGAGTTTATTTCACGCTTAAGAAACCGGCGTTACTTTCTTTCCAACGTGTATATCGGTCGTTCAAAATTGTTGTTTGTTTTTGGGATGGAATTTGAAAGAAATCGTTTTCGTGGTTACGATTGAAGTTTGGCACTTGAGTTCAGTTCGGCCGTGCGTTTCAAATCTTGAATTCAAATAGGCCAATGAACGTTGCGCGCTTCAAAGCGAGTCGCCACGATGGACGGTAACGTCTTATAATTTAACCAAAAGCTAAAGTAAAAATGGACGACGTCTTCGGTATTTGAAATTACTTAATGTTGAAAATCGTAATCGCATGCATTCTTAAACCTAAATATGTACATCCCAGTAACGAATATGGAATTTAATGGGAAAGCGTATTAGACCATCGTAAGTAATAAAACGTGTTCGGTTAGTTCGAAATATTTTTATTATTCACGAGAGTACGATGCAGTTGCCGATCGGTCGATTAGTCAATTAAAAGTAGAAAAAATGCATCATACGTAGTGACGATGACTGTAATCTTAATTTAAGGTCATCGAACCGTAGGATATGACGGGGCTACGCGGAAAATTCGCAGGCGGATGTCTACGATTCGTGTTAGAACTCTATCGAGAATTTACGTACGGATTGATCAAAGACAGTTTTTATTTTATTTTATTAAAATACGAGACATATCCAACTAATACTCACTTTGTGTTTCAGGACGTATGCAAACCCGTGCCATTGAGACCATTAAAATCTACGAGTGCCATCATTCTCACCGGATATGTTCCTAGCAGTGCGATAAGGTACCGAATGTACTCTTTGATAACAAGTGGAAATCGTGAAGTTATTCATTTTTAACGCGCGATTTAAGTTCATCGGATGATCTCAATTTTTCTTGAAATGGATCACCTATTCCAGCCGAGAAAAAACTTGACCATCTTTATCGTTATATTTTTCTATTTTGTAGATTCGCGATAAACCTAAAATGCAAAACTCCCGGGAACGTAGCGCTTCACTTCAATCCGCGATTGGACAGGAATTATGTCGTGAGGAACTCAAAGATACGAGGATATTGGGACGTCGAAGAAACATGCTCGCCAAGCGGACCCTGCGACTATTATATTTTCCGGCGAAATACTTACGTGCATATAATGATATTTTGCACGGAGAACGCATTTCAGGTATACCAAAGAATCTCTGAACGGGACTCGATGCTGTTTTTACGCTCTTAAAGGCAAGCAAACGATAACATGTTACTCCGTAGATCGCCGTTAACGGGGAGCATTTCTGTTCGTTCTCGTACAGACTGCCCCTCGAGGACATCATGGCTCTCGAGTGCGACGGTTCGATCGATGACGTAAGAATTCGTCAGTTAAATCTATTCGTCTATCCGGATCCAAAAATTTGTAGAAATTCTCGTTCCATGGTATTGACAGTCGATCGTCCATTGATAGAATATTTGGTGAGCATTTTTGTTATTTCGATATTTACTTAACACGTAGAAGCCGATAAAAGTAACGCAAACGTTACATCTCGTATCGCCGATTATGCGTAGCTTGAATTGCTAACAGATGTAATATTTTTCAATTTACTATCGCATTTAGTTCTTTGTCTTTACAGTGCAAATAGATCAAAACTCAATGTGATATTTTCAAACGCAGGACGTGCCGATTGACGTGAGTATCGGCAATCAGTTTAAAGCGGGCACCCGCTTGTTCATAACCGGAAGGTTAAAGCTTCTTCCACACTCGTAAGTGCCCTTCCTGTTTAAATTCCGTCGAAGAGTTCTCCGCGCTTTCTTAAACTCTAAATCGTTGTAGAAATCTTACACGGGCGTTCGTCTTTCTAATCATTATGACTTTTATATTGTCGTTTTAGCTTCTACGTAAATTTACAAAAAGGTAAAACGATTTATCCTCATCCAGTGATCGCGTTGCACTTGAATCCACGCTTTCAATACGGCGGTACCTCGCCCTATGTCGTCATGAACAGCTGGAGCGATGGCAGTTGGAAAAACGAGGAAAGACATCATGGACACCTGTCTTGGATGCCAGGCAGAGATTTTTTACTCACGTAAGAAATATTCTTTTTTGCTTGCTAATGGCGCGATGTAAAATCGTTGTAGCTCTCAGCATTGCGGAACATTCCTTAAAAATATTCCTTCTTCGCGTATTTCATTTTTCGTACAAATTTACGTCTCTTTTAGCGAATGGAGTGCGTTCAGAAACATTCGTAATCATTTTGGTTTCTTAATTATCGTCCTGCTCGATATCGTCGATATCAAAGGAATATGTTTTATTGCGTTTAACGTTTGAAAATATCTGATCACTCGTAGAGATCAATTTTTAGGAAAAAATTTCACATATTTTTTTTCTTATCTCCTGAACAGTATCCGTTGCGAACAGGACAGCTATACCGTGTGGTTGAACAGTAAAATGGTTTGCGAATTTAAGCATAGGATGACGCCGACCATCGTTGACACACTCTGCGTTACCGGTGACATCGTAATTTATCAAATTTCTATGTGTCATTCCACGTAAGGAGACCAATCAATTTTGCCGTTAAATACAGTAATGCCGAAGTATCAATATTATTATGTTGTATTGTCGATATCATCGATAGATCGATCTATAACGAAGTAATAATTCGATATAAGTTATAACGGAGTCTTACAGTGAAATTACAAAGTTTCAGATAATTTGATATTACGACAATATTGAAAAAAACTAGACTCTCGTCGACAACATCATTCCAGGAATAAACATTTTATACTTCATACTCTTTGCTTTTGTACTTATACAAAAGTAATCCCCCATGGGATTGTTCATTGTACTTCTATATGAAAATCATATTTTATAGCATCAATTCACAATATCATTAATGGAATAGTAGTGATTAATTGAAATGAAATAAGTACTTGATTCAAAAATATTGTCCGTGCCTTCTTTAATTAGGTAACGATAGTTTGTATGTTATTTATATCGAATAGTATCCATCGAGAATTATGTATAAAAAAATCGTATGAAATTAATGGACTATCCAAAATAATCACAAGATACTTACTTATTTTTAGTAACTCTTATCTTTAATAAGGGTACTTTAATGTCAAGTATTTGAAGATATCTCGTCTTCGTATTTATGTATATGATTATAGTTATCGTTATTTTTTACGAATAATATTTGCTTCGCGAAATAATATATTATTTTATAATCTATTTTCTTGTTACATATTTAGAATGAGTACGGAACAACACGTATCTTTCGGATAAGTATCTTCTCATTTACTTAAATAGTATTTTGATATCGATATACAATTATCATGCAAATGAATTCATCGTGTGTGTAAGATTGTATTCCGTGATATATAATAGTATAATTACTTATAAATCACGGTAACGATATAAAATGTATTGCAACATTATGGTATCTACTATATAAGATGCAGACAATACAAATCGTTAAAACGAGACAATAATATATTAAATATATTTATATCCCTCTCTGTAATTACAGTTACCCTAAGCTTAATATATTTCAAAGTAAGTGAAACAGGAACGATAAAATATTTGTATCGTACAAGTTGATTATTTAAAAAAAAAGAAGAGAATGCAAGTATGGTATCATTTAATAACATTTTGAAAGACTATATTATAACCACCAAGGACCACGAATAAAATAAGATACGTAGATTCGAAAAAAAAGAAAAGCAACAGGTATATACAGTAATGATTATTACATTTGCAATACGATGCTTATTATTTCATTCACGTTTTCGTATGTAAAGTTAGAGATTGTCATTCTATTATGAGTAACTACACATACTGGAGAATGTGTATCTATATTTTAAAAATCAAATATATTACATGACATAAAATGCATTAGATACTTTGAAATATGTAATGTATGAAATTTATAATGTATTTTTAGACTATAATCATCTTGCTAACTAACGATCCATCTTGTGGCAGCAGTATATAATATGCAATATCTACTAAACAAAATAATATTATATGCATGGATGCATAAAGAGACAGTGGAACAAGATATTTGACTTCCAAATATCTCTAATTAACAAACAACTAGAGTTTCTAAAAAATGTAATTCGTTAAACAGTTATACAGTTTATTGATATACTCCGTTCATGAATCGTTTATGGAAAAAAAATATATTAAATGTACGAATTAGTGATACAAGGAATATTAATTGAAATACACGAAGACGTTAAAAAATACGTACTGTTATAAAGTCTGTTATATAATTTTATGCCACGTTAAATCTAATATACATTTTTAAAAAAATCTTACCACATCACTAATACATGCACACTATTGCTACAATACATAAAATGATACAAAACAAGAAAAACATAATACGATCGATAGCAGTGGCTACCAAAATCCATTCTGTTTGCGCAGTGTTTTTCGACGATGAAAATATACCTTGCCGATCCGCATCCTCCGAGATGTTAGACGTAGAATTAACGATCGATGATTCTTCAGTGATTTTTCCGCGCAATTCTTGTCCTGCCATTGATCTTCTTGATTCGCCCTATATA
>JAITYT010000869.1:1481473-1491753 GCA_025433975.1 Liostenogaster flavolineata | reverse complement strand
TATATATATATATATACATACACACACTATGGTATTGTTTTTGGTAGCTTATTTTTTTTAGTGGCGATACGTCACCTTTTAAGTTTTCCTTATAATATTTAGCGAGACTCGATATATTTAATAAGTGACAAAAGTATGAAATGGAAAGATTTTTAGATATTTTATGAAAGAAAGAAAAATTATAAAATTAGACGATATAGAATATAAATATATTATATGTGAGCTATATATATATACATATATACATACGTATATATGTATATATACATATGTATATATTTTATATATACATATATATATATACGTATATATATATGCATGTATGAATTTTAATATCACTACGAAGATGCATAAAATGACATAGACCATAAATTTTTTTACTGTAAATAAATATCGTCATTTTTATAAGTTAAACGTTTTATGAATATTGAGCCTTATAGGTAATCAATATTTGATTAATTTATTACCTTTCTGTGCGTTTTCGTATCTTTATTTATATTTGCAAAGTATATTTTGTATTATTTTTAACCCATTATCTTTTCAAATATTACCAAACAGTACTTACGAAATTTCAATATAGTTATGATTAATTGCAACAAAATTATACAAACTTGAATTCGTAAGTTTTTGTTTTCTATGCGACAAATTGTATTTTTAATCAGCACCATGATTTATCTTAACAATATATCAAAATCAGATTTGGGTGTTTCACTTACCAAAACTGATCTAACGCAATCTTGTCCATATAAACGTAAGGTATAAAAATAAAAGTTAGGCAAGTATTTCTTATTTTATCCTATGTCGAATGTTGTGCACAATGAAAGTAGTTCATATGCGTACGACACATACAAATATACAGCACGCTTATATATATATTAAATATAGTCCTATTTCATATAACATATTCTTATTCTGGAAAGCAAAAATAATATTTTTACGACAAAATACCAATGCGAAGCGATATATTACACAAAATGTAAAATTATTTTTGTTGCCACTTTTTGTCGTTGATAATTGTTAACTTTAATTCGCATCTTTAACAAATATATCAATTCTCGTTCGAAATACAATAATCATAAATATAGGGGAACAACAAATAAAGAGTTCGTATCATGTTTACATTTTCTTCGACGGCGTGATGAATTACAGTAATTATATACAAGTTCCTTCCGCGTTTAAAACTATGCATAGTCTACAGTCTGTCGCGGTATACGATTATTCCTTGTAGAAGATCCTGAATGAGATAAATCAAAAGCAGTCTATTTTAAGATATTTCTAAAACACATTAATTGAATGTTTTCAGCTGCATTGTATACGTTTTAAGTGTCATCCGATATTTTTCTTTTTTTTTATATATAAGAGTCGTTCGGTGATCGATGCGTTTAAGTCCACAAAGCAAGCAATGGAAAAGTCGTCCGATAACGATACAAAGTGTATCATAGATTCGATTAAAGTTTACAAAAATCGGAGATCTTCTAAGAAATGGACTTAATCGCATCGATTTCTAAACGGCTCGTACGTTAGCCATATCTAAAAAAAGAATGGACATGTAATATTATTATTAACCGTATCTTTCTCACAAGTCCAAGTCCAATTCCAATTCCAATTCCAATATGCAACGAAGGGATAATCGATTAATTTTTCTTTCTGTTACAAAGGAGGCGGTCCATTTGGATATTCTACTATCGGGGTGAAGCTTCTTGCGAGATTATTAGAGAGCATGCAACTGTAATCTTCTTCTGCAGATGGTACTAACGAAGATACACCAAGTAGTAACAGCATCAGTGCTTGTATCGGGAGAGACGCACGCAAAACCCTTCTCAGGAAATGATATCCACGAGATAATACTGTTTGTCTGGTTTCGTCACCACTGTAACAGTTGCGGTAAAAACGAATCAATAATCTTTACCTTCGACAGTGATTTAAGAGCAAAGGTATATATCTCTCATCGGAAGTACGATAATAAAAAAAAAAATCAATATCTTTCAACTGAACTGGGAAACGGAAGAAAACATACTCTGTGTCGTCTGTGGCGTGCAGCTGAGTGGTCCCAGAGGCAGCTTCATCGAGTAGCTACAATTCAACAAATGAGAAAACACAAACAATAAGGTACTGTGCAAGTGATCGCTACTGATATTAGAATAGCGCACGCAGTAATGATACTCGAATATGAGAAGAATGATAAGGAATGGAGGGTGAAGGGGGGCGCGGGGAGGTAGAGAAGGAGGAGGTTTGTTTCGGTCGTTCCTACGTTTTGTTCCTTTTCATTGAAATCGATTAATTACTGTCTGTGCGCATTAATAAATCGATATATGTGAGCCTACTATGCTTGTGCAGTAATATCTACTTTAAGAATGCTCTCTATACATTTAAAAAAGAAAAGAGAAAGAAGTATCATGTTCCAGGATGCGACCTGAAAATATTCTTCCATGGAATCGAAATCGCTATAATAATTACTGTCGTGGATAAACACTGCTACATTATACATTATATTTGCGAGTACTGTCTAAATTTATTCATTTCTATTTGGATGCGAAGCGGGGACGACACTTACATCGTGGGAAAGCGAGGCGAGCGAAGAGGACGTAGCGGCGAGTCCGACGTCCCACGGATCCAATCCCAAAGCCGCTCCTAATTTCAACGAATATATGCCGGTCAGTCGGCGCAACGATTGCAACCTTAATCGTAGTTCCTGTAAACGTCCTCTAACTTCTCCCTGCTCGTCCAGAAGTAAATTGGCCGACTCTTGCAAGGATAAAACACGTGGCTCGCATCTTTCCAAGTCGCTTCGCAATTCCCTGTTGGGAAGAGCAAAGGAAAACAACGAATTAACAGACGAACAACGGAATTGTTCTTTCTCGTTGCATGACACTGTTACGATGAATTCGCGATTCTTGATAATAATTTCCAGATACGAAATTCGTTTACGAACAAATCGGAGTGCCTAAATCGTAACACGAATCCTGAATTCATCGTTGGTTAACGCGTGCTAATAACTCGTCGGTGATAAATATGTCGTTTTTTTTACGTCGCAGACGTAGCCATTTTCGTGGAAGAAGATAGCATATGTACAATCGCGTCCATTTTGCACAATGAAACGTACTCTATTTCGCATAGGTAGGATAAGTAGTGTACATACGAATTCGCAATATAAATAAATCGTGTTCGTTTCTATAATTATGCTGTACAAGTTTGAAATTCGCACGTATCGTTGTCATTGACACTAATTCTTTCGTATAGTTAATATTAGGAATTATTAAAGGCGCGTTCGAATGTTCGGGTTTTTATCGTTCCAATCGATCTCGTGGCGTTAACGGGTCGGGGCCCAGATTGTATATAGTACAACGTTCATAAAAAGTAGCGTGTAAAGCATTTTTTCTACGATTCATACCGGTGAAATATTATTATTAGTAGAATATATTTAAGACGATCGTGGCATAGCTTCTTGTTAGTAATAGTTCGATTAAAAGTAGTTAATAAATCGAAAAAAGTAATTAATAAGTTATTTATAACATGAATGTATCATTATAATAGAACGCGTACAAAAATATAAAATAATAAAATATTATTACATTTTTGACTATGGAAAGCATATTATTTTTTTACTTTGTAATTTCATGCGATTATTTTCAAATTCCTACGCACCTGAACTTGCTGTATTTAGCTTTTATGATGTCGATGCTTTCAGTCAAATCAATCGGTTCGTTTAATCGGATGGTGACTTCTGTCCTTTCGAGCCAAGCGAGGAGTTCTTCGACGATACGACGAAACTGATGACTCGACATTAGTGCGCGTTGCAACAAACTCTGCCATTTCGTAGCAGCTGCATTAACTTTGTCCCACCTAATGTTAGCGACTGCCAACTTGTCGCGGAATTCTATCGCGCGACTCGCGTCTTCCGTATGATCAACCAGATGCGCACCAACTACGTTCAAACTGACCACGATACTTTTATGGCTGTCGAGATTTAGGAGAAATTGACGATGCTCTTGAATAACATCTTCCAATTCCTCTATGTTAGTAGGTGGCGTAGTTTGTTCGCTTTGCGTGCCTTCCGCGAATTCCAACCATTTTTCTAGGCGCCAAAGATCACTGTCCAGTTGAGTCCAGTTACGTCGCGAACACAATGGACACGTCAATCTCCCATTGTCGCTAAAAAGATGACGCAGCTTTCAGTATCACACCTGACCTTATCGTCGACAATAACGAACAACAATTTTATAGGAAATATACAAACTAATATATAAAATAAATATATAAAATATATAAATAAAAAATATAAGATTTTCTTTCTTCCTCCAGATTCAATTAACTTACTCGATATTCACATGCCGAAGCTGGCGATTTCAAATTTCAACGGTACTTCGTTATCGAATTATTTTTAATCGTATATATTAAGATATACAATTAATTAATTAATTAAATTATTTTTCCTTATTCAGCATTATCTAATAAGTGCCAGCTACGTTATCGGGTGTTTCTATAGTATCGCGTGTAAAAAGTCTACAATCTCGTTAAAACACGACTGTACCTGAGTTCCCTTATCTGTTGTTCGCGTGACCTGGCTAGACCAAGAAGCGTCTCGTATCGAGATATCACAGCAGTTACTTCGTCGCTCGTAACAGCGTCTACGTCGAACTTGTCGTCCTGCATGAGTAAACCGTGAAGATGTTGTACCAATTCCACCGAAGATTGACAACATCCGATCAATTTAGCCTGGGGAATAAAAAAACCCGATTACGCGTTTCGTAAGAAATTTGATCAAGAGAACCTATCTTAATTTTCATTATTCGACTCTACTCTATGATAAAAATTGTTGGGACTGATGTCAGTCACCGAGTTTAAACGTCTGATCAACCGGTCTCGTAAAATCTATTTTTACAGGCGTAAGAGATGTCGCACCTCTAAAGTTCGACTCTACACGCGTGTAATCTCTGTTCGCGGAACGTAAAACAAAGGACAACGACACTCACGATCGCTTTGGCTGTGTTATCGAGTCCAGGTTCGGACACGGGATCAAGCGTGATCGCGTTCTCCAACGCGTTGAGGGCGTTGTTGCATTCGATGAGTGCCGCCTTCAGTTCCATGAGGTAGGCGTCGCAGGACGTCATTCTGATCAGTCTTGGTAGGGTGTTAACCTGTACGGCGGTGTCTTGCTCGAACTTGAGGGTCTCCACTTGCACGGCCTCGTCCACCTCGGATTTACCTTGAGATTCCAGTTTCGTCCTGAGGGCAACGACGTGTTCCCTGATCTCCTTCCACAGCAGCTGATACTCGTCCACAAGATCTTGGATGGTAGCTACGTCGTCGGGATGGCTGTCGCGCATCACGTCCAGCGCCAGCTTGTCGGCCTTGCGCAGAGTCACGTTCTGCGTCATCAGTTCGTTCTCGATGTCGCTCAGTTGTTCCAGTCTTTCGCCAGGCGATATCCTCTGCTCCAAGTGCTCCAATTGCGTCAACCTGACGTCGATTTGCGTCAGACCGACGACCGCCGCCCCGTGGGCCGTGATAAATTCCTGATAAGCAGCCTGGTCGCACCTGAGGGACGTCAGGATGCCGTGAATCTTGCTCTTCAGGCTGTGCCAGTTCTCATCGAGGGATCGCATGCCAGTCGGCTCCAACTTGAGCTTCGCGAGGCGACCCAGGTACTCCTCGAGCGTCTTCAAGGCGGGATCGCGCTTTTCGATCTCCCGCGCGATCTTCTCCGTCTCCTCCAGCATCGTCTTCTTCGTCGCGGAATCGTCCTCCTTCGAAGACTCGTCCTTCTTCGTTATCTTCCCGCTCAGGAACCAAAGAACGATCTTCTTCTCGGCGATCCAATTCTCGTGCTCTTGCCTGATCTTTTCCAACTCCTGCAGCAGCTTCCACGCTTCCAAGATTTCCTTCTTGCGCTCGGACGACCTCAAGCACGTCGCCTTCCACTGGCGCTCCAGGCTCTCCATGTAACCCACGTTGAGCGACACGTTCGAGGTTTCGTTATCCCTGATGAAAATCTCGCAGAGATTGAGTATGTGGCTAACCGCGTGGCTCTTGTTCTCGATATTCACCCGGATCAGCTCGTACTGCCTCAATATACCGTCTATGCACTTCTGATCGATCTCCTTCACCACCAACTTCTTCGACAGCTCGTTCTCCCACTCCATCAGCAGCGACCTCAACTCCAGCAGCTGCATCTCCAACATCGACGACTGCTTCGTCGACTGGAGATTCCCGGTCTTAGCGTCCTTCTTCATCCAAAGTTTCACCCATCTCTCCGACAACTTGTCCATGGTAGTCTTGATCTTTTCCATCTCCTTATCGGAGATCCCCGACGCGCTGGTCAGCAACTGCTGCCCGGTATCTCGTATCCACCAGAGGTGCTTCTGGTTCGAGTAGACGTCGACTTGATCTTCCTCGTTCTCCGACGGAGAAGCCTTCAGTGTCTCGAGGCACTGTTCGTGACGCCGTTGCCTCTCGACCTCTTCCATCCAAGCCGACAGCGCGCTGACCCTCGCGTACCATCGCCCGAGCACGTCGGGCTTCTCCTTCGAGTACAGCTCGAACATAGAGAACCAATACTCCAGGTACTCCCGCTGTTGCCTTAAGAAGGCGCGCTGCTGATTCAGCGACTTCATGTCGTGCGGACTCAAGCACTCCCTCAGCTGCTCCAGCACGACTCCGAGCGAGTCCATCTCCTTGCAGGCGTCCGCGAACGGCGACTTCTTCGTCTCCATCAGTTCTAGGGACTCGTCATCCATCGTCCGGTCCCAGCAGGAGTTCCGAGCTGGCAGGTGCATGGAGATGTCCTTGAAGGTGGAGCCGATCCTTCTCGTCTGTTCCAGGTATTGCACGTGCAGCTTGCGTATCCTCTGAAGGAAATCTCGCCAAGTCTCCAGGCTGGCTCGAAGATTGCCGATTCGCTCCGCGCTGGCCGCGTGCGCCATGCGAATGGAGACCGCCAGAGTCTCCTCGCAGCCGGCCAGCAGATCGGTCTGCTGTTGGCGTAAGGAATCGATCTGGGCCTCGCCGAACGGTAGCTTCTCCAACAGGGCCTGTAGCAGCTGCAGCACCTTGTCCAGACGGTGGACGTGTATGAATCTAAGCTGGAGCTTGCTCCGCTCCTTCTCGAAGTCCCTCAGCCAGACGAAGAGCTTGCTCTGGTCCAGCCTGTACCTCTCCCACCTGGAGAGTCTCTCTTGCACCGCGGCGTGCCGCTCCATGATGCGCGACAGCGTCTCGTTGTGGAGGTTCGTTAAGGCGTTAAAACGTTCGGTCACGGAGACGTCGTCGTTCCGAGTCTCGTCGTTATCGCGCACGTTCAGGATCAGGTTCTGCTGGTCCGTCAGGAGGTTCCTGTGGACCTCGCAGAGATTCCGGTGCTCGGACAGGCCGTTGTAGTCGCACGGCACGTCGTTCGCTACGAACTCCTGAACGTAAGCCAGATACTCTTGCCAGAGCTTCAGGGCTGCCAGGACGTCTTGCGAGCGCACCAGACGCGTCGACAAGCGGTGGTATTGCTGGAAGGTTTCGCGGAAGACGCGCTGCCAGAACTGCAGCACCTCGACTATCGATGGCGGTCGCTGTTGTTGCGTCGACATGGCGGTCAACGCTCGATCCTTGATGATGGATTGCAATTGGGGCTCGGTACGCGTTAAGGAAAGGAGGTGATTGCGCAGCAGGCGCAGGTGCTCGTTGGACTCGCCTTGGCCGACTGCCGTCAAGCTCTGTAAGACGGACAACGGCGCGTTAACGAGGAATTAATGAACGAATGAATGAGAGGAAAGAAGGAAGGAAACGAAAGTATTGGGTCTACCGGAAAGTTCCGTCATGTAATGTCATCGCAAGCTTCGACATTGATTGCTTCGACCGTTGCATTTCTATGTATGAGTTCGATATATAGGAGAAGAGATGGTCAGCGATCATAAAAATTATATTATTCGGTAAATAATTAATTAATTTATCAGAAACGTATTGGTTTCTTTTTATTCAAAACGACAGAACTTTTTGGTAAACCTAATATATACGATAAGTTGGTGGTGTAGTCTTTGAAAATAAATAGAGGTCGTGTATGCAACTTGCACTGGTTCGGATTACTGTTCGGATCACTTTGATCGAATGTCTAGCGATTCGGTTCGATTCTTATTTATAATTTAGATCCGTGTTTTCTTCTTCTTTTTTATAATAACGAGGATGTTTTTTTAATAAAGTATGTACAATAAAATTTTGCTTCGATTTAATTTTTATTTTTTTGTCAGTCACCTTCCCTTTGCTTATTTTCTTAGTTATTCAAAGATAAAATCACGGAATAAAGAGTCGAGAGAATCTGGATCAGGTAACTGTCTTCAATCGATAGTTAGACTAAAATTTACGGAACGGCAGGAGAGCTAGAAAAAGATAGAATCGATCGAATCTTTGGGGTCGTAATCTGAACGAATTGGCATAGTCTTGAGCGATGCTCGATGATCGTAAATCCCCTTAAAAACATCGGGGTCTTGCGTCATTGGCGCTGCTGGTGTTGCTGTTGCTGGTTACTGGTGGCGTTGCCGTTATCGGTAGTCGCGCACTCGACTCGACAAAGTTTGGGACGCCGCGGCCATTCAAGCTGTTGCGGATTTCGTGACCGATGTAATTGCAATACCGCGCGCGTTAAGCCTTTCGTCCTTGACATAACAAATTGTTTTGAAACTACGGCGATTAAAATATAAACGCGCGTGCAAAGGGGGATGATGATCGAGGCGCCTGTGCCAAGCACCAATGGCGCTCGGTGCTCCAGCGGCATTCGACCACCTCGAGGAAGCCGCGCGTTTCTACGAACACGCGCACACAATGAAAACGTCACGATAACAGACATCCATCCGATGAAAAATAATGCAAAGTAGGCGAATATATCTCGTACGATCTGGGCAAGAATCGAATCGAGCTCGAGTGGCTCGAGCTTGGCCGAAAATTGAATCGACAGGAGCCTAACTTTAAACGTGTTGCTCGAGTAAACGGAGAAGAGAAATTGTCTCGTCGTTGAAAATTCGTCAGAATCTCATGGGAAGTTCCCAGAGCCTCTCGACGCGTTTTAAAGTTTCCTTCGACAGCTGTACGAACGACGGCGGTGAGTCATGGTCTAGTCAGGCTTCAGACGTCCTAAGAACGAAACCTGACGACCAACGGATTATCCATAACATTCTAAGGGTTTGAACTGGATCAGCACCTTGAAACTCTCCTTTCGCGATCACGAATCATCATCCAACGACATTTATCAATGGCCACGATAAGACGCGCTTACCTCTTGCACGGAATCAAGAAAGCTCTTCGTCTCTCGCAGATCAAAATTGTTCAGCTGTTGATCCGCGGTGTCCGCGAGGCTCGACAGGGTCTCGCGCACGTCCTCGAGCCGATGGCCGAGCGCCTCGACCTCCGCGTGCAGAGAGATGTCCACGTCCAAGCCGACGTCGGATGCAATTTGGGCAACGAGACCATGCAGCTCGGCCAGTCGCTCCTTGTGCTCCGCCAGCGTGTCCTCGCAAACCTGCGATAAAAATCACGCGTCGCTCAATCTTGGGAATAAAATCGAATTTGACTTTTTTCTCCTCGGCTTCTGGCTGTTCTTGACTTTCGATACGCGTTAGGATGTTAATTTATACGATTTACGAGTCAATTAATCCGTTCGCTACGGTGACCTTCGCCGCGGAATCCTTCGCGTAGAACGGAACACCGTGTTAAAAAAGGAAATATTAACCCATTAGCTTCCATGATTTCCATTTGGGGATTTTGGAATTTTACGTACACCAATCGGCGCTAAAAATGTGCATATATTTAACTTATCAGGCCAGAAATGTCAAAAAAAGATTTGGCAGTTAATAGGTTAAGTGCGCGCTATCTTCAGTATTCGGGACCATGTTTTTTGCCAATCTTGTCCGAAAAATAAAAATAGAAATTATGGTCATAATATAATGTTGAGCGATAACTTTTTAATGATAATAGTCTGCATGAAACTTTTCAAAACATGGGCACATACATAATCCAACTTTGGGTCCATTTTTGTGGTAGTGACAAAATGCCATCCGCACACGACGGGTGACTATAGTCACCCATAGTAGCGAAGGGGTTAAGCAAAACTGCCGAACTGAACTTTAACTTCAGATTCGATAATTTGTTGTAAAAGAAAGACCATTGTCGTGAATCATTCCTTGCCATTCAACCGATACGCAATTGTTGAGTCTACTCCCCAATAATTATTCGTGGGATTCATGATAAATTATACGATGCATCGTATGATGATACGATACGACAAGCTGCGAGTCGTGCTA
>JAITYT010000869.1:1457454-1467856 GCA_025433975.1 Liostenogaster flavolineata | reverse complement strand
ATATTAATCAAAATCAATAATAAATATAGCAATAATAAGCTAATTAAGCATAAAAAGCTGCGTAATTAATAAGGGAATTCCCCGATTGACAGGTTAAACAGAAGCGTTGAAAAAGAAGTAAAAGAAAAATAGAAGAATCACTCCCTGTCTAATTGAGTCTCATAACTCAGCGAGTTTAATAACTCGTAAAAGCCGTTGAATGTCGTTCGTATAATTTCATCATGACGATTGCGTTCGATTAGATTCGGTCGGGGGTTCGATTAGATTTGTTATTACGGTCGAATATAAAGATACAGAACATTGCGTAGACGATGAATCAATCGTTCGCGAGACTACCGAATTCTCTCTTTATTCCTTTTCGAATGTTTCGCGTTTTGACTATTTTTTCCGTATTAGAGAAAATTTAAAAAAATGATTCGTCGAGAAAAGAGAAAATTTGTTCGTGCGGATTCGTCGGAATTCTAAAAATAGAGTAAGAAATATAAAAAAATCGTACGGTTCCTTACGTGTAATCGCGCCTCGATTTTCAGACGTAAAGACGCCGGGAATTGTGTATATGATGATCGAATGGAGTTAAGTGGAATGAAAAGAAATGAAATGAAATAAAATTAAGTGACGCGCGAGATGACGAGAATTACAGGTTACAAATTTTTGACGACTAGAAACGGTGTCTGGTCCACCGCGTGGTGCGACGTAACGTCTTTAAATAGCGTAGTGAGGGAATACGTAGACGCTATGTTGATATCGAACGACCAGAGTGAACGTAGATCTGTTAACAACGCGCTCTTATATCGAGTGAACGAGAAGCAGGGTTGGAGAAGGATGAAAGGGCGAAACAGATCGATCGTCGTATCGATAAAGAGCTCGTTCTCTTTCTCGATGTGTCGACTTCGATGATTCCATCGTTCCAACGTGGGGAGACGAGAAACGTTCGAAGGTTTCGTACACCCGATGATTTTCTGTACAAATGGCGCTTTTATGATCTTCCGTGCTAATTACGCACCAACGACACTTATGACGTAAATTTTTTCGATTTTTTTAGGTGAGTCCTGGAGTGACATAACCTGGATCGTAAAACTCGATATTAAAATCTTCACAGAAATCGTGAAAATTTTTAAGCCATGTATCTTATAAAATCGTGAAAAAATGAAAGTTCGGAAATTCAACATTTCGCAGACGTTTCCGAAGGTTTTTGACACACTAAAAATGTATCCGAAATCAGCGATTCGATTCGAGAACTTGCTTTCAGTACCATGCGATTTAATTCGATTTTTGTAATTTTCGAGTTTCGAAAATCACGTTTATTCGCCGTCTCGAACTAAATGCGCATGAAAAATGATTAAGACAAAATTGTAATTCTGACAAAATTCGCAATAATTTTAAGTTTAAAAAATATCCTTAAAAAATGCGAAAATAAAGCTGGCCCTTAAATTGACACGTTTCGTAACTGTGTTTATTTTACGGTCTTCATATATCTTAGCCGTGACATATCAATGATTATCCATCGATTAAAAACCAGCTGACAGATGTATCGCATCGTGCAAACGCGTTCCAACTCGGCTTGCCTAGAATTGCCACGAATGCAATCGTCAAGGCGTTTATTAGAAGCTCGAAGGATGAATTCGACATAAATTTCTGCTTTCAATAAAATTCGTTCGAAATCTATATTTATTAATTAGTTACTTCCCAGTTGTCCTTGTCACTGTATTTTACAAAAATTCGACGAGTTATTTACCTCGATTCGGCAAGGACACAAAAAAACCTAGTGTCGCGTGATTTTAACCCATTAGTTGCCACGATCTCCAATTGGGGATTTTGGAATTTTACGTAGACCACTACTCGGCGTCAAGAATATATTTGGTACGCCTGATAGTTTAGTTTCATTTTATATATATATATATTAGTCAATATTGTGTGTAGCAGAAAATGTGTATTCCGTGCTTCGTTTCTTTGCAACAAGCGAACAAATTTGAAATTCATCTGTAAGTTCGAAAGGAGTAGAATCGTCATATTTGAAGTATCATATCTTTGATTTGATTTTTATACAATATTGTAATGAAATATCGGTCATAAATATAATAATCTATATAAATAATTTAGAGATTTATCGATAATCTTATAACGATACCCATTTAGGAAAATATCAAATATTTTCAAAACAAAACGTAATTTGAATATAATTATACTGTTACACAACTTTTTGTGCATACATATATAACATATGTAACTAATTCGGCTAAAAATTTCAGAAAAGAAAAAATTGGAAGTTAATGGGTCAATCGTAAATAAGTCGCAACGACGGCGCAAAGATTCACGTCACGATTCGAAGCACCTGGTTTCACCAAGTGCCTATGATACAATTCTGAGCAAGTATTCAACGCGAGGCGAACACGGGATCGAGTATGACCATAGGAATAACACTAACAATAACGACAACGGAGATAAGAGGCAATTCGGGAGGGAATTTCTCTTAAATATCGCAAGGACGTGATTTAGGTCGCGTATTCAGGAGCAAAAGTCGAGTCTTCGTGGCTACGCGTTATCGTTATCGGGAGCAAAGTCGAAAAAGGAAGATAATTAGAAACTCGTGCAGTTTTACAAAAAAGTATTTAATAATTTATACGTTACGTTGCAACGCCACGTGACTCGCGTTTTGAATATTACGCGTTTCACTACGATCGACTTCAAACGATTTCGAAAGTATCGATGCTGGTGTCGATCGTTTTGTGTCAAAGCTGGTATAAGACTGTTCTTCGAACTCGATGCCCCGGAGGTACTGCAAAAAACCAGTGTATACGCGCTCTAGTTCGAACCGGAATAAATTAATTCGATTAAGGTTCCTTAATTAAATTAAGATTGGACTTCCAAGACGCTTTATCGAAGAAAAGGTCCTTCGTCTGAAAGGACGTAAATCACGCGATGCGTTCATCGAGAAAGAAAGGAAATACAAACAGAATGGAGATACAAGCGCGAATAATATTGTGTTTTTGCAAAAGTTCGTCTGATTTTTGTCGAAAAAAAGTTCGACGAAAAATCTTGACCAGCTTTTGACGAAAATCTGTAGCCTAAAATCAGACCAATTTTCGTATAGACCTAATAAAACAGAGTGATTTTTAATTCTTCGAATTCTTACGAAAGAAGATTTAAAATGAAATAAATAAAATAAAATAAAATTAAATTAAATAATGGAACCGATAATTTTCATGATAGAAGAGTTCTAACATGTGCAAAAACTTAATGAATGACACGTGATTTATTCTGATTGTTGAAAGATTTTGTTAGAAGAATTCTAAAGTGTGCTAAGGCAAAACGAAGGACACGTGTTTCCTCATGATCGTTGGACGACTTTGCTACCGACTGGAAGACGGTGGCGTTGTTTTATGCAGATATATTTGTTTTTTCTTTTTGATCCGAGACGACTGCTGTTCGTTAAGTCAAGCACAAGCTTTAACGGGCGTTAATGACCGGCTTTGCCACGTCCTATCATCGAGGTCTGTCGTTGTTGCCGATCGAACTCGTTTACGCCATTATCCCTGTACAAACAGAGCTTAACGCCGCACTGATCGTTAATCGTTAATGGCATTAATAATATCGATGGTGACGACATCTCGTCGTTATCGCGCCGATCGACGAAACGGAACGACCTGCAGTTCTCGACGATTATCGAGGGAAGGAGAAAGGAAGGAAGGGAGGTAGGAAATGAAAAAAAGGAGGCAGGATTTCTACCGTGAGAAAGATGCAAATCGAAAATTCAGATCGAGCGACGTAAAATTTCGCGTCTTCTTAAAATACCACTGCGAAGGATCTAATCGTTTCACGAGTTTTCTATCGCTTTAAACAGTTCGTTACGATATTTCTTTTCTTCTACAAAGGATCAAAGCGATGGCGAATCGAAAACACGCAGAATTTTATGGGTTGTTCGGAAATTCTCCGCCGGTTTTCGATAAATTGTGCCGATCACCGCTTATTTTATTGATCGTTCGGAAAATTTCAGCCGATAAAAAATGATAAAGATTGATAAGAGCAATACGACGCCTCTACAGGGATTAGCACGGTCTAACGGAGTATATAAATATATCGTGAATAATATTTACAATGTTTTTCATCGGCGGAGACTTTACGAACAACCCATAAAATTCTATACATTTTTTATTTGCCATCGCTTTAATTCTTCGTAGAAGGAAAGAAATATTATAACGAATTTTTTATTAAAGCAATAGGAAAGTCGTGAGACGACGCAGAATGTATCAAATAAAATGAAGAGATTCTTACGAAAGTTAGAAATCTGTTATGAAATGCTTAAATAAGATATTTTTTTTATAAACGGAGACGAAGGACCAGCAATATTTTATTTTTCACGAGAAAAATAAAAGAAAAGTGAGGAAATGGAGAGCGATTTTCTTTCTGATTGAAATAAAATCGCGCAAGTCATTTGAAAGCCAAGCGAAGTTATCGAAATGTCTAATGATAACGACGATCTCGAATGGAAAATTCGAGAGGCTAGCGAACGTCCGTCGGTCGTGGTGAACTTCGATCTCGGAGGAATCGTCGAAAAATTCAGTTCGTTCTCGACGCGTGAAATGTTGAACTCGATATGGAAACGTTGGCGCTTCGGTATCAAGGCCGACTATAGTCGTTCGTTACACTGAAAAAGACTCTAAAGATGTTCGTCTCAATTATTTTACTCCTACTTATTTTATTCGACGTATCGAACGTCGAGGACGACGTTGTTTCGATCGGTTTTCTTTTCGGTCTCTCGGGAGAATACCGCGAAATCGTTGACATAGAATTTTATAAATTCAATCTTATAAATAAATTTGATAAGTCAAATCCGTTCCGCTTGGCTGAAGTGGAACGATTCGGTTCGATCGATGCGGTTTCGTTCGATTTTCTCGACGACTGTACGAAAAATGAGAATCGCCTTGGATTCGTACGAATCCATCTGATAAACACGAAGACGCCGTATAAAAAGTTTTATTTTAATTTCTCAACTTGAAAATCGTGAGATATGCGTCGAATCGCGTGTTCTTCGTGTCTTTTCCTTTTAATTCGATATAATCATGACATAAAAAGGCGACGTTTCGAAGTTTGAACCTCGTAATAACGAAAAAATCGCGAGAAAGAACGACGAGATTTCGCTTACGTCTTTCGTTTTCATTATCCGTCGCTTTTCGTGCGATTGGATGTTCTCGATGCAATTACCTCTCTGCGTTCTCGATTTCTCAGGAGAATCGAGCGCGATTCCGCGTTCCGTTTTCCACCTTGGTGGCTTTGCTTCGGCTCGAGGTTCGATCGATCCATTTCACGCGCGATAGTCAGGAATCGAGTCCTTCCATTGCGATCTTCGCAGAACGCGCCGCGTGAATCGAGCCCGATCGAGAAAAGAGATTCTATTCAACGGTAAAGAATTGAGAACATTCGCAAGTTTCGTTATAAAAGTTGGCTTCTGAAAAAGGAAACTTTTTTAGAAAAATCAACTTCCGAGAGAAAGAAACTTCTTCAGAAAAATCGGCTTCTTAGAGAAAGAAACCTCGTTTAAAAAATCAGCTTCTGAGAGAAAGAAATTTCGTTAGAAAAATCAGCTCTCGATAGAAAGAAACTTTGTTAGAAAAATCAACTTCGGTAAAAAAGAAATTTCGTTAAAAAATTAGCTTCCGAGAGAAAGAAACTTCGTTAAAAAAATCAGCTTCCGAGAGAAAGTAGCTTCGTTAGAAAAATAAGCTTCTTAGACAAAGAAACTTCGTTAAAAAAATCAGCTCCCGAGAGAAAGAAATTTCGTTAGAAAAATCAGCTTCAGAAAAAAATTAATCGATATCAATCAGAATCGCAAAATGGAGCCTTTTCCATCTTGATAACCTAACTTTGACTCGTGCTTCAGTCGATCCATTCCACGCGAAATTCTCGTTTGGTGCTTCGAAAGCGAATCTTCCCACCGCAACGTTTGCCCATTTACGTCGAAGATTGCTTCGAAAAAACTCAACGAAGCCAGTTTTCTCCCTAGAGTCGATCGAAGCGTTCGAAAAAAGCTTGGTTAAATAAAATTCTTCGTTAATCAAAGGCTCGAAATCGGGAGCGTTTATCACCCACCCTCTCCTCTCCGTTGCTCCCTTCCTCTCTCTACTCTGCTCTCGTAACCTCGTGAAACGCATCGATCGCTTCGATGCGAAACGGCGCTCGTGTGCGTCCTATCGATTTCCGTAACCGCGAAAGAATTTTCAAGTGCAGTCGCGCATTAATGTCGATACGGTAGCACAGGCCTGCCCGTGGCTCTCTTTCCTTCCTTACATCATCCTCGCTTATGCTCGTGCGAATTCGCCTACGACTCAAGGCTGAAAACGTTCGCGAAAATAATGAGCAACGCGCTGTTCGTTCTCGTCGATATCCGATTGACATTTTTTTAAAATAAACCTACATGCATATATGTATCCAGACACAGAGACATACTCATGAAATTCTTCTTCGATTCATTCGAAGAATATTTTACTTCAAAATCGTCTTGATTTTTTCAGAGAAACGAGAGAAGATCGTCGATAGCGATAAAAAATTGTATTAGGTTGGCAGCTAAATTCTCGCCGTGTTT
Organism: Liostenogaster flavolineata; assembly: GCA_025433975.1. NCBI lineage: Eukaryota > Metazoa > Arthropoda > Insecta > Hymenoptera > Vespidae > Liostenogaster > Liostenogaster flavolineata. Next base: position 1,461,276 of record JAITYT010000869.1, on the reverse strand, counting down.
TTTTACATTTTCTTTGTTTTTATTTATTCTTTTTAATTCAATAAATTTTTATTGAAAAATAAACTTTTAACAGATTTTTAAAAAACGGCGGGAACTTAGTTGCCAACCTAATATTTTAAATTAAGACTGTATCGATTCATAAATAAAACATAATTTTAAGAACGACGTTAATTATAGCTAATCCTAATACATACGTATGCACGTATAAATGTACACACGCAGTTTAGAAAATGTACGTGTGTATGTATGGTAGTGTGTTTGTATTTAAAAATGAGCTTATAGGTACGTATATACGAGCAATATAATGCGAGGTGTTCGGAAAGTCTTCGCTGATAAAAAACATTGCGTCGAGACGTCGTCGTCGTTCTGTATCCGTTATTTGTACAGAGCGATGCGTTATCGTGCAGACAACTCGATGTTTCCCGATTTTTTCGTCGACTTGTCGAGTTACACGAGCTGCTAAACGAATCGTGTCGAGTGCATAGAGAAAACGAAGACAGAGCGCCGACTCCCGATCGACTCCACAGGGATACGAGAGACACCCAGAAGCATGTTCGATAAGAATCAACTCGATTCTCCTTCGGACAAGCCGGTGATCTGTGACGAATTGTTAAATATAATTTCAATAATATTTAACAATTCGTAAAACAGTGACGAGTTCGTTACTTTCTTCGCTATGTTTATGAAATTATAATAAGGAAAAAAAACGTCTTCGATTAAAAGATTAAAAAAAGAGAAATTCCAAGCTAGTAAACATTTCGATGAAATTGGACGAAAATAAATAAAATTTCAATGACATTTAACAATTCGTATAACAGCGACGAGTTCGTTCCTTTCTTCGCTACGAAAGCAACGAAATGATTTAAAAAAAGAAAGAAAAAGAAAAGAGAAGAAGACTCCGTCTAAAAATAAAATATAGATCCTCCCAACGTGACAAATTCCATGGGACTGACACGGACTCACGCGTATACGATAAAATCCTCCGAATATCGCGGCGATGGACGCGATTCCTCTTCTCCTTCGCTCTCAATTTCGTCTTTCTACCGAAGGTGTTGCTCTATATCGAGGAACTGGCGCGTTAATCCGTCGATGACGGATAAACGTGTCCGTCGCGGAATTACTTATCATCGTATGCGCTCATTCATGGAAATAACTTCGCTCCCGCGTCTCCCCAACCTCCTTCCTCTTCCTTCGCCACCTCTATCAGCACTCCTCGGTCGCCACGGCATTCGGTAAACTTAGTTATTAATGATATTCATTAGCGCGGCGACCCGAGCAGCCTGCTCGCCTCGGCGATATCGCGACGCACGCGCATCCAAACGCACACGTGGAAAGTTTCCGCGAGTTTTCAACGCTTCGAAAAGCTCTCCTCGTTTTTAACGGCGATCCGTGGCTCGATTCTCCGCTGCGCTCGGTGCCAAATTCGATTATGCGACTTCGAGATTTTTTTTTAGGGATCGAAAGGTTAAATTCGTTCGCGCAAGAAATTGGTGTCACTAAGTACGCAGTGCTGGATAAGGAACGTATTTTTTTTGGCTTTGTTTTTATCGTTTGCAAGCTCAGGTGTCGTTTTTCCGAAGAACTGCGCAGTGTCTGGATGGCAAAGACAATTTTACAACTACGGGGAAGGAAACGAAATGATGATGCGAAGATCGTGACGTAGACTTAACATATGCGTTGTTTCTTATTTTGTAGCGTATTCTAGGAAATTGGATCGTCAAGGATGAAATTTGTAGAAAAACTATACGTTAATTACAAATTTCTTCCTTGATGATTTTAACCCTTTGAGTGCTGAATACTCGCGGCTAATGCCGACGAGCGGCTAGCGCTGACGATCGCTGTGGTCGGAATACTTTAACGCTAGTCTGAACTCTGTCGATTAACTATTCAAGGCGCAAACAGTAACAAGTTACAGTGATCCTTTTGCATGAGATTAGACAATTCAAGAGCGATATTTTTTAGTATTAGTTATTCATTATAAACATTAAAATTTACAATAAACTGGAATTTGGTCAATAAACCAGAAAACTAAATTCAATAAATATAACACAAGTTAATAATTCAGTTGTGTGCGAAAAATTTTGAAACAATTATCGGTACATAAACCGACATTGTAACACTTTTATATATATCTCAGTCCGTGCTGGCAACTTAGACTAAACTCATATATGCTTTCGCCAGACGCATACATATATGCATCCATAGCGCTCAAAAGGTTAATATGTTGTTGGGTAACTCAGATATTGCCGCTAAAATATAGAGAATCACAAAAATCGCGTCGACGATTGATATCCTGGTCCGGACGATGCTTTCTTGCGCCTAATTTATGATTATTCTCATTTCTGCAGTGTATCCTATGAAACTGTATCGTTGGTTAATTTAGATACTTTTATTAAAAAATAGAAAATCAACGAAAACCGCGTTGACGATTGATATCCATGTCCGGACGGTGCTTTTTTGCGCCTAATGCGCGATCGTTCGCACTTCTGCAGTGTATTCTATGTAGTTATGTCGTCGATTAACTCAGATATTACCACTAAATAATAGAAAATTAAAACACGTTATCGAACGAATCAAACGTTATCGTTAAACGATGGAAAAATCTGAAGAGCTAAGAAAACTCTCGAGTGACAGTGCAAGCGTGGAAACGCGCCGAGACTGCATCGATTGTCGATATCCTCGTTAGAACGATGCTTTCTTAGACCAAATTCGCGATCGTTCGCACTCCTGCAGCGTATCCTATTAAATTATTTTATTTGTTAACTCAGACATTAGCACCAAAAAAATAGAAAATCACAGAAATCGCGTCAATTGTCGATATCCTTTCCCGGACGATGCTTTATCGAGTCTAATTCACGATTATTTGCACTTCTGCAGTGTGTCCTACGAAATTATATTATTTGTCAACTCAGATATTACCACTAAAAAATAGAAAATGTTATCGTACGAATCAAACGTTATCGTTAAACGATGGAAAAATCTGAAGAGCTAAAAAAACTCTCGAATGACAGTGGAAACGTGGTAACACACCGAGACTGCATCGATTATCGATATCCTCGCCAGGACGATGCTTTCTTAGTCCGAATTCGCGATCGTTCGCACTTCTGCTGCGTATCCTACTAAATTATGTTATTTCTTAACTCAGATATTACGATGCTTTTTCGAGTCTAATTCACGATTATTTGCACTTCTGCAGCGTATCCTACGAAAACATGTTATCGAACGAACCAAACGTTATCGTAAAACGATGGAAAAATCTGAAAAGGCGAGAAAGCTTTCGAGTGACAGTCCGAGAGTGAAAACACACAGAGACTGCGTCGACGATTGATAACCTCGTCCGAACGACTCTTTCCTACACCTCGTTCGCGATCGTTCGCGATTCGAACTAAGATAACGATAACGCGTGCTTTATTACGCGACCTCACTTCGCAAAACGCGAAACCCACGAGATTAATTAAGATTATTATTCCACGCGCTTAACTTCGCGATCGAAGACGTATCGACGATTTCGTCAGTCGTACGAATCACCTAGACTTTATCGAAATAATAACAGACGTCGCGATCTTTCGATGAATTCGTACTGTTGTCATTTCGTCGTGTCGTCTACGTAGGTCGCTCGAAACTCGGAGAAATGTTACGTCGCTCGCACTTACCGAGCGTTTTCCTATCAAAATAAAAATCTGAGGCGTGTCGATGATAACGTCTCGATTGACCCACGTTATGGACAAGTTCACCCAAACGCTCGTCCACAGACGCGCGTAAGAACGTCGAAACGACTTCGTATGTCGTAGTAAATCGCGGAGAGATTTTTGATGATTTGAG
>JAITYT010000869.1:1354619-1371863 GCA_025433975.1 Liostenogaster flavolineata | reverse complement strand
AGCCGGCGGCATCGCGGGCTAATCAGGCATGGCAGCTACTCTTGTACGATTTTTGGCGCGGGATCCCGCTCACAGGCGGACATTGATGGAACAAACCAGCGAAAGGGTTAAACTGATTTAAATTATAAAATCTTAACAAATTTGTTTGTAAGAATTGCTTCCTCGGTTATTCGGAAAATACGGATAATAAAAAAACATTTGAAAAAACAGTATAAATCGCGAATATCAGATTCATAATTGCTTTTTAAAGATACATACGCGTATCTTATCGACGATTAGCTGCCTCAGTGAATCGTATTTCGTGACTACTGATTCATAGGGATCCCTAGGGATGCTGCTATCCTCCGCAAGACGTGCTTTCAAGCGATTCACCGAATCGCTGTGACCTTGTACGTCCCGTAAAATCGAACGGAATTTTTCTAGCAACGCGCGTTTCTCGCTGAGATCGTTTCTGTAAACTTCTTCCGCCTGCACCTTGCCCTCCATCTCCTCGACGCAGTCGGTCACCAATCGATGCATTTTGTTCAATTCTTCCAGCACGCCTGCTCTGGCTGAAAGTCTCTGTCTCGCATTTTCGACGTCGATCAACAATTTGTCGAACTCCGCCTTCAGATTTTCCGTGTCCTCTTGAATTTTAACAGCGCCATTCTGTTCCGTGTTCATAATCACTCTCTCCTTTAATTCCAGCGCGTAACGCAGCTTGTTTTGGCCCTGCTCCAAAGTCTGCCGTATGGTTTTGCAAGTATGCAATTTGTTGTTGGCTTCGACCAAGGTATTGGGAACGTCCATGCATTCGCCCAATTTACCACGCGTACGTTCGATCCAATCCTCGCACTCTTGGTACAAGGTGTTATGTTGCTGATGTTCCTGTTGGCAAGGCAAAGTAATAAAAAAATGTATCGCGATGGCAACGCGAAACAAAGCGACAAGAACTTTAACACGTTGACTGCCAGGCGCATTCTCCATGGCTTGCCCAAGGCGCCAACGTGAATCTTTCATTATGCGATGCATATTACGTTGAAATAGTATTTGCAGCAAATAAAGCGAGTTATGAAACCATGCTTGAAGCATTTTTCGTGCTGGGGGTCCTTGTCGCGCTGTAGACAATATATATATATAATATTTAAGAAATATTATAAACCAGATGAGATACTATGCGTGGATGAATCCTTAGGCCATTTCGAGGCCGCACGGTATTTCGTCAATATATAAAACAAAAACGTCACAAATACGACATTAGAGTCTTTAAATTATGTAGTGGGCCAGGGTACACTTGTTCTTTTCGAATCTACACGGGCAAAGACGAAAATACAAATGAAATATCTGGAAATAAGTCGACTGAGATTGTAATGGCTTTTTGTCGAGATATTTTAGACAAAGGTTACACTATAATTGGTACACAAAATAATATGTATATTTCTCATGTAGTAATAAAATTATTTTTGTATGTTCTATATTGCGTTCATTTCTTCAAACCATTATAGTAACAATGGTATTATTGAAAAATTTATCAGTATCCATATTTGCTCTAATTATGTACTTTTATTATTTGCTGCGTTGCCGATCACCGGTGGCCCCCGTAACAGTCAACGCGTTACGTCCGACTCGTTTAACGTAAAATACCTGATAATGCAATTCCAATCGTCGCATAATTTCCTTAGCGAGAGACAGGAGCGCGTTGTATTTGGTTGTTAATTGCGTAATTGCATTGGAGATTCGTGTATCGGCGCACGTTTCGACCAGCATCTGTGCCTTCATATTCAAACGATCGAGATCCTTCTGCCAATCGAATAAGGTTTGCAAATGCACTTGGAATTGCTCGAGAACGTTTTTCTTCTCTTCGAGGCTGTCCTGCAGCTTGTTGAAAGACTGGACCAATTGTTCGGTCGATGTCAACCATTCGGCCGCGTCTGAGAACTGATCTTCGTACTGAGTCCACTTCACGATACCTTCCTCCAACAACGATTTCGTAGTTTTCAACGAATCACTGAAAACGTGCCATTAAAATCGATGTAAAGCAATTGCTTGAACTTTGATTTTTGCTTTATAAAACTAGTCCTAAAAATGATCGACTAATTTGTTACGATAGCTAACTTAATTTAACCCTTTCCGGCATCCATTCGAAGTGTATACCATCCGCAAAATTTCAGTTAATCTTAATAAAGGAAATAATCTCAAAATTTCCCCTCGCTGTATATATGAAAAGGTAAAAACCGAATTCGAAGATGTGTAGTGCGTAGTAAAAATGATAAAATGCCAGCTTATGTATAGATCCATGTTTTGGAAAATATCACACAGATTTATATTACTAATTTCTACATATTAATGTACCAACTAATTTGCCTTACATAATTAATAATATTAAACGTTCGATCGCAAAGTCTCGTAAATATGTAACTGTAATATGTAACTAAAAATATGTCAACTGTAATTGGTCTAATGTCTTTAGAGTAACTAATATAATTTAGTATAAGTCTTTTCATATTAAAAATGTGAAGAATACGTGCTGCATCAGAGCAACGATTATTTTATTAAGCATAGTAATCATTTAAGACTTAAAAAACGCATATACAAACGTACAGACTGGACTGCCGAAGCGAAAGGGTTAAAGATCGGCTTGCTAAATTAGTTAGATCGAAAGAATCGCAACTTCGATCGATTACTTACACGTAATTATCATATTCGTCCTGCAGCAAAGCGACTTCCTCTTCGATAATTTCTTTATCTTCGGAATCGGCAATTTGGCAAGCGGCATTGCCTTGTTCCAAAGCCTTTTCCAACTTCTTTTGTCCCTCCGGAAGTTCGCACTGCAACACTTTCAGCTGCGTGATCTTACTAGCAAGGGACTCCTTATCGCCCGTAGGCTCTGAACACTTGCCGAGTCTTTCCTTCGCCACCCGTATCCATTGGAAGAATTCGTTACCGCAGTCGATGAAAGCTTGATGCTGTTCGACGGTTTCTTTTTGTTTAGCGTAGAGCTCTTGCGCCTGTTTACTCAAAGTCTCGTACTTGATGGAAATTTCTGTGGCAGGGGTAGCTTGCTGAAGATCCTCGGCTTTGGTGGTCACCGATTGTATCATCGGTTCGAAAGCAACGATGTCCTGGACGATGCTGTTGGTCTGTCGAAGATTTGCCTTTCTTTCGCCGATGGCCAAAGAACTGAGACCAGCCAGACCTTTCCTAGCTTTCGAAACTTTTTGCTCGCAAACCTGCTGCAGCTTGGCCTCGCGATCGGTGATCCATTGCTGCAACTGCGAGTACGAGGAACTATAATCGGCCCATTGCAACAAGCTCGTTTCCAGATGTACCTTCGTGGTCGAGATTTTCTTGACCAAACGTTCCCAATCGTTCTGTATATCTTTCAATTGGGAATTGATTTCCTCTCGGCCGTCCGATCGCGTGTTTCTCATTACCTTTTCACCGCAGTTGATCGTAAGATGGACAAGATTCTGGCCTTCCTCGCGTTTTCTTAATAACTCTTGTATCTTATCCAGCCTATTTTGCAACTCGTCACGACTGCTGGTCGACGCTGCTTCGGTCCCTTGACGAATAATCTGTTTAGCATTCTCTATCCAAGCGCGCGTCTTTCCAAGATACGCCTCGTACTCTCGGTGCTGCGACAAGTTCGTTTCCACCTTGTTCAGGACGTCCTTTGCAAGATTGACTTGCACGTGATATCGCGATGTCAAATGACGAAGCTGATTGTTAACGTACGTGTCCAAATGAGACGAAAGCAGACCCGAAGCTGTCTTATTGAACTTGTCTATCTGTTCTTCACCTTTAACCAAATTATTCAAAATGTCTTTCACCTCTTGCACCTGTTTCTCTTTCTCCTTGACGCTCGGTAGTAGAGCATTTTTCTGGGCTTTGATAAGTATATCGAACTGTTGCAACCAATCGCTGAGTCTTTCGTATTCGTCCTTGTATTCGCGCCATTGACAGACCGTAGATTCAAGCTGTTCCTTTTGTTGTTTGATCTCTATAAAGAACGAATACCATCGATATCAGATAAAAGATAATACACGTCGAGAAATATTAAGAACCATCGTAAAAAGCTATCGAAACGCTTTGATTACATCTGACAAAAAATTCTACCTACCTTTGAACAATCCTTCGAAACTCTCGGTGAGCGCGCGTATCTCGTTTCGTATCACCTCCTGACCTTGAGGACTGGTACTGGCGCATACAACCTTTCCGGTATGCTGCAGATGTTCCACCAACAATTCACCTTGAGCTTTCTTGTTCAAGAGACTCTCGAGTGGCGCTACGGCGTTTTCAATGGCTAATTTATCGCTCAATGATCTTTGCTTCATAGACGGGATTTTCTCGCGAGCACGACTGAGCCACCCTATCAAATTATCGTGCGCTTCCTTGTACTGTCGATGATCTTTATACTGTTCTTGCCGTTCGATTAGCAACGACTTTATCTTCTCGAAGAGCGCGTCGAAATTCTTCAGTACGTCCTTCGCGTGAGAAGCCGCCAATCCTTGTTGCCCACTGGCGATCATTTCCGCTACTTCGGTCTTCAGACTCTCCACCTCTATGTTCTCGCATCTGACTTTTTCTTCCAATGCCTTTATACGTTCCAGCTGACTTCTCTTCTCCGACATCGTAATCTGGAATTGAGACAACTCGTCTACGGACGCCTGTATGTACTCGTTCGTTTTGCTGATCGATTGGATCTGTTCCAGCAAGCCCGCCCACTTGCTGATAGAATCGTCCAAGTTGGTCTTCGTCTCGAGCATCTTCGACGCTACGGCGCTCCACTGTTCCTGCAAATTCGCCAAGGCATCGTTGATAGCACGATGACCGGCTGGCGCGGTATTCGCCAAAACCGCTTGCGCCAACTCGACGATACTCTGAACTTTACCGAAGCCATCCTCCTTGTACAAGAGCACATCCTGCATAATCTCCATCTTCTTTTCCAGATCCTTCTGCGACGACGCGCTCAGATCCGAGCAGTAAACCAATTTGTTTCTGATATCGTCCAGCCATCTGGTACATTCCGACAATTGATTGTCGAACTCTTGATGAGTAGCGACGAACTGATGCCAACGGTTGTTCAGTTCCTTTACTTTGTTCGATATCTGCTGATACTTGATACTAAGCTCGGATATGTGCGAGGTGCGCGAGGTTATGTTTTTATGAAGTTGTTGAGCCCGCTCCGTCACGGCGTCTATCTCCAGTTCCTTAGCGCGTACTTCGCCTTGAAGGCTGCGCAACTTTTCCAATTGCTCCTTCTTCTCCGAAAGAGTGGACTTCAGATCCACGGCGTGAAGCTTCGTATCGGTGTCCCTCATCCAGATAAGACATCTTTCCTTCAGATTCTCGAACTCGTTCCATTGTTGAAGCTTACTCTCCAAGGACTCGATAGTCGATTTAACGGCACTCACCAGACCTTCCCACTCCTGCTGCGACGTGTCGATCTGCGAACGTATGTTCACCTGACCCGATTCCAACGTGCCCGGTATGACCTTCTCTCCAAGCGTTCTAATTTGCTGCACTCTAGGCTCGTCGTCCGGCAGACTTTGCAAAAGGTTCTGCAGACGACCCAAATTCGTATGCAAAGACACCCGTTCCAGTTCGACGTCGTCCCAAAGGCTGACGGCGTTGTGAGTCGCGTCCAACCACTCGTGCGTATCGAGAACAGCCTTGCTGTACTGCTGATGATCGCTGACGATACCCTCGTACCTCTCCACGAAAGTGCCAACGCGCTTCGATACGTCGTCGTATCTTTTCTTCAACTTGCCTAAAATATGATCCGTCTTGTCCGTACGATCAGGCAGGTTATCGCCTTTGTCCCGCAGGTCCAGTAAATCTTGCCGATGCAGTTGCACATCGTGGAGGAAAGTACGATAGATCTGTAGCTGCCCTCTCTTCTCATCCAACGTCGTCTTTAATTCGATCTCTTCCTTCAGCTGAGACTCCGCACTTTTCAGCCAGCTCTCGAACGCCACGACGCTCTCGTCGAAGCCCGACCATCTCGAGATCTTCGCTTGTATCTCTCGTTCGGTGGAGGTGACGCCATCGTACAATGCCTCGAACGCCTGCTGCAATTCCGACAATTGCCCGCGAATTATCTCCCTTCCCTCGACGCCGGTTGTCGGATACAAACGTTCGCCAGCTTCCGTCGTACTGTTCAACAGGAAGGTCGACGACGATTGCTTCCCTAACAGTTCTTTCAGGGTCTCGACCTTCGATATCAATTCCTCGCGCGTTCCCGACAAATTTTCCCTCATTGGTTGATAACGTGCTCTCGCTGTGGCCAACCACTCGGAACATTGCTTGTAACGGTCTAGATAGACGGCGTGATCCGCCGTGGCTTGCTCGCATTTCTTTACCAGTTCCTGATCCATTAAAACATAATTTCGTTGCGTTAATTCACGAACATTTTTTTTCCTATTCTCATTCGTTATAACCTTAAGTGCCTAACGATAAGTCGAGCGATTAAATTTTTCGTGAGAAATAGTGATGGGCATTACCTTGGCAGTAGTTTGTATGGATTGGAAACGAGAAGTAACCTGTTGAACGCTGGCAGAGAATCTGCTTTCGCCGCTGATTTGCATTAAATCCGAGGAATCGTCGCTCATCTTATCGAATTCCGCTTCATTTTGACGTAGATTCGCAATCAACACCTGTATACAGAGAATGGATTATTTTTCACGATACACGCAACGTCTATCCGTTCAGACGTGACTTATATCGATCGATGTGTTTAAAGTGTATTAAAAATAAAATATTAGTATAAAGAAATTTTGTTTTTAACGTTAAAATATTAGAAACAAAATAAAGTAAAAATGTAAATTTCGTTGAAGCGTAACAGAATTCAGCTCGAATCTTAAAAGTTGACTCAATTGAAACCAATTAGATTATTTTTATTCGTATAATGCAACATAACGTTTGATGTCGATAAAAACACGTGAGAAATGAAAATATCATATTTTTTATAGTCATTCGTATTTCCTTTGTATCTTGTTAATATAAAGTTAATAACAGCACCGACTTAAAATTGCTCTTACGAAGTAAGCAAGCCTAATTACTTAATTGTTAAAGTAATCTTCTTATGCGTTATGTGAAAAATAATAGCGTAGTTGCTCGTAATTCAAAGAAAAATTCATGCCTTCTTTGTCTCTAAAATTCATGTTTTTTAACCTTTGCGGGAGAATACCGTCAAAGCTTTATGCTTCCTATCTTATGCTTCGTTAACAAACAATGCCACGTTTGGCAATAATTTTCTATAAATCTATACGTACGAATAGTTGTTAAAAATTGACACATTACTCCTTGAACGAAGCGAATAAAGCATAAGAAATATTTTCTGCCTGATCTTATTGTCATTTTTACTTTTATATCCTTAAATTAAATTCAATGACATAATTTTTTTGTTTTCTGTTAAGAAGATATCTTAGCATCTACGAGCATAAAGTGTTGCTGTAAGATTAAGTACGTATATTATTATATCTGGCGAATCCAAGAGAAGCGATATCAAAGCTGAAAGTAATAAAAGATAATAGTAACGAAAACAATGTAATATTGAAGCAGCGCAATCATCCGCAGCCCCGTAATATCAGCCTGAATACGCATATGAGAAACTCTCTGGCGCAAATATTTTCTTACTTGTTCGATGTGGCCGGCAAGCGCCACCATTTCCGTGACATCCGTACTCCGTGTTTCCGCTACCTTTTGTAGTTCCTAAGAAATTATGAACACGAAATCTGACGTCAAAAAGTGGACATCATTTTCGTTTAAGATTCTTCCGATGTTTCTTAATCTTCTATTTACAATGCTTTTTACATGTACCTCTATCAGGAAGCTTCAAAATTTAAGTTTCAACTACGACAGGCTGACACTACTTTCTCGTCTCTAAGGGGACTCTCATTCCATGTACAACAACACCCAATACTTTAATACATTTTTTTTAAATATTTCTACGACATATATCATACAGTGATACATCATAGTTTTAATTAAAGAGCGACCTAGCTTAAACGCAGATACGTTATACGCGTGATCTACAAATGCAAATGCAAGAACTCACTTGGTATTTCTCGAGCTGTTCTTGTTTCTCTTCGATCGTATTTTTCAAAGAATAATTTTTCAACGACGTTTCTGCGTCTGCGAGCCACACTATCAGTTGTTCCAGCAAATTTTCGTACTCGCTCCATTGTTGTATTCTTTCTTCTATGCATCGAATTACATCGCTGACCGCCGTTGCGAACTTTTTGTTGTCAAATCTAATAAAAGTGTTTGTAAACTCAATAACAAAGCAAAGACAAATTTTATTTACGAATCACGTAACTAGTAACGTTATCAAAATTATTCCTACCTTAAATTAGCAACTTCTCTTTCCATAAATTCGTGCAACCTTGGAGATAGATTACGCGCACTTTGCAATACGTGTCCATCCAAGACGTTTAATTTCAATTCACCCTCGTGCTGCTTATCCTGTATCTCTATAACTTTTGCCAATCTATTCTGAAGCGTCGATTTATTTCCTGTATAATCGCTGTAATTGGTCAGCCTTCCCCATTGCTGCTTCTGATAATCCTGATAATCCCTCTGGAGGTCTTGGAACTGTTGGAATATATCGAGGAACTCTTCAAGATTCGCTATGGAGTTTTGCGAAGCGTCGACCAATTTTTCATATCTGTTCAAGACAGACGCTACTTTTTCTTGAACATCCGAAGGTACTTGAGCTACTTGAACCAGTGCGTTCGCTTTCTCGGAGATGCCTTCTATGATGCGTTTATGCGCTAAAATTTCCTGATGTAACGTCTACAAAAATGTTTAAAACATGTTAAGGAATCGGTAACGAATCGATCAACATTTACTTCCCTGACAGAGCAAGCTTACCTTGCTCTTCAGCAGCTTCGACCTGATTTCTTGCAAGGAAGACCACACCATCGAAGAATCCTGTTTTATAGCCCTCTCCATCGTATCCAGCCAGATCAGTACCTGCTGCAGAGTCTCTTGATAAGTTGACCATTGAAGAGACTGCGCGTCTTGTTTCTTCTGTTGTTCCACGATGCCTTCGGCAAGATTGTCCCAACGTTCGCGTGCGTGACGTATCTCGTAACGAATTACCTCGCGACCCTGAGCCGAGGTGTTCGGTAGAATTCGTTCGCCGGCTGCCGTTAGACTAGACAAACGATGTTCTGCCTGTTCCCTCTCGGCCAAGAGCATTTGCAAGGACGAAGCACGCGCATCGAGATTACCGCTGGCATCCTCTTTTCTCAGAGCGGCGAGATTTTGTTCCAACGGCGTCAGCCAAGCGTCGATGATCTTCAACTTTTCCTCGTAGGCACCGTGATCATCCACGATGCTTTGACAACGATTGATCACTTCCTTACTGAATACGTGAAGCAATTGGTACCTAAAATTTAGCGATGTATATTTACAAAAGGCATAATGTTTTAAAATGCATACCAGACAAGCGCGTCTTTGTCAAGTTACCTGTTGCTAATTTGCGAGATCAAAGGTTTTATACGTTCAAGGCCACTTGAATGTAGCAAATTATGAGACTTGTCGATGAAGGCATCGATCTCGCGTTCTTGTTTGAGAATAACGTCTCGCTTCTCCTTGAACAAACGAAGACGGTCCTCCTTATCTTTCAGGGTAGGTTGCAGTTGTTGATCTCTAAATGCTGCCTCCATCGAATTGAACCAACGCGTATGCGTTTCTAATTGATCCTCGAATTCCTGCCATTTCCTTAAAGCTGCTTTCTGCTTTTCTTCCACGGATTCTGTAACGATCATAACAAAATTAAACTCGAAGACAAAATTATTGCGACTTGTATCTCACTGTCATCGATGAATTTCCTACATAAAATCAATTGACGCGTTTAAAATTAAAATGATATTCTTATGCGATATATATATACAATATTATATAACGTGTGTCTAAGAGTACAGGGTGACCAATGGGAATGTGTTGAAAGTTACGCCGTACAACATCAAGCTGATAAATAGTATTAAAACTAATTCGTGTGCGCAAGCAAAAATGTTCTTTTTTCTATATTGTGTATTTCAATCGTTAAATTTCTACATTTCTCTTTCATATATGTGATAATAAAACTGACAAGTTTTCTCTACAAAATGGCGTTTAGTTCATTTTATTTGGCCTGTTCATTACGAAGTTAATACTATTTACTTTTAACACATTCTCATTGGTCACCCTGTACAAATATGTTATCAAACAATTTTTACGAAACCGATAGAATTATACTACCGAGACTCACCAATTTCGTTTAGATATTGTTGCAAATTTTTCTCCAAAGTAGCCATCTCTTTCTTAAGAACCTCCTGCCCTTTCGGCGCCGTGCTTTCCACAACAGCTGCGCTGAGTTCCTTCAGTTTAGCCAGATGCTCCTTTCCTTGAGTCTGGCAATCTTTAAGATGCGCAAGGGTCGTCAGTCTACGAGTAATTTCGCTCTTCTCGCCTGTCGTATCGTTGCAATCGCCGAGCTTCTCTCGCTCGCCGTTAAGCCAATCGGCGAAGAACTTGCACTGCAGATTGAAGTGATGATGCTTGTCGGCGCAATCTTCCAAATTTTCCAAAAGATTCTGCGATTTCGAAACTATATTATTGAAGAGTTGCTTGATCGAGTGCAGATAGACATTCAAAGACGTATCCTTCGTCTGATCGACGAGCTGCTGAGCCTTGTCGCAAACAGTCTCTACCAAAGATTGATGAGACATTATCTCCTGATGCATAATCTTGTGATTCTGAAGTTGAGCTCTCTTCTCCTCCAACGAAGACTTCGCTTCCATGTGCTGATGCATGGCGCGTTCGACGTCGCGAAGCCAAACGGTCAGCTGCTCCTGAGACAAAGAGAACTCGGCGTACTGCATCAAACACTGATCGATCCTTTGCGTCGCCGACTGTAAGTCCTCGGAAAATCCGTTCCACAAAGTTCTCAAGTTTCTCAGCTGTTGTCTGACTATCTCTCGGCCATCCGGCGACGTGTGTACGTACAGTTTTTCACCGAGGTCAACCACGCACTCGAAACGAGGATTCTCCTTGGTTCTGACATCACTGAGATCGCGAATCTGCTTTTGCCTATTTTGCAGGACGCCGAGATCGCCAACGATTTCGCTGTGGCTCCTCAGTTCTTCCTCGACGCTGCCGATCCAACTCACTAGCTCGTCGTATCTCTGATCGAAGGTACCGTGCTCTTTTACGAACTGTTCGTACCTCGCTACGGATTCTTTTGCTTGATTCTTGATAGCCTGATATTTGGTCGTCTGTCGAGATATCCTGGTGGACAGGTCGGAACCACCCTCTATTCCCTGGCTCTTTTCGATGGCCGATTGGAATTCGGCTCCCTTCGATGCGATGCTCTCTTCCAAAGCTTTCAATTTCTGCAGATGCGCGCGCTTCGTCTCCTTCGTGCTCTTTAAACTCTGATCCTTCACCTGGCCATCCATTTGTTTGGTCCATGCTTCCAGACCCTCCACGAGCCCTTCGAATTCGGACCACTGATCCAAGAGTTGACGCAATTTACCGGAAGTCGCTACGCAACGTGCCAAAAAGTCTTGCCAGATCTTCCGTTGCTCCTCGAAACCTTTCGATAGGGTGGCGTGACCCGGTATCGACGTTTGCTCCAGAACGATGTTCAATTGTTCATTGCAATCTGCTAGGATGCGATCGCCTTCGGACTTTTGCTGCAACGCATTTTCGATGAAGGCCAGCTTGGACTTGGCGGTATCCCTTTCGACCGAAGGATCCTCGAGTACGGGTGCGGTTTCGTTCACGATCGTGCTGATCCAATCGCGAGTCTTCTCGAACGTTTGAATGTAAGCTTCGTGATTGGATACGTATTTGTCAGCTACGTTGATCCTATCCTCGATACTGTCCGACAGCTTGTCGTAAGCTTTGACGACGTTGTTGAGCATCTCGCTGGCTTCGTCGTCCGGAGTTTTCCAGAGTCTGTCTTGAAGTTGTTGCAGTATGTTCCTGTGCACGCTGACGTCCTGCGCGATCGTCTTGTAGGATTGAAGGGCCAACTTCTTTTCCTGGAGATTAGGTAGAAGTATCTGTCTATCGCCCAGCTTGGACTCGGCATCGACGACCCACTGCTTCACCTGCGAATATTTATCCTCGAAGGAAGATCGGTGCATCATGTCGCTCTCTATTCGCTTGTAGATGGCGTTGGCTTGATCGGCCAAGGCGTCCACGCGATTCCGTAAATTTCTTAACTCCGTTCTGATGGACTCTTTGTAATCCGGCGTGATCCTCGCGAAAAGAGCCTCTCCCATTTCCGCGGTTCGATTCATCATAGCTTGGCCGAGCTCGCGCTCCTCGGCGAACGCCTTCAATTCCTTTAGACGCGACTGATAGAACGTCATTGCTTTTGGCCCGGTAATCTCGTCGAAAGTCTTCAACTTACTTTCCGCCATTTTCAGCCACGACTGGAGCTCGTCGACGCTAGCGGCGTACTGATCTCTATTTTCTTTCAATTCTTGCAATCTATCGAGATATTGATTCCAAAATTTAATTATAGTTTGATATCGAGCGTCCAGATGGCTGACGTACTGCTTCACTCGCGATTCGGGACTCACCTTGCTGATATCGTCGCCAAGATCGATAAAGTCGCGCAATACCGCGCTATAGTTCACCGCCGAGCTCTTCAAATCCTTTATTTCGGCGATCTTCCTTTCAACGTCGTTCAAATTCAGGAGCACCGAGGACTCCAGTCTGATTCTATTCTCGTTTTCCTTCAGCCAGGAGATCACATTGTCGGATGTAGCTTCGTAACGCTGCCAAAGAGCTATGTTGCGCTCGAGGACGCTCTTGATCTTGCCGCAAGAGGTCTTCAACAGTTCCAAATCCTTCGCGACTTTGTCGCATTCGGCTCTCAGAGCGTTCGTCACTTCGACGCTCTCGACGGTTTCCAGAAGCTTCAACGAATTATCGGAATCGATCTTTCTCGCCTCGCAGTCGGCGATGCCGGCTTCGACGTCGCGCAACGACGTCATTTTCACTTCGAGATTGTAACGATCGCTGCTCTGTTCCGGCTCGCACCAAGCCAACTTCTCCTTGTGGGTCGCGACGATACGCTGAAGGGCTCCGAACTTTTCGTGATAGAGTTTAGTCAGAAACGCTATCAAAGTCGCGTTCACCTTGTCCGCGTGATTGGCCACCCCGTCCTTTCGCGACTGAAGAGCTTGCAGTTCCTTGTGAAGGCTGGATTTCGATATCGTTGGATATTCCGACGTCATGGCGGTCAGATTTTCCTCGATTCTCGATAGCGCGTAATCGCACTCCTCCAGCTTAGCTTTAAGCTCCTGACATTTGTTGATTCTTCCAAGTATCTTCGTATTCTCGCCGGTTAAATCGTCGCACTTGATTATGTCTTCGCGAATTCTAGATATAAGGTCGCTGCATTTCTCCAATTCCTCACGGATATTTCTTTCCTTTTGATTCAGCGACAAAGTTAATTTTTCCAGATTATCGGCGGCTTCCTTTACCAGTTTAAATTGATCGTCCAATAGAGTCTTCAGTGCGTTCAGCGTCGGTATGCTCGCGTCCTTGTTCAATTTACTCAATTGCTCGGACTTCGCTACGATACCTTGACGAAGATGCAAGTGGCCCGGTAATTCTTCGCGATACCTGATCAACTTCGTTTGCCCATTTTCAGGATCGAGCAGTCGTTCGCAGGCGCTGGTAAGTGCTTCGTTCGTATCGCTGAGCCACCTTGTCAATTCGTTCTTGGCATCTTCTATCTGTTTCCATATGATCAATTGCGTCTCGTAAAGTTGCAACTTATCGATAATATCGGCATACGTGTTCTGATATTTCGTTCGAGTTTCAACGAGATCGGAATTGATCAGTTCGGACTTGAAGTTTGGCATTAAAGACGCCGCCTTGGCGAGCTGCTGCGCCTTCGACTCCATCTTGTCCAAGAATTGCTTTCCTTTCTTCACGATCTCTGACGCCTTTTTGTACTTGTCCAACGACACGGTAGCTTGAGTGATCTCGTTGGGTGCGCCCTTCACGCTCTCGCACAACGACAAGGATTCTCCAACGAATTTCTTCAACCTTTCTCTTGCTTCTTGGTATTGCCTCCAATCGGCGTCCATCTCGTCGTACTTCTTTCTCTGTTCGCGCAGAAGCTCGTTCACCTTTTCCCAGTTGGCGTCGACGGATGACAATGCGACCTGGATGTTGGTCACGGCTCGTTGATCCTCCTTCATGAGATCGTCGCCTTCGCGATGCAGTACCTCTTTCTCGAACTCTTTGCTCCGATGTCTCTCGATCAGCACGTCGATCTTCTCTACGGCATCCGCTAACTTCTCGCAACAATCTACAGCGTACGTGATCTCCTGTAGATCGGTTTGATTCTTCACGATATCCTCCGTGATATTTTGTTGTAATTTTTTGAAGTTGTCCCATCTCGCGCCCAAGTTCTCCAATCTGTCGAGCTTGGTCGATAGCTCCGTCTGCAAGGTCGCGATCTTAGTTTCGAGATCGTCGACCAGACCAGCAGCAGTGAGAGGTTTCTCGTGCTTGTCTCGAATGCGTATCTTCAAGATGCCGTCTACGACGGGTATCCGTTGCTTCCATACGTCTATCTTCGAGTGCAGATCCTTCAACTCCGAGGAGACTCTGTTCAAATCAGCTATCGTTGGTTTGCGAGCTTCGACCTCGTACTTGTAATGGCTCAGCTGAGCACTCGTCTCGTTGTACCAGCTCAAAAGTTCGATCCACTTTTCTAGCCCTTTCTTTTTATCGTGCAGATCGTCTTCGAGGGCTTTGTATCTTCCTGCCAAGGACGTGTAGGTTTCGTCGAGAATCGTCGCCTCGTGCTCGGAAGTTCGCGCGGACAGTTGCTTGACCTCGTCGTAAATCGCGGCGAAACTCGGCTGTTTCTCCGATTGTTCTTGAAGGTAAGCGTGAACAGCCTGCAAAATCGTATCGATGTTATCCACGTTGACTTCGTTAACGTCGGCGATATTGGATCTCAGTTGCGTCATCCAATTTTCGAAATCGGCGATCTTCATTTGAAATTCTTGACGGGCCAACAGGGAATCGGAGACGAGATTTATTTGATGCCTCACTATGTCGGCGAGCTTGCTAACGCGAGATTTCATTTCCGATACGCGACTCTTCAAATTGGTGGCACCCTCCAAGGACAAGCCATGGCTGATATGATCGGACACTTGGGTCAAGGATATCAATTGAGCCTGATGATCGGATATGCTCTTGCTGAAGCCCTTCAATTCGTCCAAATCTTTCTCGAGTTTGCCAATCTCTGGGGTTTGCACGTTGGGCTCGATGAGCGAGGCTTCCTCGCTCTTCTTCAACCAATCGTTGAAGTCTTTCGCTTCGACTTCGAAATTTTTCCACCAGGAGACGAGCTTGTCCAGCTTGGTCGTCGTCTGTACGGCCACGTCGTGTACGATGTTCCATCTTCTGTAAACGGCGTCGACCTCGTCCGGTGCCGCTGTCCTTCCAACGATCCGATGACTGATCGACGACAAACTCTGAACTTCGGGAAGCTGCTGTTGGCATTGCATCTCGAACGTTTTCGCGGCATTCAACATCTGCGTCGCTTGTTCCAAAGTCGTGGGTTTGCTACCCATAGACGCGGTCTTCGATTCCGCTTCTTCCATCCACGGTTTAAGCTTTTGAATTCCAACCTCGTACTCCTTCCAGGTCGCAAGATTCCGTACGGCACCCTGTCTTTGATCTTCCGTGGTCTCCTGCAGTGTTTTAACTTCTTTACGAAAGTTCTCCATGTCGTTGAACAGCTGCTTCGTTTCCGTATTGTCCTTCTTGTCTGTAGTGAAACGTAAAACGACTCGTTAAGTATACCTCGAAGATAATTTAGCTTAAATACGACTAGTAAGACTCTTACCTTTGGTTAATGTGCTAAATTCTTCCTCCAGAGTTCGTAAGGTTGCAATTTTCTCGTCGATTTCTTCCTGCAAGCGTTCGATCTTACGAAGGCGTTCCTCGGGAGAAATGACGAAATTGTCGATATCGGCAACGCATTGCGTCCCCTTCTGTTGATTCCAACTCTGCAATTCCGTAAGTTTTGTTTGAAACTTCGACCATCTGCAACTGTATTCTTGAACGTGAACGACCTTCTCGTGAAGAGTTTTCATCGTCATCTCCATCTTCCTCTCGGTTTCGGTGACTTCCTTCTTTAACGTTTCTCTCTTCTCGAGCGGGGTGACATCCAACAAATTCGTTTGGATTTCGCGCAATCTTTTCAACATCTCCTCCGCGGACTTCTTTAAACTGGAGTCAACTTCTTGTTTGCTTTGCAAGTTCGCGGACATATGGGCGGCATCGTAACAAATAGGCGACCGAATTCGCTCCAATTCTTGATCGGCTTGTTCCATTAATTTATTAATGTCTTCCTTCTGCTCTTCGTAAGAGCGCCAAAGCTTCTGAGAGCTCTTTAAAGACTTCAATATCTCCATACTATGACCGTACGTGTCGTTCCAATTGGATTCCAATTGTTGAACCTCCGACGAAACGAAGGTAGGGGCGTGTTGATCCTTCAGTAGATCCTTTCCACGTTGCAACATACTAACGATGTTAGCCCTTTGCTGTTCCAATTGATTAAGCCGAGTTTCCTGATGGGTCACCGCATTCGTTAGATTTTCCGGATCTGCAAGTGGCACTTCGATCTTCGACTGTTCTCGAACCTTGCGCAAAAGTGTACACACTTCGCGTACTTCCTTCCTGTACGTGTAGCTCCTAGAATAAATGTCCGTCTTCGTCATCGTGATCTCTATCGTCGGTATCAGATTCTTATAACGAGAGATCAGCTGCTCCAATTGATTCTGCTCCGCGATCGCTTGATGATCCGAACGATTGGAAGTAAGGCTGTCTAATGTCTGTACTAGCCACTTCATCTGTTCACGCAGGTTGTCAGCCTCGCGGCATATTTTCTATGAACAGAGACAATGAAATATTATATTTCAGCAGATATGGCGCATCGTTAAAAGTTTTTTCCTTCGGCAAATGCGTGACGATGTACAAATATGTACAAGTAACGCATCGGCTGATAAGTTTCCGGTTTGGCAGACAGATCACGCCACAAATACAAAATTAAGTTACAATGGTTTTAGCTAAACGAAAGAATTTTGCTTTTTGATGGGAAATAATCACCGTTGAAACGAAAGCTTGGCTTGATAAGTGTTATCCGAACTCTGCGCCAGGAAACTCGACCATTGGTTTCTCTAGTCGCCCAAAAGAGGTGGTTACATCAGAAAACTTCAAAAAAAGTCT
>JAITYT010000869.1:1297780-1308796 GCA_025433975.1 Liostenogaster flavolineata | reverse complement strand
AAAAAAAAAAATCACGACGAATATTTCCAAATTTTCTGCGAGTCCGCCTAAAAATGGTCTTAACACCAAACGACCGCTCGTTTTTATCTTTTTTCTCTGTAAATTATCTGTTCTAGCAGTAATTGCTAAATATTGACTATACTACTAAAATACTAAATATTAATTAATTAAAAATATTCGAAAGAATTCACACGTTGCAAGATTTAGAGCAAGATTATAAACATCTTGAGCTTTCAGGACACTGTTTGGTATTCTCATAATTTCAATTTAAAGAAAATTAAATTCCCTTGAATAAAAGGTGATATTTTGTTACAAGTGAGGCAAGACAAACGAGATGTCAGAATGATATCGTGTATTCATAACGCGAAAATGATCGATACCTGCAAGAAAACTAAACATGGTGAAAAAATGTGTAAACCTAAACATACTTTTGAATACAATAAATACATGAAGGGTGTTGACAGAGCTGATCAATACTTATCATATTTTGGAATTTTAAGAAAAACTTGAAAAAATTTCTACAAATGAAAAAATCAACGATTCTGCCGTAATTCATCACTAAACGTGCTTCGAGAAAGAATTCACCTGGGCGATTGTCAGTTCACATAAACACGCATGTACTCAAAGCAATTCCTTGCTCGGTAAGAAAAGAATTTCCAACACAGGTATGTCGATTCTGTGTAATACATAAAAAAAGGAGTGAAATAAGACATATTTGTAACTTTTGTTGTACCGTTGCATAAAGGAACTTGCTTTCAAAAATATCATACTCTGCGGAATTACTAAACTTATTATATATATATTAATTTTATATTATATATATTATTATAATATATAATATAATAATATATTATATACATTATTATTATATAAATTAAAAACTACATATATATATCTTTATATAATATTATAAGAATGAAATTTGTAGAAAATTTGTAGAAAATATATTAGTTATAAGGTATTATAACATATAATATTTATATATGTATAGTACATAAATATGCCGATTTTTAATTTCCTATATGGCATTTGTTTTTCATTTCGAAACGAGAAAATCGTCGGTCTTAGAGTAAGCCTACAGAAAATAATAGGCAATCATTTAAGTGTTAAAAATCGCACAGACTGTCCTGGAAAGAAACGAGCTGTTCGTAAACGTAATATCGTTTCGAAATGAAACATCCAACAAGCGCATATATTCGCTCGTAAGAACCGAGTCGCCATCAATGCAAAGAAGAAAACAAAAACATTCGACATGTTTACGACGACAAAAACGACTTCGCGATCTTCGATTTCTGCATCGTTGAACTTCCATCGAGAAACGACGTCATCGTAAAATTAATTCGGACGCGTCGAAGATAAAAATCGACGATCGCAGTAGGCTCGGCGGATTTCAGGTGCCTTAGAAATCGCCAATCCTCGAGAGAAGCGTTGTCAATTGCACTGCGACCGTCTCCACCCAGTTTTTTGCGAGGCGCAAGCGCAAAAGTGATACGGACCGTTTTCTCGCCACTTGTTGCGCCGGTTCCAATGCGGAACTTGCTCGATAACGACAGGACTCCTTTCGATATCGATGCGATGAGGAGAGAAAAAGGCGGAAAAAGGACGAGGATAGACGACGGACGAACAGCCAAACGCAAAAAAAAATAGAGGCGATAAAGAAAAAATTGTAAAAATTCGTTCACTCACCCTGCAGCTGCTGGATGGTGGCCTGATACTCCGCGAGCTTCTCGTCGACGTAATCCTGGCTCTGGCTGGCGATTATCTCGGCCGTGCTGAGGCCGCTCGATTCTTCGTCGGTCTGCGTGTGATCCAGGGGCACGCCGACGTACTCGTATTCACCGGTCCTGTACGGTGCGATCAGATACTCCGGCGGTCCGCAGGGCAATGGCGACGCCGCCTCGCTTCCCAAGGGACTCTGAAGACATGGACGAGGCCGAGATGACGTCGGTCGAGAGTCGAGCGTTTCTTTTCGCGCACGACAAAAACCACGATCGAAGGTGGGAAGTTTCGATCACTTTAACAAACTTTAGGTTCACCGATCGTGAGACTAAATATCATTGGGTTGTCCGGAAAATTCGTGCCGATTTTGAAGAAAATTTTTGTCTTTTTTCCGAAGATTTATTTCTTTTGAAGAAAAAAAATTAATATATAATATATATATATAATTATTTAGTTTATATATATAATAAAAAATATAGTAAAAGTACGATATAAATAATAAAATAATAAATAAATTTTTAAAAAATCGAAAATCAGCACGAACTTTCCGGACAAGCCAATATTTTGCTTGCGACATCGGTTTCTATTCGATCAAAGCTTAAGGGAAAAAATAAATAATATTTAAAAAAAAATTAATGTCATTTATCAAAAGAGGCTAAACAAAGATGTGGTTTGTTTTTGCATTCGATAGAAAAGGTGCTAATTGTTTTCGTTAAATTCCTCGCCATCTTTGAAGCTAACATTTGGAAATTACTGTTTTAACTTTTGGCACGGCATCTTCGAATTTTATGAACGACAAGCGGACTGGGTACTTAACGTGTTAAGTTATTAGAATGCCTACGAAACCATCGAGGTCGTTGAGGATTAGGTAGCTTAGCGGATTAGAGCCGTCGCTCGCGCAAGAAGACCCGGGTTCGAATCCCGACTCTCACGCACGCACGCTCACCCGAAACGGTGTTTTCGATTTTTTTCGTAGGCGTTTCTAGAAAAGTTACAATCCTACGCGTGCTCTCGTACCGTCGTGAAATCAATCAAATTGATTTCGAAGACGAATCTGTTATTTTTCACCTCGACATTTTTTCTTCCTGCTCGCGTGTCTTCCTCGCGAATTTTAGTCGCGTACCGGTGGTGACGAGAGGGGAAAAAGATAGAAACGTTTTTTTACGCTCATCGAGAAACGACGAGAGCGAATATATTTTCGATATTTTTGGATCGCGGTGGCAGCTTTTCCTCGAGTTACCGAAAGAACCCGAAGATCTTCCGATCAACGTGACGCCTCCAGCGTGAAATTAATTCGATGAGAGACCTATTTCGAATCTTTCGAGCATTTCGTGAGTCGCGAAAGTCCGAGACATTGTCTAACTTTTGCCCTTTCGTACACTGCGACGTCGCTGCAGCACCGACGTTGTAAGTTCCTTCCTCCTCGGCGCGTTTTATCCGCAATACACGCGCAACTCTATCCGCAATTCCTTCCTTTCGGTCGCTTCGGCCAAGTTAATCATTGAAATTAATTGAAAAAATTGAATTCGTCCATTTTCTTAACCCTCTTAGTGCCAAACTCAAAACTAGCGGATACAAGAGAGACACGAAGCACAGTGAAAACGAAGTTTTCGTGTAATTAGCTCTAACTACTTATATTGTCGACAACAATAAATAAATCTATTACCAAAACGATAGTCTTCGTTGAAGAAATAACTTCTATTAGAAATCTTTTTCTCCGGCTTTATATATTTACATATTGTCGAGATTTACGTGAGAAAATAAACACAGACGAGAAGTGACTAATTTTTTGTTTATAACTTTTTCAATTGTTCAAATAATAAGTGAATTTTTCGCAAAAAATAGTCCGCATCAAAAAGAATTAATTCACAAATGCCTTCCGTATCCCATCTGCATGCTTGGCTTTGTTGCTGTAAACAACAATTTTTAAATCATCGAAACGAATATCTACATTCTAAGTTTTATTCGACAAGTTTCAACTCCGGTTTTACGTACCTTAAATATAACGTTAGTATCGTATCATCTCGTATTATTTTATTTTCGTTATTAAATAGCGCTTGTGTAAACAAAAACTGGCATCTGGTAACCGAATTTGAATAGTTAATGTTTCTATTTAAAAGTGACGCATTTATAAATCTAAATAATACAATTAAATACAAATATATAAACGTTGTATATAAACATAAATAGTATAATAATAAACATACTCTGATAAAAATAAACACAAGAAATATTTATCGTTGCCGACAACGTAAGTAATTAGAGCTACTTAAACGAAATCTTCGTTTTTACCGCGTCTAGGCAGTCGACGCAGTCGCGTTTCTCGAAACTTTTCCAAACGGCGTTATATCGTCGTGTGACACTAAAAGGGTTCAAATATTATGATCCTCGACGGAAATAGAAAAACTGTATCCCAAAGAGTCTCGAAGAAAAATGCATAAAATATTCTTCACGAATTATTAACCTTTATCGATCGAATGGGAACTTTTGTTCCCACCAAAAAGCAGGTCCCACTTGCCGAATGAGAACTTTTGGGACCACTTGGTTTTGCTTATCGCGTGTCTTTTACTTTTTCAAAATATCTCTTAATTTGACTGAGATAGAGCCTAAAAAGTAAGTGCTTGCGTGTTCGAAATTAAATGTCCTGAAAAATTGCGGCCAGCAGAGCGAATTTAAATGCCGGCGTTTAAAGGTTAACTAGACTTTGGAAGCACGAAAATGGAAGAGGCGCGAGGCAATGACGAGCATCTCGTCGATGTTCTCCTGCCAGGCCCCAGAACGGGGGTATCGAACGCGATGATTCGCGAGTCATTGGCGACACTTCGACCCTCTTGCATGGAAATTTCGCGATTGGAAGTTGGAAAACGAGCGTCCCGTCTAAATAATCGGTCTTCCACTCGAATTGCGACGCGTTAGACGTCTAGACGAAGCGCGCAATCGAGAGTCAGTCGCGGAAGGTGCCGTACCACCGTCAACAGAGATAGATCAATAAGGTTCAGCCCCGCCCGCGCGCATTGTCCGCTTGAACTACGCTTATTCGACGAAACCAAGCGGATTTGTGACGATGACTATTCGTTAATTACGGTAAAAAGACGCGCCAATGACAAGTGGTCGTCTTTGGTGATCTGCGATCTTCGGGATTCGTTCACGAGGGGAGGCGGTTCAAAATAGTGGCTGGTTTTTTGAATTTCTGTCGTACGATTTGATATGATGGATTCTCCACGTGGATTTTCGAGTTTTCAGATCAGACTCGGAGAGGATTGACACTTCGACGTCTACTCGAGTGACGGAAACTACTCGCTATCACGCTTGTATCGTTTCATTAACACTAGATTGTCCAAGGAAGTCATTTTGACTGCTTTTTAGTTCCAATTTGTATTGATGTATGTATGATGTATGATAACACGAAGTAAATTTTTTTTATTGTTTATATTTACCAATAACCTGTTTTATAGCTGTAAATAATATAAAAAAATATTAAAAATTAATTTTAAATAAATTTCTTTACGCATTAGTTATTCTTTATAGCTTTGAGCAATATTGGTATGTGCTAAGTTTGTCTTTCTAGTGTTAAAAGCAGCTAAGTTTATTACGTTGCAATGAATGTTGTGCTTCAGATTTGCACATTTTAATGAACAACTTTGCAAAATGTTCCGGCGACAAGGAAGAAAATAATAGATTTTTTGCGGAAATGCCAATGACACCGCGTTGGTGTCACCGGCAAATAACGAATGGCTTGCCGATGGCACCACGTTGGTGTCACTAGACGTCAAAGTGTTAAGATCGGAAAGGACAGCAAAAGGGAGTAAAATTCACGTATTCGCGTAAAATGGAGCGAGATACTGAACGAACGTGTGACCCAGTAACGTCGTATCCACGGAATCACAGCACTTTGAAAACATATACCACTAATTCATACGCGCAAGTAAAAATTTTCTTTTTTTTTATATCGTGTATTTCAATCGTTAAATTTCTACATTTCCCTTTCATATAAATGATAATAAAATTGACAAGTTTTCTCTACAAAATGGCGTTCAATTCATTTTATTCGGCCAATTCGTTACGAAGTAATAACTATTTACTTTTAACACATTCCCATTGGTCACCCTGTACAATACCTTCCATACTGAATCGTGGCTTGCGTCGAGATACAAGCCGTGTCGCGAGAGAAACGATTAAAAAAAAAAAGAAGAAGAAGGCAAACAAAATATTCAATCGTAGCTTTAATTGTACCTGCATCGGTATGAACGGTCGTGGCGTCTGGTTCCCTTGAGAAATCGGCGAGGGCCACCTCGGTCTGGGGCACTGGATGTAGCCGTGCGTCGGATAGCCAAAAACGGGCGACATCCCGGGCGAGATCGGCACGCCGATCGGCACTGGGCTCATCACGCCGGGCGGATAGGTAAGAGGCGACATTGGACGCGGCCCGGCATGATGATGGACCGGCGTCGTGGCGCGTCTCGACGACGACGGCGAGTAGACCGACGGCTTGTACGCGTTCGAAGGCGTCGAGACGCCACTGGGCGTGCCTGTCCTCCCGCCGATCGCCGTCGACTTCGACGAATGCTGCTGCTGCTGCTGTTGCTGTTGATGCGACATCGCGGCTGGCTACTTCGAGGTCCTTCGAATCTCTTCTCGATCTTCGTCTACCATCACTGAAACGCCAAAGGAGACGGTTAGTTCGAACGAAGGTGGCGATTCCGCGTGGAAATTGGACTCTCGAAATTTTACTCGCGAGAGTCGCTCTCGAGAGCGGATTTTTTTTCACCGGTTTCCGTCCCAGATCCTAACTCTTTTATAGGTCTTATTCGTTTATCTGGTTGTAATAATCAAGACTGTTAAAAAGAATCAAGAGAGTGCTTGATATTTCGTTATCCTTCTATTTTATTCCTACCGTACGAGAAACTCTCGCGCTGTACAAGGTTCAAGTTCTGTCTACGATATCGTTCATGATTTCCGCGCCATGTAAAATGCGAAGCACGAGAAAGAATGAAGTAACGACGACGAAAGTATCGATAAGAACGTATAAATCGTCAAATCGAGATTCTCCATTTCGTCTACGATGCATTCGCGCAACATCGAAAAATGCATTCACGGTCACGCAGTGACCCTCTTGAAACGCATTCCTCTCCAACATGCTAAGTGGACTCGAAGTGAATCACGTCGAGGCTGCTGTGCTAACCGGAGAGTTATCCGCAATTACGGCTGCTCTCATAGGGCGCTAGGACTCGATCGTAAGAAGCAATCGTGACCAATGGCGTTGTTAATCGAGGAAGGAGAACGAACAAGAGAATGAGAAAAAGATAAAAGTACGTCGAGGTATCCAATTCGATGACTCACTGTACTATCGCAAGAGAAGAAGAAGAAGAAGAAGAAGAAATCTTACGTACATTCGTACGATGCTTTTGGATTAGGGAGGCAGACAAGGGGCTGGCAGAGCCGCGACCAAACCGATCGACCAGCCTCTGGGTCGCGTAGTGGCAATGAGTGGGTAGATCTGGATGGCAGGGTGCCAAAAGTCTCTCGAAATAGGTGCCTAACGTCGACGTCTGCGCGTCGTACCTACGAACTCGTCGTACCTATCTACCTACCACCTACCTACGAATAACGATACATTCTACCTACCTGGAGATCTACTACTCCATTGGCGTCGACGCGCAATGCGTTCGATGAACGGATACGCGATGTCGTGCGAGGACTTTCTCGAAGGTTCGCCGGTTTTGAGAGATAGGTGAAGCTCCTTTCCTCTTCTTTTCCTCTCTTTCTGTTAATTTCTCGTTTCTTGATAAGTGAGAATTGCGAAAGCGAAGCCAACAGTTCCTTTAAGTTTCGGAAAAGTCGTCGAAACGATCGGTTTGACAAGTTGGGAATTGATCGACGTTACAGCTCGAGTTTGAGTCGATTTTAAACGGATTCGGGACGATGAACAGCCTAAGACTGGAAAGAAAGCGAGCGAAGCTGTGTCCTCTTCGTATCTACGGAGCTGAATTCTAAGCCTTCATCAGTTTGGGGTCAAAGTTGCGAAGACATCGCGGAAGTTCGTGTCGGTAACGAGGTCAAACTCTAACTTCTTCTTCGCAGATTCGAACGTTCTTTCGATGACGTAAAATTCTAAACCGCGCCTTGAATCCTCGTTACTCGAAATCCTTCGTTCGACCTGCAAATCCAAGACGGTCGAGATCGAACTCTAACCTGAAAGGAAAGAAAGGGAAAAAGGTTGATAGGTGCCACGTCGTAAATGGGGCAATGCCAAGCCTAGAACGGGAAGGAAAGACCGATCGATAGAGTAGGTGGACCAAGAGGTCGCTCTATCATCGAGCGTGATGATCTTCGTACGAACGAAGAACAACAAACGCGCCGAGAGCTAAATTCGCTCGGTACCGCGTGGATTTAGCATACCGAGGAGTCGAGACTGGGGTGGTCTTCCGATCATCGAAAGAATCGATACGAAAGGGACAGCCAATGGTGCCGTGGTAACGAAGGAAGCCTCTTTCCTTCCATTTATCGTTCTATTTATCGCGTGACATCGCGTGAAAATGTTCGAGTCCTCGTGGGGTCGATAAAGGCACGAGTGAGGGCAAGAGCAAGAGCTACGACGAGCCCTCGACCCTCTCGAGCTGAAAAACGTTCGTGAATCGAGGCGATAAATGGAAAGCACGAAAGAATTTCTTCAATTAAATTTTGTCTATCGCTGTAACCTTTCGTCGAAAGTAGAGCGCTATCGAAAAATAGCCGTTTTACCACGCGATGATGGATGATGATCTTCTTCTTCTTCTTCTTCTTCGATTAGGTCTAACCAAACTGAACAAATTTCCATAAACGCGCAACATCGAGGCAAAGCCACGTAAAACTGTCGCATCGTGAGAGTGGGGAAAAAGTTGACCAAATCTTCAAATTAACAGAGTTCAAAAACGAACGATTGCCATAATTATTTCGGTATATTGGGAACCTCATTGCCAAGGAAATCATCGTTTGAAACCTTTTTTGTGAATGGACGTGAGTGTTCAAAAAAATGTCGTGTCGCTTTCATCTTTTTTCTCTTCTTCGATTAGGTCCGGTCAAACTGAACGAATTTCCATAAACGTGCAACATCGAGGCAAAGCCACGTAAAACTGTCGCATCGTGAGAGTGGGGAAAAAGTTGAGCAAACCTTCGGATTAACAGGATTAAAAAGCGGACGATTGCCATAATTATTTCGTTATATTATATTGTTCATTGTCGAGAAAATCATCATTCGAAACCTTTTTTGTAAATGGACGTGAGCGTTAAGAAGGAATTTCGTGTTACGCGAGCCGATGTAAATTCCATTCGATCGTTCCCTAGATAGGCAATCTTCCGAGCGACGACGAAAGGAGCGAGTGAATTACTTACTTACATCGACGCGCACGTATATACGTACTCGTATGCTCGATTGTAATCTAGAAATGCACTCGATCGATGGACCAAGCACGTTCCATCGTCCTTCGTCGTTTTACTTCGTTGCTCTCGGTTAAGGAGAGAACCCAAGGAGAATGCCAAGAGTATTTCGTCCCGATACGAACGAATGAGACTTGGAGTGTCGTCAAAGTCGATGTACGAGATACGTCGAATCCCCGAATACTCGTAGGAATTTCGAAACTCGGCGTTCCGAATCGATGTCCAATAAAACAAATCGCGTTGAAATATCGAACAGCCCGAGTAGACGTACGTTGGATCGATCGTTGGATAATGATGGTCTCATCGTCGTTTATATCCGAGACGTTTCGTCAACGCGCCTCGAGAGACGTCGCGATATCGGATTTAACATTAATAAAGAAGCTTCTCCCGAAATACGATTGCCCCGTACTCCCACGAAGAATTTATTTCTCGCTCTAACGAGGCGCCAATTCCTTGGGTTGACGAAATTCCAATCGTGACGAACTACCGGATGCGATTCGAGAGAGAAAAGAGTTATTACTACAAATCATTCGACTCGACGTTTTCGTCGGTCGTTTCCATCGACTGATAGAATTCGATCCGAGTCGTCGTTTGTTCTTGAAAAGAAACGAAACGCAAACATTATGTTTAAATATTGCTCGAGTAAAAATTGGAACTTTGGAACTTGCAATTTAATTTGAATTTAATCTGACTTCCTACCAGGAATTCCCTTCTCCTCCTTCTCCTCCTCCTGCTCGCGTACAAGTGCGAATACCGATCGTGCGTCGTCAGAGATCATCTCGAGATCATAGAGGAACGCGGTCGAGCGAATCACGCGCGGAAATCGGTCGAGAGTCCGCCCACGAGGCCACCAGCGCACCAATTCATCGACGGCTGATCCTTTGGACAACTACGTTAGCCTGAACCTTTGGATAGCCACGCCCGTTTGATCCTTTGGACAACGTCAGTCTGCTTTTTTGGACTGGACTACGTTAGCCTGATCTTTTGAACAATCGCGTTAGTCTGAATTTTAAGATAACCATGTCAGTTTGATCCTTTGGATAGCTCTGTCCGTTTGATCTTTAAGCAGCCACGTCAATCTGATCCTTTAGACAATTACGTCGTCAGCCCAATCCTTTAACAACTACGCTAGTCCGATCCTTTAAATAGCCACGTCAGTCTGATTCTTAGGACAACAACGTCAGTCTGATTCTTTGGACAGCTCCGTTTATTCGATTTTCAGCCAGCCACGTCAATCCGAACCTTCGAATAGCTCCGTCTGCGGTCCCATGCGAGAACTCTTGCCTATAATCACGCAATTTGTCCCGACGACGTTTGTCGTTCGCTCCTTCGTCTTTTTCTTCTCCCTTTTTTCCCGCTTCGTTTTCTGGCAATCGATCGCCCACGAGACGAAGGAAGGAAGTCTTCTAGAGTGTTAAAGACACAGAGGGAGGAAGAGAGAGAGAGGAAGAGAGAGGGGAGATTTCCACGCGGTGATACACCGAAGTGTGGCGCGGCCTAAATTTAGCGAAAGTTTTCTATTTTTACGCGCCAACAAAACGTCGGCTAGGTGCGTGCGTGCGCGTACTTGCGCCTTGTCTGCCAATACGGCGCCCCGATGACTGCAACGAATATTTCCGAGTATGACAGCGGCAATAACGCGAGTGCGTTTTATTCTTGTTGATCGTTTAGCATGCCGCAAGCGCGAACGCGTCGAAACGAGCTTCGAATTCTCATTCGTATCGATGATGCGGCCTCGACTTTCTCCAAAGGCAGATATGAATAACACCCTCTTGTTCGCATCGCGTTCTGTTAAATCGCGTCACTCCCCCGTGCTGGACGAAGATGGCAAGGCAAATGTACGACGAACATCTCCGATCTTCTCCAGACATTGTCATCGTT
>JAITYT010000869.1:1260804-1296887 GCA_025433975.1 Liostenogaster flavolineata | reverse complement strand
GAAGGTTAGTACTTTCCAAAAAAATATTAAT
Source organism: Liostenogaster flavolineata (assembly GCA_025433975.1). Taxonomy (NCBI): domain Eukaryota; kingdom Metazoa; phylum Arthropoda; class Insecta; order Hymenoptera; family Vespidae; genus Liostenogaster; species Liostenogaster flavolineata. The sequence goes on along the minus strand of JAITYT010000869.1, from coordinate 1,296,856 downwards.
TTTGTATATGTGGCTCCATCTGTCTGTCAGACCGGAAACTTATCAGCCGATGTGTACAGTAATTATTCGATCATAACGAATAGCCTTTATCGAATAAAGGTTGAACTAGTTTTATAACGATCGAAGATATCTCGTTAGATTAAACCGCCTTACAGAGTGCCAAGGCCAATCATGGATATTCAAAAAGTTCAATGGTGCGGTGGGAAAAAATCGAAACCGCCTGCGCAGTACCAAGAGTTAGCAAACGTGGGATTCCACGTGAATGGAATCGCGTATCTGCGTAGAGTTGCGAGTCTCTCGAGTTGGGCAAGATCGGAAAAGCGAAGTTGATGGATGATTATCGGTGCGAGCCAGTACGCGTACCTACGCGTCTGTCGTTTCTTAAATAAAACCAACGTTATGAAATTGAGTGTACTGACCCGAAGCATGGCCGCGTTTCATAATTTCGCGAAGGACACGAAAACTGTTCAATTTCGATCAGCTGGTCGGGTTGATCGAGTTTATTCGCAAGAACCAGGCAGAAGACTCTGATCTAAATGCAGTCGTCCTTTTCGAGATCAACCTTCGTGAGAATTATCTTCGATTTCCGTTCTTGTCGAATCCCTTGTTCGAAACAACGTCGAAGGGTCGATTCGATTTAACACGATTTTGAGATACGAAGTTCTGCTACGTCTTGACCAGTTAAATGTGTTCGACGTGTATACACGTCATTCTTCTTTTTTCTTGCTTTGTCGATGGAAATCAATTCGATGCTTGCTTTTAATAAATAATAAATAATAGAAATATAATATAATAATAAATAATACTACAATAAATAATAAAAATAAATGCTAAAAGTCATCGCTTGATTTTAATTCCGCACACTGTGGATTAAAAAAGTAAAGTGGTTATGTCGTGGTTTAGCGATCCACAAATTTTGCTGCCTGTAATGCAGGCCATCCATCGTCGTATTAATTCTTCAATTCCGAACGGAATCGAATACGCACGCGTGATTCTTTAACGATGCGAATCTAGAAATATTCCAGTCGATATAACCCGCAGCGAAGGGACATTAAATAAGAATCGTTTCGATCGTTCCTTGAAATTATAACGCAGTCCCTTCCATCGAATCTTCCTGAATATTAGATGGGATCCCGAAGGTAAAATTGACGAGACATTTCCTTGAGTGACAGGCATCGATAATTTCGACATTGTTCGTTGCTTTTGCGTCGTTCTGTGGCGATAGACGTAGTAAATAAAATACAAGAATAATTCCTCGTGATCTCCCATCATGGATTATCCAGTCACGTCGATTCGCTTGTTTTCCTAACCGTGTTTGGACAGTTGAACAGTTTTAAAATAAATCTCGTTGTCTCGAGACATCGAACCATGCTCTTACGGTATTTGCACTTAATGGATTTGCGTGGATGGAACTTAAAAATTTCGATGCGAAGGTCGATCGAAAGAAAAGTCGTTACAGTCGATGCTCAACAAGTTCACTACCAGCGCTCGAGAAGAAAATCTTTTACCATAAGCCATAAAACGTAGAATTACCATTTAGCCAATTGTTATTAGGTTGGCAATTAAGTGATTGCGGATTTTACCTTACAATCTATCGAAAAAATCCGTAATGCTTTAGTTGCCAACCTAATACAACCATTTTGTTGCTTTACAGGAGGCCGTTACAACAATCTCGACTTAAAATAAGTGCATTTGTTATAAAATATTGTTATATAAATCGTTACATTGTTATAAAATAAAGAAGTAAACGCCTCGCATATTTGAGGCGCTGGTAACGAACTCGTTAATTCGTTAACACCTAATTCATTAACCTAGTGGCAAACTTCGGTCTTTCGAATTCCCAGAATCTTCAACGACGAACAATCAAGACCGAGAAAACAAGGATCTATTTATAATGACACAATCTCGAAATTTCGCTCTTGGATGGCGTTGAAAAGTCAGAGCTTTTCTTCGTTTCACCGTCTCGCTCTAGCTCGTACGAGGGTTCGTTGTACTTCCGATTCGAGGATACACGACGAATGTTCCGTTTCGACGACTCGAATGGCTCGTTCGAAGTGCGAATTCGAGCGAGACGACAAAGACGAGCAAAGGAAAAATTTCGAGAGAATAGCTACGAGAGAGACGAAGCAAGTACAACGAGGATCACCGATTTGGATTCCCTCCAAGTCCTAGACCGACGCTTTCGCGTGCTTGCTTTCCGAAAGCCGTTCTTTTACGCATACGGAAATACAGCTTCGATTACGGTATCGAGCGAATTTTTCTCCCGTTAAAGAGTTGGGAGTTCGTTCCCAACTCCCATTTTGCAAGGCATCGCGAACATTCAAATAGAGAACGAGAAACTGCAAGAACCTGCGGAATCGAGCACAATTTCGAGATACTCCATCGGATGGAAGTAACGAAGCAATGGTTAGCTCCGTAAAAAATATCCTAAAGAAAGAGCCAGGAAGAGCGTCCCTTTGAAATATCACAAAAAGCTCGAAAGTGTCCAATCAGACGTCGTTTAAATAAGTTGTAAAATATATTAATATATGTTAAATGATAATATTTATATTTAATATAATAATATATATAGAGAGAGATTTTTAATATATTAAATATATTAATATATGTAGAGACTTTTAATATATTAAATGTATTAAAAATATATCCCTTTGAATATCACAAAAAGCTCGAAAGTGTCCGATCAGACGTCGTTTAAACAAATTGTAAAATATATTAATATATATTAAATAATAATATTTATATATATAGATTTTAATATATTAAATATATTTGCACAAATGTTAGTATAAATAATATTTGTGCAAATCGTGCGAAGCACCGTTTGGAAGGTGATAGGCTGTGAATTGATCTCGATGCACTCGTGGCTGGGATATTGAATATAAAACATAACCGCGCGACTCTGAGTAGACGTCTGATTTTGGAGCGCCTTTATCGCCATTGAAACGAATCACGACTTTTACCACGTCGTTCAGCGCGCGTATTATGAGAGACGATAGCGGAGTACGATAAATCACGGATGAACTGTCGGACGTTGTCCAATGGATAGCTCGAACTTTCATACATGAATGATTTCGATGCGGTCGAACGCGTGCACGTGACAGGTGCGATACATGACTTATGGATCGCTTGTCCGATCGATCTCGAAGCGGAGTCAACCGAGGTCTAGCACAGTTCTGGAACGAGCGGCGGCTCGTTGCCGAACACCGGAAGCTTCCCTCGATCGAAGTGCGTTCTTCCTCTTGAGAATATGGCGTCCGGAAAGCGAAGTCGAGGTTCGGAAAATGAAGTTGCTCCTTGGTATCGTCCGCGATACGAACGAATCTAGCAAAGTTGGCTCATCGAACGCCTTTCCTCCACTTACCCTTTCAAACTTTTAGGACCGACGTCAAGAAAAATAAAAAGAAAATAAAACAGTGACAAGAGGAATTTTAAAAAAGAACACGCGACCCCGATCGCGATCTTCGCTTCGTACGATTAGAATAGAGTACAATTGGAATGGTCGATACAAACTCAGAGCATAGGGTCCAAACTATAAACGATCGATCGCCGTGGCCCGCACCATTATCCATCAGCTGGCTTTTGGGGTTCAGAGACTCTTTTTGAGATCGTGTCACGAGGCCAAGCCCGGTTCTAAAGACTCCGTTCGATCGAAGGTCCGACGGATCGCTTTTGGTGGGGCACATAAAATGTGGACGTAGAAAGCGGCCGCTGGATCCTGGACCTCGGACGCTGCGTCCAAAAATAAGATCTCTGCCGAATTGGCGATCAGAAATAGTACCGTTCGGAACGGATGTCGTGACAGAGGTTGCTCACATCGGCCTGCCGCTCGACAATTATCGAAGCTTCTTCCTTTGCCTCGGCCCGATATCGCACGGTCTTCGAGTTACCTCGAGCTCAACGCGAGCCACGTCGTCCCTCCTCCAGTTTTCAAAGCGTCCACGTGCGCGCTGATCTCTCGCGGCAGGATCGACCTCGAGAAAATATTCTCCGAACTTCCGTTCCTTCGAATTATCAGCTTGCCGTTCGAACGTCGGCCAGATGGTCTTTCGTTTTGGTTACGTGGCGTGTCTGAAGTCGACCGTTGGCGACTTCAGGATAAACGAATGAACGTTATCGTACACGCGATAATTCGTGAAAATTCGTGGCTGGATATGGTTCCAGCTACTGTCACCTGCATCTAAACGTTACGTAATTTATGTACGTAATTGTTCGATACACAAGAACAATTTTAATTACCTTAATGTTCTGCGCAAGTTACGACTTGAAGGAAAAGTTCGGAGAATAATTTATCCTACCTCATCGCTAAGAGATGAAAATTTCTATTGATTGTTTCGCGGCCTATCGAGAAGTCGGAAATTCGCGGAAACGATACGAAATGGTTGGTGTGACGTGCGAAATTCGAGTGACAGTTTCACGTCACGTTTACGGTAAAAGCGACGATTGCTCTCATTAATCCAAATCCAGTGTATCGGGCTGAGAATTAATTTAGATCGATAAAAAAAGGCTTAATTTGGTACTCGTATCGGTTAGCGAAAGTCCTCCTTTCCATACGCCTGAAATCTTTCTTCGGATAGATTACGTTCCTGATTCGCAAGAGGCGTTGTCCGCCAATAGATTTTTGAATTTAAACGGGATCTGATTTAATTTAAAGGTGATATCGATGGTTAAGAATGACTGGTCTAGACATAGAGAATCTATAACAGCATCGGGATAACCTAGATCTAATAAAGAGCCACTCGAACTATTTTTTTGCGCGAAACGATGAAAAATTTCGTTGACCTCGTTATGTAACTTTGTCGGCATCATTCTCTAGTATGAAATGTACATTATATTTTCCCAGTCCTGTGCGTGTGAGCGCTTGAAGTTACGATAATACATTTTCCTATTTATACACCGCTTCGTATAATCGCACTAATAGACGAAAGTATTGGCAAACGCATCGTTCATTCAAGATTGCACGCGTTCTTCATTTTACACGCGTAGAAAGCTCATGAAAGTACAGTACAGTACAGTCCAAGATAACCAAAGATCATCGACTTTCGCAACATTTTGATACGCTTGCTATTGTCAACTCAGCTTCGATGATATCCACGAACGTGTTCCAAACGCCGTAATTATCCAAGGTTTAAATTACGCGAATGACACGGGTTCTCAATTTTTTCGAGTATCTATAGTCATCTCGGCGAGATTACTTTATATCGTTTTAGCCATAGAATCCCATCGAATAAAATCAACTATACGAATGTCGTTCGACTTGCTACGAAAAAACCTAATTTATAATTTAAACCTAACCTATATCCCGCTACGACTAAAAGTTCTCCAAAAGATCGAACAAAATCCTGCGGAAATACGTAGAGTGGCAGTCGAAGGGAAGCCCGCGTACAAATTCGTTCGAATAAGGTTGACAACACGCTGCGCTCTCATCTTTCGATTAAAAGCCTGAACACCCGCAAGAGCAAATATTCACCGGTGTAATCCAAGGGGTGATGATGTTCGCGCGATCCTGCGATCGACGCTCAGCCCCAATCCCGCGAGATCGATCGAGTAGGTCGATGAAAGCTATAGGAAGCACCGGCTGAACGGATAGATCCTGATAATGCGTAAAATCCTCGTTAGGCACTCTTTCCTCGATTTCGCGCTCGAGAATTGGTTCACTGAGTTGGAACTGGCACGATCGTTGAAGCTAAGAGTCCGATCGGATTTAACCGATCGAAGGTTAAAAACGCGAATGGAAAGGCAAGAGGATGATCGACGGAACGAGAAAGGGAGCAGTGGATCGGGCGTCGATCTCAGAGTCCCTGACGAAGACCACGAAAAGACTGGTTCTTCCCTCGCGGAGTCTCATCCTCGAGCGGGCGCCGCGACGCTTGCCGGCGCTTTTATATTTAACTTTGGCATCACTCGACGTACGACTTAGCGTCAGCCCCTTCGCCCTGCCTATGGCGTCGATTCCATCTTCGCCCCTTCGTCCTCGCGCCCGCCTTTTCTTCCCTCTTCTTTTTTCGACTTTTTCCCCCCGTTGACGAGCCGTGCAGGCGTTCGGTTACGAACGGCGTTCGCTGCTATCCTCGATGAAGCAGCGCGGGTATTGCTCATCGATAATTTTGGTCGAACATCGCTAGATGAGGAACACCGCCGACCGACGGGGACATCCAGCTTCTCTAAACTCGTCAATGCGATCTATCTTTGCGCGCGTCCAGCTCTCCAACGAATGCGATTGACTCCTGTCACCTGGTTGACGATGGGAGCCGCTTTTTCTTGCCCACTAGGGAGCTAGTAGTAGCTTCGGGCTGTCCGATGATCCGCGAAGGTGGAAACGGGATTTTACCACCAGTTCTTGAACCTTGCAGTTGAGAGCGCACAGCATTTACGCGTACGTTGCCTTGATACGATCTTGTTGGCGGTACGACAACACCATCTCCAAAATGCCACGGAAGACGCCGAATCGAATGTCGCTATACTCCGATCGCGAGACAAATTTAAATGATCGTGTTGTTATTATTGTTGTTATTATTTAGAATGGGGGTTTACGATGTGAGCTGACGAAAAAAGGCTTCCTGCGAGAAAACTAATTATAAAAAGTGGTGTATTTAACATTATTATTTTTACACGTCGCTCAAACGCAACTTTTGGAAATTAGACATCGAAATTGCAAAAAAATGTTCCGACATAACGCGCGATAACAAAATTATAAAAACAGATGAATTTATTAAATAGTATCAAAGATAAGTGTACACGTCTCGTATATTACCAAAAATATCTTTGATCGCCTTAGGTCTATACATGTTTACTATTTTAATAAGCCGATAATTTTGTAATACAATGTTATAGTAATTAAGTAATGTTTACCAGCTATGTTGGTCGATAATTGAAACTTAAGGGATATATGTGATGTAATAAATAACAATCGAATAATTTTAAAAAACGCTCAAATCGCTACCTCGTTTTCTGTCCTTAAGGTGCGCCGTTACGATCGTTAAAAGTTCTGGTCTTTGTAAGTGACTATACGCGACAGAGAACATTTGTAGCGCCATATTCTGTACATGCGAACTACCGCTGGAGAAAAGATCGTGCGCTAATTCTAGACAAGTGCCAAAGTCGCATTCATCCGCAGCTATTATCGCAAGACGTACGACTTCTTGTAGCTTTGTCATCGGTGTCCGTCTTTCTTCGGAGGAACCAGCCTCGTCTATTGCCTTTAATATCTTTCGCAATTCACCTAAAAAGTAAATAACAGCGGCTGAATGCAATGTCAACGAATTCACTTAATACGAGAGAATTAAATCGTGCGACAAATCTCAGAGACATAAGGAGAAATATAAATGACTGTACTGTCTGTCACTGCCAAATCCCTGTAACCAAGCTGAGTTTTTTTATTATAGGGGACAACGATTCCAGCTCTGTGAAAAGTTTTCGCCACCACTGTTTTCTCTCGTTTTCGCATGTCTATCGTATTTTTATCTAGCGTTATATCCTTCTCCTTTGCGAAGTCTTTCAAACGACGATGAAGTTGCACTATACTTGACTTTTGAAACGGATTTGCTGTTTTTATTTTCTCTTCCATGTATGCGCTGTAATCAACAAAATACTTTTCGTGAGCATTCGCATGGAAATTCTAAACTTCTAAATATTAATTTAAGTTGCTACGATAAAACACTTGATACCGTAGACTTTTCATTATTTACATTCGATTATTCGTTAACACATTGACTGCCATATTGATCACGAGTGACCACGGACTGCCTTGTCTATAACGACAGTGACCGGAGTGGCTCAAATGTTTATAATTATAAAAATTTAATGAACATCGTCAGTCGACGAATTTCGAATTCGAAACACTCTACGGATAAGCAAAACATGCGAATTTGGCGATCAACGTGTTAACGCATTAACCACACTCACTTCATCGCACCGAATAGATTCTCCGCTACGGGCTGGATCGAGCAATCGATGTTTGCCTTATTTTTTGCTACGAACACTGCCTTTTCATCGACGTTGTCCCTCCAATAACCAAAATGTAAACCATCTTTATCACCGCTAATAACAGTCTATAAATCGACAATACGTTACAAATTAAAAAGATCATTTTTAATTTATGCTTTGATACGTACCTGAAACTCGGGCGGATCGTAGTAATACCTCCAGTGTCTTAACCATTTTTCTTTATCGGTAACCTTCGAACAATTTCTATTGTCGCTCAAGATATCGTACGGACCTACAAGTTTAAGACAAACTGCTTTAAGCGCTTTAGATGGATCTTCTTGCGAAATAACTCTGCAAAATTCATAAAACTGATAAAAGTCTTGAGGCATATCGACTAGGAACAAATCAGGAATATCCGTTTCCTTATATGTCGGCTGTAAAACAATATCTTGAACATTATCCTTCTTATCGTCTTTGGATGCGACGCAAGAGACGCGTTCCTCGTTATCCTTGTCCCGTACCAAAGTTTCCGATACGTCGTTACGTCCTGACTCAGCTCTTCCTGATTTATCGCTATCAGAATTTGACTGAGCTCTATCGAACTTGAAGAAGGAAAGAATAGACTCTGTCCTTCGTACTTTATCGTGTGAAATACTGTCTCTTACTTTTCCGTTATCCTCGTCGCTCTCTCTGTTCCTCTTCTTGCTTTCGTTCGTCACCGCTTTGACGTTTCTTTCTCCCTTCTAAAACACATAAACAATTCGAATATCGAGATTTATAATAACGAGCGTGACAATGGCACGATTTTACGATAATACGCGCAAACTTGCAAACTGACAAGTGACTCGACAGAAGCGAGGTTAGTTCGTACCTGAACTTTCCTTGGATGCTTGTATTTGCTGTGATGAGCTGGATTCTTTTGATAACATTTCGTTCCATATTGGCACGGTATACGCGCGTCTTCTTTGTAAGCCTCGAGATCCTCGTCTTTAAAATCGGACGACATTTGCCCCGAGATTTTGAAGACTAATTCTAACCTAACCAACGTCGACCGAAGCGAACCGAAGTTGGCTGCTAATGGTCGCTCGCTACGAAATAGTCGAAAACACCGTTGCCAATCGGAACAAAAATATTCCACGTACGAAAGATTAAATATCTTTTATGTGGATCGCAAACACTGGTCAACTATCGGGATTAAAAATATTTAAAAGGTTTCGATTAACGTTACGCGTGAGCATTTCGTTATCTTCGTGAGTTCGACGTCGAAAATTTAATAAATTCGTTTAATTATCGATAAAGAACGAACCGACGAGCGACAACGAGCTTTACGCGTCGGTAACGTAGATCTCTAGCTTAATTCTGTTCGACGCAAGCTTGATTCTTATTTGTTTCCTCGTAACGTTTTACCGTCGAATAAAAATAAGTAGACAGCTTTCTGCGTTTATTTGCGATTAACATCGACGTTCTGAACGAACCATCCGACAAATCTTGACGCGCGTTAAAAACGGTCCAACTTGAGTGCGACTCTCGAGTAACGAATACTTACGATCCTTCATAAATTCTGTAAGTAAATCCGTGGATAAATTCTACGGAAATTCGCAACCATAAATTCCAATCAGGTTACGAGAGTATTCGAAAAATATATCGTCGAATTATTTCAAGCTTTGGAGCAGAAAAATTGCGCCGCGATTAAATCCTACGCAGATAATTCTTGCGTCGTTCTTTTGAAACGTTTCTCAACGTACACGAGGGAAAAAGTGTAAATATAAAATGCGTAACAAGAAAGAAGTACATTGTCGTTATAAAAAAAACATATATATATATATATATGTATATATACACTTATGTATGTGTGTGTGTACGTACATATATAAAGGAAAGCATCGCGAGAAAAATAATTTAATTTTTTTAGATAGCAATTCTAGAGATTACTGTATACACACACATATACAACTGTACACACACACACATACAAATTTGCATATAAATATGCACGAACACGCATACGTAGACACGCGTACGTGTCATACGGATTTTAATGGCAAACGATCGTAAACAAACGATACTTTTAACGCGCGCACGGATGCGACGTTAAGAGATAAAACGTAATACATTTGCCTTTGACTCGAATTTTGTCTTTTTTTACTTCTCGCGAATGTGCAACAGCAGCTCGCGAGACACTTGCGCAGTAACTCGAATTTTCTCGTAGATAGAAAGAAAAAAAAAAGAAGGCATCGCAAACGAGTTGGCCAGACTGGAGCCTCTATCCTGCTCATGTCCTTTCGACGGGTCAGTCTAGTAAAATGGCGGCGAAAAGCGGAGGCAACGACGAGTGGTTCTCGGTTATGAAGCCAATTTTGATCGCCTCGTGCGGCTCCTTTAACAAGAACGAGATCATAGAGCTCGTGAAGAGCGTGATAAAGAGGTAAGAGATGGTCGCGTGGCCCGACAATGGATCCGTTGGCCAGTGTCCGTCCCGAGATTCGAGGTGACAAGACAGAAATGGATGCTCCGCGATGTAGAAGTAGCGACTGTGCCTCGAATGTCTATCGATTTAAACCGGCTCGTTTTTCCTTTACAGCGAGCACAAATTCTTAGTGCACGAGGACCTGTTCGAAACGTTTTACACGTCCGTCGCTGCGCTCGCCGCGGATTATATCAGTGGCTGCGCGAATACGTGTAAGTATATTGGTTTAACGACATCGCCGATAATCCCAAACGATCGATTTGGCATTGATCGACGTCGCTAAAGAATTCGGAGACGTCGCCTTGACATCGAGGAAGAACAGGAACCATTCAAGAGACGTTCCGTCTTTCGTTTCTATCCCAATTTCGACGTCGATGCTATCCGTTATTTTGCCCTTTGAATTATCGAGCCTCCTCCTGCATGGGACCGTTCTTCGTTTTTCTCCGGATTTTAACACCTTTTTTTAAATCATTATTCCTTTTCGAATCGTTTAACTCGTTTATCGTCTCGGCAAATTCGCACGTTTCCCTCAAGGTGGCACGAAAATATTTTCCTTCTTCCAAGCGCCTAACAATAAGATAATAATAAATACGATCGTACAAGATCGCACGCTTATCCATAGAGCTTTTGTCGCCGCTGGTTTTCGTTCTTTAATTAGCCGTGATATTTTAACCTTTTCGGTGCTTCGGGTGACTATAAGCGCAAGACGCCACCTACACTATAGTCACCGGCAACAACGTTTTCCGCTACGTCCTTCCTTATTCGAGAGACTATTTTTTTTTTTAATCATTTTCCGAAAGGGTTAAATTTCGTTGGCCGATTGTGTTCGTTCGATTTTTATAATTGCAAATAAATTCAAAAAAAATTCGACGCGCTCCCCGGTCACGCGTGACTAACGTAACCGTCAACGTGTTAATATCTGAATGGCTTTAAATCATTAGGAGGAGGGGGGAACAATTTTTTCAAATGGTCAAGTTAGAGTTAATCCGCACCCATACGCGATGGACAATAATTTACAAAATAGATGAGAAGAGGTGATAAAAATGATGATTTTTTACACACAAATTACAAACAAAATAACGGTATAAATAATTTATGCCATGAAATAGTGGTTTACTGCTTGGTTCCCCTAATACATCTGTGTATTAATTTATAAATAGATTTGGAGGTAGACGCATATGCTCCTTTAAATTTGATAAGTTCTAATTCGTCGAATGTAACAGATCGATGTAGAAATTTAGTTAAATGAAATACTTAATTATCTTCGAGGGAAAAAGTTAAGTTAAAGTTTAATTATTACGCTTTGGTAAACTCACATTACGCGTGTTATTGTATTTTTTAGTTTCGAAGAGTCAAATCCCCATAGTATCGCAAGCATGCGAAGTTTTGTTGAATCATCTTATAAGGAAGTTGCCGCAGCAACAGGCACAGCCAGGCGAAACAAATTCGCCGCCTGCTTTAACTACGAAACAGTTGCTCCTCCCAATTCGTGCTTTATGTACCGGACAGTCGCTTCTTACTTCGGCGGAAGAAGTAGCTCTTATCGCTATAATAAAGAATGCCAAAGTACCGCCGTGTATCAAGATGCCACCATCTGGAAAAGAAAAGGATGCCACTTCGCAGCCGGTAAAAGAAACGAAACGTGCCCGTTGCGATCTATCCAATAACATTCTAGAACAATTAACGATGCCACTACAAGATTTTATACCGTCTATGTCACACGTCACTGAAAATTTACCTGAAAGTACTAATAAGAATGCAAGCGAGACGACGAACAACGAAGTTCATATAGATACTAAGGTCAGTGTAAACCTTTAACGATAATTCACGACTAATAAAATTATTCTATTCGTTAGATTAATGAGTCCGTAATAATTTTGTAATATCGTTTGTTACTTTTCTCAAATTATAGATGATGTTTATATCGAACAATATAAGTACTCTTCAAAGTATGGGAGCAGGCGATGTTCTCTTAGAAATGTGTTCCAATCTGCCGCATCTATCACGATATGCTCGCAAATATTTAACTTATTTAAGTAAAAAAGCTTTTAGCTTACCGGCTAACGTATCCGAAGCACACATAATAAGGCACAGTTTACATTCCGTCGTCAGCGATATAAATATTGTACACAGTGTCATGTCTCTTCCAGTACTCGAACCTTTGACACCGGCTAAACTAGAAAAATTATCGTTATTGACTATGTCGTGTTTATATTGCTCAATTGCAAATGCAACTGCGTTGAGTATCGTTGGAATAACGAACGCCGTGTCTCCCAAATGCAGTACAAACACTTCAGGGAATTCTCAAATAAATCAGACTGCAAAGAATACGGAGGAAGAATACGATACGTTAGCGATCACCGTCGTGGAGAAAAGTTTGGAAATATTCGGATTGGTCTCAAATATTATTAAAAATAGTACACGAGCGGGCGGGCATGTAAGTCAATATTTACTACAATTTATATATTACAAATGAATTTGTACCGAATTTATAAATTAAGCAAATGATATTTTTTGTATTTTCATCGCAGATCCTTCAAAACCATCTACTAATTGGGGTTTGGTTATTGGCGGCTGGATTACAAGCGCAGTTATCTGTAAGCAGCTTCAGTGCCGCTGATAAGGGTAAAGACGAGAAGGGAAAATCACCGAGTAAAGCTCGCGATGGAACTGGACGCGTCAACCTTATGAAAGTGTAATAATGACAAACACACGTGTTAATTCCATATTCTTTATAAATTTGTTTCTAATTATAAACCGAAGATACGAGTGAAATTTTTATATCTTACTTACATTTAGAAAATTGAATATCTATTTTCTCTTTTTCCTAAAAAGTAATAAAGATGTAGGAATGATTACCATTACAATTTCCAGTCAACAAGGATTCGGTGTACTGTCGGTAGCATTGGCATCGCACGCTCTGACTCTGATGAGTGCTCTCCTAGAAGACGCATCTATCGAAGCCAGCACAGACTATTCAAATCCTGAACCAGCACCTTTGGATATTCTATCTACTGCTACTGCTCTTCAGAGAGCGGTGACGTTCTTACAAGCTGTACCTCTTAATCACTTGTTATTTTACCTTGCTACTATAAGTTATAGAAAGGTGAAGTATTTATCATCGTTCAACACGATTGGATCATAAATAACTTTTTTTTAATGGCCATAATCTAATCCAATGTTACATATTTATTCTCAGGCTTGTACTTTGAAAAGAATACAAAAACACCCTCTAGAAGGAGACGCCTTGAGTCAATCCGATTCTACTACATATTATGACGATCTTTTAAGTTGCTCTGAAAACTCTACGGATGAAGGTAACTGCAGATTTTACTAAAATCAGATTTTTGGTAATACGTAATATAATACAATTTACCATTTACATCATACATGCTAGACATATCATATTTTGCTTACATTCTCTTAAGTAAAATTAAAAGAATAATTATAGAGAATATTCTCATAATTTATAAACAACTTTTTTGAAAGCAATACTAGTCGTTACATTCAATTTCAAATTTATAACTCTCCTCATTTGCTTTATCATCATTACTAACTCACTGGTGTATCTTCATGATATAGAACAAACTGTTATGTCGGTAGAGGAGGACAGCGAACCTATTTTGGGTCTGTGGTTTGAAGAGACACTAGCTCCTTCCGAAGTACCACCTACAAATACTACTAAGGAAACTAGCAATGAAGCTTCTACCGAACGTACGACGCTCATCATTGTTCCGGACAACAGAGAGCCACACGGTGTATGTTATTATCCGTAATTATTATCTTTTCAAGCTACGACCGTCTCTCTCTTTTCCGCTGTCTTATAACAAGTCATATTATATAGAGTCCTATCAAATTTATCCTTACGTTGTGTCTGGACAGAATTAATAAATTACTTTTGTTACAGTACATTTCTCTGGCAACCAAGATCTTTCAATTCATGAACCAACATTTAATTGGCAGTAGAAGTACGTATGTGCGTGAATATGTTGTTAATGGTTTGGTCGAACAACAGATGGTTATATTAGCGGCGATAATAAGAGACTTAGATCATGAAACTGCTCGTACCGAAACAGGTTAGTGTTCGTGCAAAATTCTATTATTTATATCTTATGACATTGTACAAAACATTGTATTTCAGGAACTATTTCAGTATTTTATGGTGCCACTTTAGGTGCATTGTACTCGGAGTTTTCACAAGCGTTGAGTTGCTATACTCACAATTTACTCGCGTGTAACACACTGAGCGAAACTTTACAAAACACGCTACTTCAACATCTTGGTGTCAATCCCTGGTCTGTCGAAAGTACTTCCACTGCGTTCCTTTGGCCTCTTCAAGTGTATCCTAGAACTCTCAGCGTCTTAGCGCAGGTTCGTTCTCTTTTATCTATAATTATCGATTTTAAAAGTTAAGAAAAGTTCTGTATCATTCTTATCGACTTATATAAAATCTTTCGACTATAGGTGTTATTGTTGAAACCTCAATCTGAAAAAGAAGCGGCATGTATAAGTATATGGCATCGATTAGTAACGACGTTGGTAGAAAACGTGTGTAATCCACCTACTACGTTTGAAGCTGAAAACGAAGGTATCTTTCATTAACTGCTAACTCAAGCTACTAACTCAATTTACATGCATAACGATTCTTTGGTTCTTCTATGCGATAATTAATTATATGTTCACAGATTTAAACGTGGAACATGCGCAACTGGTCTTATTTTTGTTTCATTCTCTTAATTTAATGCAAAAGAAATCGGTGTTACTCGTAACAGGCAGCGGTGCTGTACGCTGTAGCGAAGCAGTAAAAGCTCCCATGAAAGATTCTCAATTACTACATTTGTCTCGTTTATTACTTCTCCTAGAATACCTCATGGAGCATCTTTACGATGCACCTCCAACATTACTGGAACAAGTAAGATATAATATTATTTAATAACGTCTGTAACTTTTAAATGCATTTGGTTATCGATGAAAGCGTTGTAATTTGCGCTTATTGTTTTTTCGTCCCTTTTCTTCTTTTTTTCCCCCTTTTTTTCCCCCTTTTTTTTCCTTTTTCCCCCTTTTTCCCCCCTTTTTCCCCCCTTTTTCCCCCCTTTTTCCCCCCTTTTTCCCCTTTTTCCCCCTTTTTCCCCTTTTTTCCTTTTTTTTTTATATATATATTTTCCATTACAAAAAAATTTATATATGTTCATTAAACCAAATGCAAAAGCAATTTTAGCTTTTTCAATGCTAAAAGAGATACCAGGGCCAACTGATTGAGAGACACATCTGATTGGTAGTTACCATCTCGAACACTTAAAATTTAAACGATTATATATTGGAATATAAGCGATAGAAACAATTTTATATTAATTTTTACTTTATTTAGGTTCAGTGGAATCTTTTCTCTGCTACGAGCTTGGTCAGTGATGTAAAAGATGGTAATAAACAAGCTTCTAGAATCTTCACACCTTGGGTAGAAATTGAAGATTATTATCGTAAATTTGGCTCGCAAGACGAATTTTCTATGAAACCTCGTTTTTATAATCTTTCAACGACAGACTTTAACAACCAAGATACACCGAAGTTGGATGGATTAGTGAGTATTGCATTTATCTCAAAATGAACGTTAAATCTAATAATTTTCTTTTACAGGCATGCAACTTTATTTTGGGTACTCCGGATAAAATGAAATATCCCCTTCTAGTCGATGCATTAATAGATATTCTAAATGTATTAAATCAAACAGAAATGCCTAGGAAAACAATCTCTGATAACAAGGATATCAAAATGACATTCACCGGTCTTTGTGCGATTCAGTATTGCTTTTCCATTTGTTGGAGGTAGGATGCGATTGCATTAACTTGCTAATAATAATAATCCATAAATGACAATAACCTTGAGATTTACGTGAAATTTCGATCATAGATTACTATTAACGTTGCCACCTTCGACACCTTACATGGATAAACTTGCTCTTGGAGAAGAAATTCCGGCTGGTCCAATGTTACTTCATTCTTTAATTTGGGGACCAAGAGCAGCCTACAAAACATTTACTGGATGGATGAAGGTAGTTTAAAATATAATTATTGTCGTATTCTATTATTATTTTTCATTTTCTTTCGTAAATCTATAACTAATCATTATTACTAGGATTGTTTGGTCAAACAAGGAATGTATACGCAGTACGCTGAAAACTTATTAAAGACGGTATCGTCTACTGCAAATTCATTGAAATATAATGTTACAATTGCAAAGAATTGTATCACGTCGTTAAAACCTGAAATAAATCCTGGCGATAAAATAATGCCGAAAACGGCGTTGCCAAAACTCAGCTCCTTGTGTATATTGGTAGCGGTCGTAGGAAAGTTAGAAGCTGTCATAGATGAAAGCATTTCGAAAAGTTCTACCGAAAATATTGAGGCATCGAAGTGAGTATAATCGTTTTTGTAGATTCTATTAATGTTTCTTATTATATATACCTTAATATATAATTATATATCGATACGCATTATATGTACGCAACCTTATATTACTTAACGCGCATTATTTCTAGGAGTCCTCAACCTTTGGATTGTAACACGTCCACGTCTGTAAATAAAATGATAGTCGACATATTACCACATCTTGTTTCGTTAACCGAAGCGATCTTACTCTCCTGTCGATCGAGCATGCTGTATCAGATGCATGAATCTTCCGAATCACCTGGGAAATACAGTTTACAAGATTATTTGATACTCGATAATATCATTTCTATAGGTGGTGCAAATTGGGCAATAGAGGCTTCTTTAGTAACGTATCTGCCCAATAATGTTAAATCTGTATTAGATAAATGGAAATCAATTAATTCTTATCACGTATCTTGGGTTAGTACGATTTCATTGAACCGGTAATAATCTTTTGAAATATAATCCAACGAAATCATTCATAAGAAGGAATATCTTTACAGAAAAAATATCTAAAGGATATAATACCAGTGGAGAGTTATATCTTGACAACAGTAAATCATCATATCGATTCACTTTCTAAATATCCAACGTTTTCTATCAATCATTCGTTAAAGAATTTACTCTCGCCTTTGGTTGCATTCATGATAGAACATATCGCGTAAGTTGTTACATTATCTTATTTGCAGTAGAATCAAATTCTAAATTAGATTACGAACGTTCTGTTTCTAAATTGTAGGCTTACTACAGTGCCAGAGCAATCTGCCAGAGCCGTAGATATTCTTATCGCATTATCGATGGATGCTCGTATGGAATATCTTAAAGAAATAGCTACGAAAGCATTGACAAACTTATTAGGAGATGCTGTCAGTGAAGCGCGATTGCTACGTGAACATTTATATGTACTCAACCATACATATAATCTAATTATCCAATATACGACAGAAGAGTCTATTAGGTAAGATATTAGATTAGGTTAATATTAATTTTATAATGCTGTACAACATTGATATTTATACTTGTTTCAGTATATCCATTGATGAAAAAATTTTAAAACGATGTATCAAATACTGGGAACAATTATTAGAGAAACCTATAGGGTGTAAAGCATTGGATCTCTTCTTTGCACCAAATACAAATCACACACTCGTATCTATTTTATTATGCATAACGTCATCGCGACTTTCTCAACAATTCACCACTCATGTTTTACACTTTTTTAACATGTTATTTAAGACAGGTAAATAGTAGATAATTAAATTAAAAAACTAATATTTTCACATTGATTGCATAAATGGGGAATAAATATTGTTTTTAGCGAACGAAAAAGCAAATAATGGACCACAGATGTCCACCACTTGCTCAAGACTTTGCAATTCTGTTTCCAGTCTCGCAAATGTTGAAAGCGAAAAATTACAAGCTTGGTTAAGACATATAATTTTAGGAGCATCAAATGTATCACCAAGTGCATCCTCCACAAATCTTCAAACACCAACAGTAGTTACTGCAAATTCGTAAGTGTAGAATAAAATTTTATCTATTCGTGCTGTTTAAATTAAAAATGAAAATATTAAATATGAATATGAAATGTGCTAGATGAAAATAAATATTTTAGATTGGTTACTGCGTCTGGTACAACAGAAGAAGGATCGAAAGCAGAAGATACAAATAATGCACCTAATAACGAACAGCTTCAATGGGCTATTTTATTATCCGATGGCTCTGTCAGCAGTAATCAAGCTACGAATGCTAGGGACGATCAACACTCGGTACATGAAAATAGTCGATTTTTACGAGCACTCACCAATTACATAGTCAAAGACAAAAAGTGAGCATCATCGATTATATTAATTATATATTTAATTATATACTTTCTTCGTAAATAATATATCGATATTATTGTGTGTCAGTGGTGTAAGCGAAGATGTACCAGTGATAATTCTTCAAGCTCTTATTCCATTGGCTTATCATATTCTATCTCCAGCCATCGAAGGCAGTGGATTTTCAGAATTAATGCACGTTATGTCAACATTAGCCGATGCTGGATCGGATAAAGGACACGTGCAATTGTTTAAAGCTGCGACGGAATGGGTCGAAGTTTGGTAAGTTTGAAGCTATATTATACATATATATAAATGGTATGATCGAGAAAATCAGGAAATATAATTTCGTTCGCAGTAAAGAGCAATTAATGAACAAAGATCCTCAAACATTGGATAAACCATCGTCGTGTATAGAAGCCGGTTGTTGCATGTTGAATTACATAGCGGATATAGCAAATGCGGTTTGTCCGCAGCAACTGCAGTTGCACGACCGAGCTACTAGTCCACCTTGGGAAGGTGTCACGCCTATCAATGACATAAATGACAGCGATTGGGTAGACGAAATTCCGCACGATGAAGATGACAGTGCGGTAGAAGATTCCGACGAGGATAGCCTTTGCAATAAACTTTGCACTTTCACGATCACTCAGAAGGAATTTATGAATCAACATTGGTATCATTGCCATACTTGTAACATGGTAGATGGAGTCGGTGTTTGTACAGTTTGCGCTCGTGTTTGCCATCGTGGGCACGTTGTTACCTACGCGAAATACGGAAATTTCTTTTGCGATTGCGGTGCTAAAGACGATGGATCCTGCCAAGCATTAACGAAACGTAGTCCGCAGAGTTCCGAGCATCAAACCGTTAATAACGTGCCGTACAGCAACACCGGTACGTCCACTGAAAACAACGCGCTGCTTACCAGTAGCTTACGCCAAAGATCGTCCAGCCCTGTGCACTTCTACGATAAACACGAGAGAACTGGCCGTGACAAGCAGAAACAAGAATGTCTAGCGAAACAGCTGGAAGGTTCCAAAGAATGGATACAATCCTATCTGTGGAAAAGTGGATTGGTTTCTTCGTTGATGGATTTAGTCCGTACATTGATACCAGCGGTGGATGCGTCTTGTCAAAAGAATTCACCGGTCGGTTGTCACGCACGTGCACAAAAGGCATTGAAGCAACTGCACACTCTTAAGAAGAAATTCGAACATACCGATCAACTTATGCTCCCAACATTGGGATCCCAAGAAGGTGCGTTCGAGAACGTTAGAATGAATTATTCTGGCGATCAAGGACAAACTATTCGACAACTTTTATCGGCGCACATGATACGCCGAGTCGCAATGTGCTGCTTGTCGTCGCCCCATGGGAAAAGACAGCATCTCGTTATATCGCACGAAAAAGGTAAAATAACGGTGCTTCAATTAAACGCTTTATTAAAACAAGCCGATTCCTCTAAACGTAAGCTGACGTTAACGAGATTAGCATCGGCACCGATACCTTTCACCGTGCTTACCGTAACTGGCAATCAATGGAACGAAGACTTCTTGGCAGTATGTGGTTTTAAGGATTGCCATGTACTTACGTTTAACAGTTCTGGAACGGTATCCGATCATTTGGTGTTACATCCACAACTCGAAACTGGGAATTTCATAATAAAAGCTATATGGTTGCCTGGTTCCCAGACTCAACTCGCATTGGTCACGGCTGATTTTGTGAAAATTTATGACCTAGGAAAGGACGCATTGAGTCCTCAATATTATTTCCTTGTACCAACGGGAAAAATACGAGACTGCACGTTTATACATACTGAAAATGGTATGTTTCGTTTACTGTTGATGTCTTCTGCTGGATACATATACAGCCAAGCGATGGATGGAGAAAGTTTAGCCAAAGACGGGCCCTTCTATGTAACGAATACATTGGATGTCTATCATCCAGAGATAAAAGATAATGGACAAATCGGTGGCGGGGGTGTATCTATATATTATTCACATGCATTGCAATTATTGTTCTTCAGTTACACGTGTGGTAAAAGTTTCGTTGCACCTTTAAAACATACAGATTTTGATGTCAGAATCGTATTTCAAATTAATCTTGCGAGCAATAAGACAAATGGAAATAAATCTAACAATAACCAGCCTCAGCCTTTATGTCAATGGAGTGAGGTCGCGAATCATCCTGGATTAGTTTGTTCTGTTTTACAAACCAGCAACAATCTAGTGATCCTAATGATTAAACCGGATACTATTATGATACAAGAAATCAAGGTCGTACCGGCAAAAGCAAAGATAATGGATATGGTTGCGATTAGACATCCAAGTTCGAACGCCGAACATCGTACCACGTTGATATTGCTCTGCGAAGATGGAAGTCTCAGAATATGCATGGCAGAGATGGAGCAAACAGGATTTTGGATATCGCCTACGATGCAGCCAAGTTGCTCGATGTCTGGAGTCAAACCGATACGAAAGAAGAAAACAAATAAAACTGAAAAGCCGTCGGGTTCTGTCACGTTCCCGATAGACTTCTTTGAACATTGCCAAGTGATGAACGATGTTGAATTTGGTGGTAACGATCTATTGCAAATTTATAACGTTGCACAAATCAAGACTCGTCTAAATACAACAGGAATGTACGTCGTTTCAACGAAAACTACTGGTTTCAATGTGGAGATTACTAACAACGACGCGATTCTAGTCATGACTGGAATAAGATTATTGCTTGGCAGTCAAGATGTTCAAAGAGCTCCTCAGTATGTGGAAGTAAGGAAACTTATACGTTACTTACACTGTTAAGAATTTTAATATAAATTGAAATTAATTCATTGCTCGACTGATCGAAATAACGAATAAAATATAATGAACTATTCACATCCGAGCTTTTAATGCAAGAGTATAATTCTGAAGGTAGTCTTGTAGTACTAGTCATAATTATTTCATTTCTTTATCTTCGTGTAGGTATTTGGTAGAAGCATACGTACTACGTTAACCAAGAGCCGTTGGTTTGACATTCCTTTGACCAGGGAAGAAAGTCTTCAAGCTGAAAAAAAATTGACCATTACCTTTGGTCCTTCTCAAGATCCTGAAGGCGTCACTATGGTTGACTCTATCAGAATGTTAGTCATTTTATTTATCTACGTTATATAAAATTGATTTGACGGAATTTTTGTTATATATATAAACGTAATTTACTTGTAATTTTTAAGACGCGAAACGTAACATTCAGCATTTTTGAACTTCTCTTTCGTTAGATACGGTAAAACGAAAGACGCGTTTGGGTGGCCGGAAGAAGCCGAGGAAATCGCGCCAGGACAATCTGCCTCCGCGCCTGTACCGACTATCAGTAGCGAAACTGACAATACCGTCATTTCACCGGCACTTTTATCCTCCATTGACAAGTATGTAGTTCATACTGTTATACACACGATACATTAAGTTAGGTCGATGTTCATTAAAAAATCATTGTTTTGTCATTATGATGTCACAGATCAACAAAGGACAGTTCTATCAATATAGAAAGGTAAGACATATTAGACTGTAAACAATCTTATGTACATTTTTTTATGTATATAGATCACTGGCAAATCTATTTGTACAGTTTTAGTCATAATTTGAATTTTATTTTAGGATGATATCGAGTATCCTCGAGGTTCTAGAGCTGTCTTTCAATCTACCATTGAACGATGATAACAAGTCAACGTTGAGAACAATCGCAATAGATGTAGCATCTCGGCTGTTAGTATTACCTACACCACCACCGGTACAAATTCACACGACGGCGTTACTTGCTGCATTATATAGCTCCAAACAAATATATCACTTTCATAAGGTATAACATATCATTATGAAAGTCGATAGTTATACGTATGCACATGTTGACCCTTTTATGTTTCAAAATTGGCAGGATCACGTTTTACTTATGCACGTACTCGAAACTTTGAAGTCCATGCGGGAAATCAGTGATCCGCACGACATAGACGCGGAGAATTTTTATAGGCTGGTGCTGATCGTAAGAGGTATATCCATTTCGCGACCCCAAAATCTTGCGAAATTTACGGACCAATATACAAACAAACCCGTAGACGAAAGTAAGAGTAAGTATCGAATGATAGATACGCGTAAAAGTTAATAGCGATGTGGAAAGTTTCATTTTCTCAAATTTGAATGTTCATGTTCAGTACCTGTCTTCGAGAAGGACCGTCAAGACGGGCAAAATCGTATGACTACGGATGGCAGTCAACATTTGATCATACAATTAATGGAAATATTGTGGACATTACACGCGGCGTACCCGAAGAATATCGCCCTTGCTCCTGTCGTAGTTCCAGGATTGAAACATACCGAAGGAACAGTTTATGCATTGGTCGAAATCCTTCATGCGTTTACAACGTGCGACGTAGAAAATAACACTTCCTTAGCTGCAAAATTGTATTTGCAACTGCTACTTTCTTCGGACACGACGATCAGTTTCAGTGCTAAGCAAGCAATTATAAGAGTATTACGACCTAGATACAAAAGAAGGCGTGTTTACATACCTAGTCCGCCTAATTGCAATACCCCAGGTATAGTACATAAATGTGTTAAAATAATCGCGTAAAAAGATATTATCGCGCGATGTTGTAAACAAAATAAACTAATAAGACTTTTGTACTTGTAAATAGCAAATTAGCGATTTTGCCAAGTTCTTCGTACGAAGAACTGTAACTACAGAAATGTTTCTCGATAGGTACGGTCACGGAATCCGAAGAAAAACCTGTACCAGTCGCTTCTTCACGGCCACAACAGGATGTTGTTACGCGCGAGCTCGAGCAACAGTTTCACGTCGAAGCTGTCGATCAAATAGCAGCTCTGCTTGGCGCCGATAATAATCAGAGTTCCGCCGATGGAAGAGCGGTAAATCCACTCGAAGCATTGCTTGGACCAGGAGGCTTCCCACAATTACTGGACCTACCTCCGGATGCCGATGACGAAGCTATGGTCGAATTAGCCATAGCGATGAGTTTACAGGATCACGAAGGCGCGGCAGATCTTCCAGCTATGAGAGAAGGTTTTGAACAAAGTATTCCCAATTTACAAGGACTACAGAGCCTACAAAATATAAGCGGATCCACGCTACAAAATTTACAAGTCTTAGCTGCTCAGGGACTAGCTCAAGGCCAAAGTGCTGCACAGGTAATAACGACATTTTCTTTAAGCCCGCATTCGAATTTGTAATGCTCTTATTGTTCTTTCTTTTGTTTTCCAAGAAACTCACGAATACTATAAGAGCTAAGAATCGTATTTAGAAGTACAATTACATTATTCTACGTAGGGTCCGGAAGCAGGCCATTACTCCGATACGACCGCGTCTGCTGGTGGTTCAGACGACGAAGGATCGACTGCCGCCACCGACGGTAGTACTTTGAGAACTTCACCCGCCGAACAAGTGAGTCAGTTCTATCCGATATAATTGTGTAGGCATCCATTGTCCTTTATTGTCGACATGGGTCAATAGGGTTTTTAGAATGTGCAAAATCGTAGTAATGCTTGGGACACGTTCTGTGTTAGGGCGGTAGTGGTGGTAGCAAGGGTAGCGAAAGCGGTGGAAGCGAAAGCGGAGGAAGTGCAGTTGACAGCATGACAGGGGAGCATAATGTTTCGGGGAGAAGTTCTGCGTACGGTGACAATGTCCCTGACGCTATACCTCCGATCGGGGTTGGAGTCAATCAAGCACCACGCTCTGAAACTAATTCTCTAGGTGTTCCCACGTCCTTCACTGTAAGTCCCGTGTCATCGTAAGGCGCTTACATACAGTAGCGAGTTAGTTTCATTTTGATTAATAGTTGCGTCTGAATACGTCCTCCTTTCCTTTATATTCATTCACTTTTATAATTCATGATCAACATACATTTAATTTCCATTGCAAAGTGACAATAGGTCTTTTAAAAGTCGATGTCTAACTACTAAAAAAGCTCGATACTTTCTCAACTACTCCATATATTCATCATTTGGATTTCTTTTATTCATTGTATTAAATATTACGTGATTTTAATTCAGAAATATTAAATTATTAATATAAACAGTTTTTTAAATAATTAAAAGACATTAGCCCTTGAGATTCTTGTTGTTAATTTACCTTAGTATTTATACGGCAATGGTAATTGTCTAATGACAATATGTCTTCGTTTCTGTTTTATAAAAATGTGTTACTAATTTAGTACGAAGTTGACAAGATTTGGTATCTTAAAAATATTTTTCCTAATCACTAATTATCTCGTCAGATTCCTATAATTTTGTAGTGGAAAATTAAAGATGTTGTACACTGTTTAATTTCATTTTTAAATTAGTAATTTTCTGGATACGTAATGCATAGAAATAAGCACATGATTATATTCATCCTTTCTAAAAATTATCACGATTTAAATCATAAATCCACATGATGATTTCGGACATGTTCGATAATATAATACGCACTACGTATAAAATATATAATTAACTTGCTTGATATTGATTTTGTATGGTGCATATTATATAATATGCAGTTTTAGCGCTAACTGATGATGACATTAGGTTCACAGTGATAGCAAATGAAAAACTAAAAATATCAATGAATAAATGCTCTAAAATCGTAATTTGTATATAAGACAAACGTGGGTCCAAAATTATAAGCAATAAGAGTACAATTAGAATTTTTACATAATTTGTTATACTGCGAGTAATCGAACAAAAAACAAGTCTGAAATTGACTCCTAAAAATACATTCAGATAATATTATATTTTTTGTTATAATGCAGGTAACCGAACAAGAAAACGCAGAACAGGAGCAAGGCAACGAACAAGAAAATGATACGACAGCCGAAGGAACGGCAAAACTTCATGCAATACGTATTCTACTCTTGGATAAGCTTATGCAATTTATACCTAATTTAACGAACGTTTCCGGTGTTCTTGCAATCCCATTTATGCAGGTAATCTGCAAATATATGATAATTTTATACAATTTACACTAATAGCATTCTACAGTGACAATTACGCCAATGACATGTTTAAATTTCAAAATTATATACAGGTTGTATTAATGTTGACAACGGATTTGGATGGTCAAGATGAAAGAGACAAAGCATGCGTAGAACGTTTATTAAACATACTTGTAAAAGAATTAGAGATGGATAAGCCTGACGTAAGCAACATTTGTCAAAGAACTAATAAGAGAGAAGTTCATTTAGTCATAATGCGATTATTAAGTAAGTAAAATTCTGGCTATTTTATTTTATTTACGTCGCAACTTCGTCATAGTTAAATAATTCTTTTCCTTTTATGTAGGCGTGTTAATGTCTCGATCCAAATACAGTACTAAACCACCAACTGAAAATCCAAACTTCGTTTCACAAACAGCTGCTATGATACTGAGCAAGGCTGGTGTCATTGATTACTGCTTGACACTACTTAAAGCATTACTGGAATATTGGAAAACGTAAGCCTTGTTTCGACGCGATATACGTATACTATTTAATAATTTCACTTTAATGATAAATTTGTCACGTCTCGCTTACATTTATATTATTTAGTACGTCTAATGAAGAAACTGGTAATATGGTTGGTGGTATGCTACTGAAGGAACACCTAACAACTTCACCACCGGACATGTCGCCATTCTTTTTACGCCAGTACGTCAAAGGGCACGCAAGCGACGTATTTGAACCTTACCCTCAGTTGTTAACGGAGATGGTTTTGCGTTTACCTTATCAAGTGCACAAGTATGCCGAAAGCAACACAGTACAACCAGCATTTGAACAAGTAAAATTCGATTTGCTAAAAACCTTTAAATCACTTTTACCATATGAAATTCAACGAACATTATTGCATATATAATTAGATAACAAAAGCAATAATGGATACATTTAACTTTTAGCCTTGGTATTTTTATCTCTGTGAGTATATGATGCTGTATCAAACGCCATTCGTGAGACGACAAGTGCGAAAATTATTGTTATTCATATGCGGTAACAAAGAAAAGTACAGGCAGTTACGCGATCTTCATGCTCTTATTTCTCATGTACAGGTAATTTTAATTTCATTTCATTAATTTAACGTGATGTAATATATTAGGGGGACCGAAAAGTAATCAAAATGGCGAAAAAAATTTATTTATTAAAGAAATGTTAAGTACTAATTGACAAAATAATTTCCATCATTTTCTAACACTTTTTGCTAGCGTAAAGGCAATTGTTCGATTCTCTTTTTAAAAAATCTTTAAAATAAAATTTAAAAAAGTGTTTTAGAATCGAAGAAACTTTGATTAGTTTTCGGTAGACCTAATATCATAAATTTGTCTGTATACGATATTAAACTATCAATTTTGTAGGCAGTACAACAATGTTGCAGTACCGGTGGATACGATCCTTTGCAATTGTGTCCACATTCGATCAATCTTCCTTACGACTCGCTAGTGGAGCTTATAGAACATCTTAAATCTTGCGTCGAAATAGCGACAAATCGCACTGGTAACTGGCAACGATTTTGCTTGAAGCAAAATACTGTACTGACCTATCTCTTCTCGGTTTCTACACTTTTGGACGAAGGAGTTAGTCCTACCGTACTCCAATTATTACAGTGTGCTATATGCTCGAATAATAAATCCAAAGAGACGAAAGAAATTAAAATAAAGGTTAATTGCTCATACGTCGTTATCTAGACGATAGAAAAGTATCTCTATATTACAACTTTATTTTTATGAAATTATTTGTGTTCTTCAGGATTCAAAATCGACAGCCAGTACAAAGGAGAGACGTGATCGTGAAAAGTCTGAGGATTCCGATACTGAAGCTAAATTTGAAGAAGCTCAATGTTTAACTTTGGTCGAGCAAATTCAGAAGCAGGTTTCGCCTACTTTATTAACGAAATTCATTCAGACCTTCCTGCTAGAAACCAATAACACGAACGTTCGTTGGCAAGCGCATTCCCTGATATTGGCGATTTACAAGTACGATGAAACACTTTTTTTTAGCTTAAGATAACGTCGATTAAAATTAATCTTATTAATACGATCAAAGTTCAACGAAGTTAATTTTCTTTGTCATTTAAAACGACGAATTTCATTATTTGCGCATTTGTTATTGATGACTCTCGAAAGTTCTTATTGTGTAACTAAATATCAAGGAATACAAAATCTTTAAACGATCCCTTCGAATTGATTTGCAGAAACTGTGGATCAGCCGACCAAGAACGATTGTTAGATCTCCTGTGGCGTTTATGGCCTTTACTTCCAGCTTATGGCCGCAAAGCGGCCCAATTTGTTGATTTGTTAGGCTACTTCTCGTTGAAAACGCCTCACACTGGAAAGAAGATGTACACTTACATGGAACAGGCAGTCACGATTTTACACGCGCAAAATCAATTACTCGCTCAGCATCCAAACGCGAACCTCTATGCTAATTTGGCTCAATTCGTAGAATTGGATGGATATTATTTGGAAAGCGAGCCCTGCCTCGTATGCAACAACCCGGAAGTTCCAATGGCGACTATAAAACTCTCGTCGATAAAGGTGGATTCCAAATTTACGACAACGACCCAAATCGTAAAATTGGTCGGCAGCCACACGATCAGTCGGATCATGTTGCGTATCGGCGATTTAAAGAGAACGAAGATGGTGCGTACCATCAACGTTTATTACAACAACAGATCTGTGCAAGCAGTCGTCGAACTGAAGAACAAGCCGGCGATGTGGCACAAAGCCAAGAAAATTTCATTGATACAGGGACAGACGGAAATAAAAATGGAGTTTCCATTGCCGATTATCGCCTGTAATCTCATGATCGAATACGCCGATTTCTACGAGAACATTCAAGCTTCCTCCGAAACTTTGCAATGTCCTCGATGCTCCGCGAGCGTACCGGCCAATCCGGGTGTCTGCGCGAACTGCGGAGAGAACGTATTTCAATGCCACAAGTGCCGAGCGATCAATTATGACGAGAAGGATCCATTCTTATGCCACGCTTGCGGTTTCTGTAAATACGCCAAATTCGATTATACCCTGACAGGCAGGCCGTGCTGCGCCGTTGATCCGATCGAGAACGACGACGATAGAAAGAAAACCGTTGTAACCATCAACACGTTGCTAGAAAAGGCGGATAGAGTTTACAAGACATTGATATCGAATAAACCGACCCTGGAGATGCTGCTTATCAAAATATCCGAGCATAGACTCGATCGTGGATTGGAAGATGGCGTACAAATTTCTGGCAGTACGCAAGTGAACAGAGCGATACAGTTACTTGCGCAGAGGTACTGTGGCGAGTGTAAGACGTCGTTCGAAGAGCTGAGCAAGATCATACAACGAGTCTTGGCCTGTCGCAAAGAGCTCGTCGCGTACGATAGAAATCAGCGTGGTCAAAATAGTTTGCAGTCGTCCTATACAGCGTCTACCAGCGAGGCCATTTTAAAGAACGAGACGATCGTTCCGCCGCCAGGGCGTTGTTACGGATGTGCTTCCGCCGCGACCGAACATTGTTTAACGCTTCTGCGAGCCCTAGCAACTAACAGTATCGCTAGAGAGGTTTTGTGCAAGCAAGGGCTGATTCAAGAACTCGTAGAGCACAATTTACGCAAGGGCACGGTTCAAATGCAAGAAGAAGTCAGGCAATTGCTTTGTCTCGTTACGAGGGACAACGTGCAGTCTACCAAAGAACTCTGTTCTCTTCTGACCGGACGTATTACGTTGACTTTGCGAGGACGAGTCGCAACGCCAGACTTGTCCGTCGCTGTACGACACGAAATGGCGCTGCTCGCTGCACTGGTGCAAAAACAAGATTCGTGCTGGGAGCAGAAATTGCGCTGTGTCATGCAGCTCTTTTTAATGGCCTGCAAAGAATCGAAGAGCCCCGTTGTCATGGAGAGCATTATATTACCTTGCTTGAAGATATTGCAGGGACTCATAAAACCAGATCAACCGGTATCTAAAAAGAATAAAGATAAGACCATCGAATCGGTAGCGACCGTACAACCACCGGAAGGGATCAGCATAGATGTGGGAAAGTGGCTCAGCGGAGATCCGAAATATTCTTATTCCGAATGGATTCAACGTATGCCTCTTAAGAAAGCAGAGTCGACTCCAAGTAAGCCTCTTAAAAAGGGCGAAACTCGCGTATTGTACCTCATGGAGAAGTACGGGCACAGATGGCATTATCGTTGCATGCGACACCAGGGCATACAACAGCTCAAATTAGTCGACGGTGCTTGGTTGAAGGAAGTGCTATTTAATCCTAGTTCTCGATTAGCGCGTCAAGTTGCTTGCAACATGGTCGAAAGTCTGTGTCAAGGGACGGAGAGAAAAAAGGAGGTTCTTGTTCTGTTAACGTGTTATTTGGAAGAAATGCGCACTGCTGGCGAAAGCAGCACGGAGTTCCTTGGTTTGTATCAAAGCTTGATTCGGCAACCGCCGTGGAAACAATTTTTGGCAGTACGCGGCGTGATGACGTTATTAACGGATCTTTTAACGAGAGAGATCGAAGAGTTACATCGATTGGAGGAAATGACTTTAACTAGCGATCTTGCTCAAGGCTACTCGTTGAAAATGTTAACAGAACTTTTAGCCACGTTCTTGGAACAAGAAAATATCAAACAACAATATAAAGGGAGATTAGTCGGTGCGGTATTAAATGGGTATTTATCGTTGAGGAGACTCGTGGTTCAACGGACGAGACTCATAGACGATACCCAAGAGAAGTTATTGGAGCTTTTAGAAGAAATGACTACCGGAACCGAGGAAGAAACAAAGGCGTTCATGGCCGTCTGCGTAGAGACAGTACAGAAATACAGTCCTCAAGACGTACGAACCCCGGTGTTCATATTTGAGCGTCTTTGTTCTATAATATATCCGGAAGATAACGACGTCGGTGAATTCTTCTTAACGCTTGAGAAAGATTCGCAACAAGAAGATTTTCTTCAAGGAAGAATGCTGGGAAATCCCTACAGCAGCTTAGAACTTGGATTAGGGCCGCTTATGAGAGATGTTAAAAATAAAATCTGCCAAGACTGCGAATTGGTGGCTCTGTTAGAAGATGACAATGGAATGGAGCTACTCGTTAACAATAAAATTATTAGCTTAGACCTGCCGGTGAAAGAGGTGTATAAGAAAATTTGGGTACTGGAAGGCACGGAATCGGACGCGATGCGTGTTATATATAGAATGCGCGGACTTCTTGGCGATGCGACTGAAGAATTTGTAGAAACATTAAATGCAAACAGTGAACAAGAAGTGAACAACGAAGTAGTCTACAGAATGGCCAATGTGCTGGCAGACTGCGGCGGTCTTCATGTTATGTTAGATCGATTGGCGGCTATACAAGACATCACGCGAGCTAGACCTTTGCTTCAAGTTCTTCTAAAGCTATTTAGATTGTGCGTAAAAGTTAAAAAGAATCAAGAAGTCTTGAGTATACCTGAATTGGGGGCAGTTACCGTCTTCTTAGACGTACTTCAACGTTGTTTGGTAACGGAATCCGACAATTCTCAAGCAAAAGTTACCGAACAACTGTTGGATATTATGGAAACTATTTTAGCAAACGCAGCTTCGCAGCCTCTTAGCACCTTCGAAGCTTTTTCGTGTACGCTCGGTGGTCCGGAGCACATTAAAGCGCTCCTTTCTTGCACTCAATCGGCGGCGGTTCAGCAAAGCAGCAGTGTACTGGCACATCTGGCAAGAGTCTTAGCTGCTCTAACGTATGGCAATCAAGAGAAGATGGCACTACTTTGCGATTACTTCAAGCCGGTACTTAATTTCTCAAAGTTCGACTTCGAACATACACCCGAAGACGAGCAGAAATTAGAGCTGTTTTGCATCCTCACGCAAGGCATAGAACGTAACGCTATTGGAAATACATTGAAGGATTATATCATCAACATGAACATAGTAGAGGACGCCTTCGAATATATTACCGAACATGCACCATGCGTCAAACCCACGTTGCTTCGCACCGATAGCGACGAGCTTAAAGATTTCATTTCGAAGCCAGCGCTCAAATACATTCTTCGATTTCTTACCGGCTTAGCAACGGATCACGAGCCTACCCAGCTAGCAGTGTCGCAAGTCACCATTAGTATAATCCACAGATTGGAGCAAGTATCTTCCGACGAGCACGTCGGCTCTCTAGCGGAAAATTTACTGGAAGCCCTTTGTACGAATAAACGGGTTGCCCAACTGATCGAAGAAGCACGGCAACATACGCGAAGCGAAAAGAAACGTTTGGCTATGGCGATGCGAGAGAGGCAACTGGGCGCTCTTGGTATGCAAACGAACGACAAAGGCCAAGTGACCGCGAGCGAAACAATTTTACAACAAATGGAAGACTTGGGGGATGAAACAGGATTGGTTTGCGTTATCTGTCGCGAAGGATACAAATTTAAACCGAACATGGTACTAGGAATTTATACGTTTACGAAACGCTGTAACGTGGAGGAATTCGAAACGAAACAGAGGAAAACCGTGGGATACACCACCGTCACCCATTTTAACGTGGTGCACATAGATTGTCACATGTCTGCGGTACGTTTGGCGCGTGCAAGAGACGAATGGGAGAGCGCGGCACTGCAGAACGCTAATACCAAATGCAATGGGCTTCTACCGCTTTGGGGTCCGCAAGTTCCAGAATCAGCGTTCGCTAGTTGCCTTGCGAGGCACAACACGTACCTACAAGAATCCACGAATCATCGTGACATATCCTATCCGTCGACGATTCACGACTTGAAGCTATTATTCTTACGGTTTGCTCAGGAGAAGAGCTTCCACGAAGACACCGGCGGCGGTGGACCTCAATCCAATATGCATATGGTTCCTTATTTAATACACATGGCCCTATATGTCATCAACACGTACGTAAAATTATAATATTTATATCTATGCATATATACGAGCTAATGTTTGAGTAGTCGGCAAAGTGTTGAGCCTTCTAAAGTTGAAAATCCAGCTAGAAATAGGCTCGATACTTTTTCGACGACCCGGTGGTCACATCAGTCAATTAAACCATAATGTATCTTTTAACAGGACACGTTCAGCTAGTAGAGAGGACAAATCTCTGGTCAATTATTTAGAAACGGCACCTCTCGTACCATTGCTCGAGAATTGTTACGAAGCCGATGGTCCTTTTTATCAATGTACCGTGGCCCTACTTCTTTTTAGTCCAAGCCGCTGGAACAGATATAAAATGGAATTTTTAAATAGATTCATTATACTTGCACAACAGCGCTATATATCCCCATCGGTCGCAACAAAGACTATCGTCGATGTAACTGTCAAGGAATATGCAATTTATAAGAGTGCTTTAATATTCTTCGGACTTATCGATTGTATTTATTCGAATTTCTTTGGTGTGAGTTTCAAATCTGAATTATTTCTAACATTGTATCGCAGACGTGTTTCGAGGTAAATCGATGAAGCTAATCTTATAATTGCAGAAAATAAACGTACTATCTGATGAACAGTGGCCTTCGATTTTGGCTGAATACATCAGACACAATGACGAAGCTATGTTAAAAGCTTCAGAGCGTGTTCTTGCAACGTATCGTGATGAATTGTTGCCTTGTACATCGTTTGAAGAATTTTGTGACGTCGCTGGTATGTCTTATCGATCTAAATCATAACTCTAATCGTAATTAAAAAAAGATAAAGAAGATTTAATCGAATTTACTAACCAAATCAATTCTTTTTTCAGGATTATTAGGAGAGATAGCAAACCCTTCGACATATATAAGTAATCTACTACAAGGGTTGGATTGAGTATATTACTTATTTCCTTATTTTATTTAAACGCGTATTTCCTGAATTCAATATTTAATCTGAATTTTAACGTTCAATCGAAATTGAAATCGTTTGATTTGCAAATTATTGTCTTATTACGCGAATAACGTAATACACTCAATCTAGCATAATAGTGTATTCTATGTTTCAACATTCTTATGTATACTTAGATAAATATATAAAAATCGTAAATCTGTGCTTTAACAAAATGCAGTGTAATAAAATCTTTGCAAACGGTAATTACGTAGTTAAAGTGTTGTGAATTTTTCTATTATCTGATTGTACCTCTTCGTCTAAAGATGTTTTTTAATAATTTATATGAGTGGATAACACTATACACGCGCGCGCGCATTAATATTCAATATATATAAAAATTGATTTGCACTCATTTGTAAAAAATGATTTCAATTTTTGTATATCTTTCTCGTTAATAATAACAACAATAATAATAACAGTAACAATAATAAAAACAACAATAATAATAATATCAGATTAACTTGTAAATGAGAGCATGCACCGAATATTTTTATGTAAAAATTCTAAGCTTTCGACATTTTTTATGACCTATTGCATTTTGAAGAGACACAGACGCATGAGTGTTATCTCATTCAAAAATATTTATACTGGAAAAATGGATCAAGATCCGAGCAAGTATTTGAAGAACTATTTATCTATGTGAAAAGTATCGATCTACCGATACACGATATATAAGCGATGCCTACATAGCATCTCGTAATGTTAGTTTATTCGTCGTACTAATTGTACATATATACATTGTAAAGCTATACACAATGGCAATTGTAATGCATAAAGTACATACATAATTTTTATTTATATGTACACTATAAAGTTATTTATATTTAAAAGAAGGCAGTATATAATATAAGCTATGCACATATCTTGGTAATTTAAGAAGAAAACTTTTTGTTACTTTTAATTTAACATTTTATATTTTGATTCGATTCGTACACTATTGTTACATGAATAATAATTTCTCTTGTAATTTACATATGCGCTATCTCTTATATGAAATTACGATTACGATATATCACTATAAATCTGCCCTGCGCTTCATCGATAAATTTTTATTCGATTAAACATATACTATAGTCATAATCACCTCACTGTGTAGATCGTATGTCGGTACAATGCACGTTTGTTCTTTAATTCTTGACTGAAACAGATCGTAATTAATTATATTCGAATGCAAATTGGTCTTCGGTTTATCAAAGCATCACATTGATGTATCTTATATTAATATATCTTACTGTTTCTAACGATCGTTATAAACAAAATGAATATAAAACTTAATGTTAGGTTACTTGAATTTAAAACTATGAATGTAAATATGTACGTTACTTGCTGTATTAATTTTTGCTAACAGATGTCCTAAAAAATATGTCTTTTTCCTTATTCTTGTGTTCATGGAGAATAGTTTCGCTTCGTTTTAATTTATTCTGTACTGCCTGCCGCGTATCATTCGCAGATCCAATCTCTTGCAACATAGAACTATTTTTAAACCTGTATCGTCAAAACATAACATATACAAGCAATCTTCATTAAACATTGACAATATAATAGCAATATGCGAGTGACATTCGTGAATTCTTCTTCACGCCTAGAGTTCATTTCTTCGTAAGAAACGTATACGTGTAATTAAATAATAAATCGTGTCGTTTTGATTATATTAAAATATTTAAATAATTTTTATTTAATTATAAAAGGTTGAATATAATTAAAATAAGTGCTTCATTTATACAAATAACCTTGCAAAATAAAATTTATTTTATTTTATAAATAAAATTAATATAAAATTCTTAAACAAATAATATACGGTTCAAGTAATGTTTTTATACGTAAAACATACAAATAAACCTCATAAAACCCAATACTTTAAGAATACAAAAATTATTAAAGAAAGTAAAAAGCATGTGCTTGTTGACATCGCTCGCATTATCGATAATATCTTTGTTTATTTCGTACGTGAATATGAATCGTACGTAAAACCTGTATTTCTTACCGAATGAAAGAAGATGAATATATGATGAAAGATGATATATATAATAATTAAGAGTCTACCTAATTTCAACCGATAAAATGATTTATTTACGAGATACTCAAATTCTGTGTTGCTTTTCAATATTCGTTGTAAAAAAAAGATTTATGGGACAGTACAAATTGTCCTAATATATGAGGGTTACCTGTAACACTGCACTTACTTTGTAGAACGGATCGAGTCGGATAAACCGTTAAAATCTGCGCTCACTTCCAAGTTGTTCAAATTATATTGGATTATTAAATCGGTTAGTTCGCGTTTTATATTGGTGATTTCATCATGTACGTTTTTAGACTCCCTACGATATCTTTCAATATCTTCCATTAAATTTTGTATAGACTGTAAAATTCAATAAATCCGTAACAATTTATCGACGAAGTAATTAATAACGCGATGAAGAAAATATAATTAAAATTTTTGATATTAATAGTGAGCTCTTATCCGAACGAATTACACGAAGGTGTAAAAACTTACGTATTCCACCTGCGCACGAGGAAAGTTTTTGTCATATATCGAAATCTCGGATTGGAAATGATCCCTGAAAAAGAACGACCGAAGTACTTGCGCCCATATTCCT
>JAITYT010000869.1:1235194-1254750 GCA_025433975.1 Liostenogaster flavolineata | reverse complement strand
ACACACACACACACACACACACACACACTTATTAGGTCTATCGAAAAAAAATCAAAATTTCTTCCATCTTTAAAATTTTTTTTTTATTTTATTTTAAAGATTCTTTAAAAAGAGAATCGAACAACTGCCTTTACACTGGCAAAAAGTGTTAGAAAATGATAGAAATTATTTTGTTGATTAATATTTAAGATTTCTTTAATAAATAAATGCAAAGAAAATTTTTTATTACTTTTCGGTCCCTCTAATATAAATATATATAAATGTTCTTACGTCCACCGTAATCCTCCGTTTCGTCAGGAATTTTTAGATATAAGTTCAGCTACTCCAGTAACGAGGAATTTCCGGAAATTCCTTAATTTATAGCATCACTCGAGCAGGGTAAAGAGTCTACAACGTGGACCAAACAGTAACGACGTTTATTATTTTAATAACATCTCGTTAAGTTATCGGTGCTTTGAAAAAAAAATAAAGAAAATGTTAAATAAATCTCGAGCACTTACGTTTCAATTCGACGATCGATCGGCGCATATGTATTTCATACTTTTTTATATCAGTATTACGAAGCAGTGCGCGCACATTTCTTAAGAATTATCGAGTCGATTACGCCTCTTCGTACCGTTTGATATCCTTCATGAAATTGTTGAATGTGCTTGAACCGTCGCGCTTTTACAAGTCCCTTGACTGGATAACAGTCAACTACGTCGTCCTACGCATCCTCTAATTCAATATTATTCCTGCCTTATTTCTCCTTTCTTTTTCGTGTATATGAGGCAATTACCGGCGTGGTAACACGTCATTTCGCGTTTATTCGAGACACGACGCCCCGTGCGGCATCGACGCTCGCGCGACCGAATACAAAATATATCCGACTATTGTTAAAAATTCCCTTGAATATGAATCACTTAAGAAAGAAATCGTAATGAAGCATTCGTACTTGAATCGACCATTGATTTATTGACGACGGTGCGTCACGATCGACGATCGCGACCAAGCAAACAGATCGAAACACGAACGATTAAGATCAAGGCGTAAAGAGAATTTCCCAATTCGATTTATCCGATTTCTGATATTTCATTGATATCGTGAGCTTAGCCTGTTAACTGCTCGTGTCGTAAATATGACTCATTTTTAAAAGTTCATTTTTTAAGTAATATTTAAGTATTAAATAATAAATAAAAGTTAATAAGTTAATAATAAATAATATTATAAGTAATAAATTGAAATAATAATTACTCTTGTTATTATTAATATATTTTATTTTAGTTAATCGAGAACACGGAAAAGTGTTTTTAAAACAAAATTAATCAGTTAACAGGTTAACAGCGATCCTGATTTTATGTTCTTTCGATGAGAGAAGTCCAGCTAAACTTTTATCGCGAAATGTTGACATGACGTCGATATGACGAAAACGTTTAAATAAATCCTCTTGATCGAGCATAAAAATGACGCCCATTATTTCATCTATCAATTAACTCGGGAAATATTTATAATTAAGTCCACGATTTGACTCCATGATGACTGTCGAGAGTTTTATTCAGTTACGTAGTCCCAAGTCCAAATACCAATGTCACGCTCACCTTGATAACGTATAAGAGGACGATCGAGATACGAGCTGAAACAATAACGTCGCGATAATATTTTATTAGAAATGAGAAGCGTTACAATTTTTACCGATAGTTGTGGCGCATGCACGAGCATACGTATCCTACGTACGATCCGTTTAACAAGACGAGCAGCAACGCGATTCTTTCCGAACTGATAAATCGATATTAATGTTGCCTTCTGCGTTCTTCCACGCGTATTTTTACGTGCTCGCGTACACAACACGTATCCCGTGTTAACAACGTAACGCCATCCTTTGATTCTTTCATACTTTTGCACTTTTTCGTTCGATTCCCTCTTGTAATTCTGAAAATAAAATATAAATCACGAAAGTCCGATTTACCCGTAAATTCGCTTGTACCTGTTGTACGCGTGTAACGCACGGGTATTTAAAAAAAAATTAATTATCAACTTATTAAAAAATAAGTTAATGTCGGTCAAGTATCGTAATTACCGCGATATTCTGCCTTCGATTCTCGATTACAATTCTCGATAATTCTTACGATGAGATAAGCAGATAGGTGACAGTACAAGCAAATAAAAATCGTGCCCGCGAAGAAAATAAAAAATTAGCTGCAAGAAGGGAATGCCAGTACATATGTAAATAGTTCCGTTCGAGCGATAAATCGCCATTTAAATCGATTAAATCGATTGTTAATCACAAATCAATATTGCACGGATCGTTCGACGCGAATTCTTATTTTATCGTCGGAATGTAGTTCAGATAAACTTACGAAGCGATTAGATTCTCACGCCTTTTCCCGCTAATCATACGGGAAAAAATGCAATGCACATTTGAACACGTCGCGTAGACGTACGCGCGAATTCGTTACGAAATAATATTGCGAACGATTTCAGACGATATCATCGACACCGTAAAAATCGACGCGAATGAAAGAGCTCGCGCTAATTTAATTGAATTAAAAAAACTAAAACATAATTTATCGATACGTAAAAGCGATCCATTTGAATCTCGCATTCTTGGGACGACGATTATCTTCTTCCGTCGTCTCTCGAGCGCAACGAGGAGGAGAATATCGATCAAAAAAGGCGAACGTCCTTGCGTGCGATACGCAAAACGCGCGCGAATGGACGATAAATCGCTCGAAAATCCCCAAGAATACTTTTGAAAGCGACGATTCGAGATTACGTAGGGGAACAGAAAGGGCGATTCGCGCGCGTCTTTTCGTTCGTCATATCGATCATCGAAGGATCTCGTTATTGCGATGAAAAGTGCGAGGGCAGCCGAGAAATCCGCGATGCCGATCGCATTGATATGCGATACGTCGAGCAGGAAACGAGCGGCTGCTGCTGCCTGGCTATATAGCCTTGGTGATCGGGCATGCCGGATGCGCTTGTTGCCTCCTTTTCGGCTGAAAGAACGACCAGACTCGTCACCGATCGCTAACTTATCAACGACGATCGATCGTGTAGGTCGGACGCGCGATAAGACCCTAAAAAAAAGGTAAATAATAAATAAGAGGGATCTTGTGAAGCGTAGAACGAAGAACAAGCACGTTTTAGAAACTAGAGCCTTTCCACGTTAACGCTTTAACATTAGATTACCCGAGATTTAGTGTATACCGATGTTGCCTAAAAGAAATCAAGATGACTGCTTTGTGAAAGAATAACTAATTCATTAAAAATATTTAAAATTAATTTTTAATGTTATTTTATATTATTTAAAGCCACATAATATGTTGTTAGTAAATATTAAATAATACAGAAAATTTACTTCACTCAGAAAACAGCGTTTTAAAAAAATTTAGGTGACCATACATACGACAAAGCAGTCAAAATGACTTCTTCGGGCAATCTAGTGTTAATGGCCGCTCACACAACATGTGTGTGATAGCCGGAACGACTGTTGTTGTTAAATTTGTTGTGTTAAACGCGTTGTCGTTGTTATTTTTTTGTTTTACGTGTATGTTCGCACATGTTGAATTATATCGTGAATATACGTGAAGTTTCTTCGCAAAAATATTGCCGGCCACTGGCGACGTTTTACTGCGTAGACGTGCGGCCATTAAAGCGTTAAGTTACGCTCCTTTTCGAAGAGTCAATCGAAGCGGTGTCAGGTTTTGTTGATGTGTTTCATTGAAAACGCTAGAGCCATGTCGTTGCCTCCTTTCCGCCTGAAAGAACGACCAACTCGTCACCGATTGCTAACTTATCAACGACGATCGATCTTGTAGGTCGAACGCGCCATAGGACCCTAAAAAAAAGGTAAATAATAAATAAGAGGGATTCTGCGAAGCGTAGAACGAAGAACAAATGCGTTTTAGAAACTAGAGCTTTCCCACGTTGAGCTACGCTCCTTTTCGAAGAATCAGTCGAAGCAGAGTCAGGTTTTGTCGATAAGTTTCATTGAAAAAGTTAGGGTCATGTCAGATATTTTCATTGCTTCTTTTCGGCTGAAAGAACGATCAACTCGTCACCAATCGCTAACTTATCAACAACGATCGATCCTGTAGGTCGGACGTGCGATAGAACCCTAAAAAAAATAAATAACGGGTGTCAGAAACGAAAACTTTCCCACGTTAATACGTTGTCTACCATCGCGAGTTTTGTTTATTTTTCTCTAGGTGCCCTCGCATCATTTAACTTGCCTGAAACATTACATTTTAGTAAGTTACATTACTTGACTCTCGAATAACTTTTATTTGATTGTATCGCTTAATTACTTACTTGTTATTATTAATTATTTATTTGTTCAAAAAATTGTAATCAATGATATTCACCTTATTTTAATCATCCAACAAAATTTCGTAACAAATTTCATCCGGTCACGTTTGACCAACGAGTCGTCCAAAGTATCAAATTTCCCTTTTTTTTCATAGAATCGGTTGAAATGGAAAATCAAATTTTGCTATTAATTTTCACGAAAAAAGCTAGAGCCCTGTCAGATACTTTCGTTACCTTCTCTTCGACCATGGCGAGTTTATCGATCGAGTAAATCGCGAAAGTTCCATGAAACTTCGAGGAAAAAGGGTATACATTTAAATTAATTTAAATTTCTTTATTTTTTTTTATCTTGTACAGCGAACGCAAAGATGGCACCACGAACCAGACCGATCAAAATAACGGCTGTAGGCGATGGCATGGTTGGGAAAACGTGCATGCTCATTACGTATACGAAGAAAAAATTCCCGACCGAGTATGTACCGACCGTGTAAGTATTTTTTTAATGCAGTCCACCACTTACAGATGTCGTTTCGCGAGGCCAAATTTTGTTTGAATTTGAAATGTTTGAAAATTTGTTCAATAAGACAAATTGTTAAACCTTAGATAAAATATATATCCTGTAATCTATACTATAGTGGACATTCGCAAACTCTGTAAATAAGCTCGTAAT
The DNA here is from genome assembly GCA_025433975.1 of Liostenogaster flavolineata. NCBI lineage: Eukaryota > Metazoa > Arthropoda > Insecta > Hymenoptera > Vespidae > Liostenogaster > Liostenogaster flavolineata. The sequence goes on along the minus strand of JAITYT010000869.1, from coordinate 1,249,793 downwards.
TGAGCTCGATACAATAAAATAAAAATAATAAATTGTTTGAATTTGAAGCTTTTTAAGAATCCAACAAACATACAACGCTTTTACTTGGTACTTGATATAGAAATAAAAACCTTGTAATGTTAATTATTTCTTATTGTTTACCAGATAAAATGATTTAAGAGAGAAAATGTTTATTGGTATACGTTTAATATTTTCAATTAAAATGAAGATCGAAGTAATACGTATTATAAAATTGTTACGATTTATAGCATCGTCGAAATCGTTCCCATCTTTTTTTATTTTTCTGTAAGCGCGATATTTTAAGTGTCTTTTTATTTTTTTTTAGCTTCGACAATTACGCGGATAACATTTGCTTAGACGGACAAGAATTCGTTATGACACTCTGGGACACTGCTGGGCAAGAGGATTACGAACGACTCAGACCCTTATCTTATCCAAACGTAAATACCTCCACTTTTGTATATTCCTTTGAATTAAAAAATTTGTTTTCAAAGCTATCAGAATTCGTGATTCTAAGGTATGGGTTTCCAAAGTAAACTCAAGAGATAATTTCCATTTTTATAAATGAAAGAAATAAATCTTATCATGTTACGATTAAAAAATTGTTCAGTTAAAAAACGCTACTTATCTTTTAATTTATATATCTTTTGTTATCTTTTATTTTATATATCTTTTGATTATATAGATTAACTATCGCTATTTTTTGGTTCGCCAAATATTTTGGAATTTACGACTTTGACCACCTAGACAAAACTTTGGAAATCCTTGTTCTAAGGAATATAACGTGAAATTCGAAGTCTGCTTTTCTTACATACGTTATATGAAAGAACGATCAAACCGAAGACATTTTTTTCAGACCGATTGCTTCTTATTGTGTTTCTCGATAAGTGCCCGAAGTTCTTATGAAAATGTGGCTAGTAAATGGCATCCAGAGATAAAACATCTCTGTCCGAACGTACCTATAGTTCTTGTCGGTAAGCATACGTTTCATTGATTCGAACAGTTATTTGAAGAATATTTCAAAAAAGTACTTTACGCTTAAAATTAGGAACTAAGGGTGACCTTAGAGCCCAAGAAAATTTGGATATAATCACACCGCACGAGTGTGTAAAAATGAAGAAGAAGATCAAAGCCTTCAAATACGTCGAGTGCTCAGCGATGAAGCAGGAAGGCCTGGAACAAGTTTTCATAGAAGCTGTAAAAGCAGTGTTAAAGAAACCTTCGTCTAGAAAACTCTGTTACATATTCTGAAGGTTCTACGTAACCAATGCTGATTATTTTCTATCGATAATGGAAAAAGAGTATGACTTTATATTTCGAGAACAACAACACTGTCAGAATTCTCTTATAGCGGTCTGAGTCTTTTCCATAGATAAGTATACGTTAGTATTCTATTAGTATTACTTATCATTTGTAAATATAATGCTTTCTCTGAATGTATAAAAAACTCATCGAGTGCCATTTTTCATAAGCAAAAGTTACGAAGTAAAATAAGCATTTTTCGTCTTCGAGAGACATGTTGCATTTTTTGGTTTAAATTTATAATATTCTACTTGACAAAAACAAGAAAAAAGTAAATTCTATGTCAATATAGTAGATACAACTAAATTTAAACTTTTGGAATTTCTACCTGGAAAAATGAAAAACCATTACATTTACATGTAAATATCATCAAATTGAGAAATTGTTAAAACTAAGAATTATATCAAGGATCAAATGTAGTGAGTGTGTGAGTAATAGAGTAATTGCAAAATAATACGAATAAAGTCAAGTTTTACCAAAATAAATAACAAAATAATAGTATTATTTCGGATATTTATATAAATGATAATTAATTTTTCAATATTTATTATACAACATATAAAACATAGAAGTTTAGAATTTATTCTTCTTTAATACATGGTAGAATTAAAATCCTAAGCTGATTTAGGGAATTATAAAATGCACATACTTTGCTGTATGTACTAGAAATATGAGACATACAAAATTAATAAGTGATAATGAATATTAAAAGGTTTCACGATATAACCAAATGTTTAATTAATATCTCATGCAGTGTATAACTGTATGTGTATAAATGAGATATGCGAAATAAATGTACTGATATATGTATGTTCCTGTATACGCTAACTAATTTAATTTATTAATAAAATTCTTACATTACTAGCAAACGTTTCAAAAAGTATGTTCTTATATATCTTTTGTAATACTACTATATTTATATAATAAAAAATTAATAAAAATAATAAAATGGACACACTCCTTTCAATATAATATTTCAAATTTACATACGAAAGATATACTCATGCATATATTAATACAAAATAAAGTCTATTGTTTAACTAAATATTAATCAAATACTGTAAATTACAAAAGATACTCTTTATTTTATATATATATAATCGTAATAATTATATTAAAATTTCGACATTTTATAAAGTATATGATAGCGCTTCATAATCTAATTTAGTGTTACAATAAATCTCTTTTTATCTTTTCAGTATTGTACACCTTATCGAATTAATCGTTTTCTTGGAAATTGAACTATGAAATTTGATGTAAGTAATACCAATGTGAATTGTAACACATAATATTATTAAAATGTTCGATCACTCAACAATTCCATCGGCAGACTTAACTAGTTACTTTCTGTTGTATAATTTTGCCATATCCACCCCTACCACTGTCGAAGTCAGATCTGTATTCGTCCCTTACCTAATAACAAGTAAATGTAACGAACGAACATTAATAAAGACACTCTCAAATAAAAATATAAAGTGGAATATGGGTAAGAAAATAAATCATACTTGTCCTCCTGTTTTTCCACGTCCATATTGTCTGCCTTCTATGAAGCCGGCATCCCAATCCGTTCTAATTATTCTATCGTCTAGGCGAGTCCCATTGACATATCTCATACAATTTTCTGCGTCGCTTCTTTGATAATATTCAACGAAGCAGAAACCGCACGGTGTCTTCTTATATTTATCTAAGCCCATGATTATCCGCCTGATGTCTCCGCATTTTGAAAATAGTTCGTAAATTTGTTCTTCTGTGGTAAAAAATGAAAGATTACCCACATACAAAGTGGTCGAGATCCTTAATAATCTATCTTGCTCCGCTCTGGATCCCTGAAAAGAAAGAAGTACTAAAATTAAAATTTATGAACATCCAGTGCGGATCTGCTAAATGTATATTATTTATCGCGTGTACCATAGCTCCGTTAAGTTTCATTCTTGCAAAGATAGATGAAAGAACAGACAAAGTAGGATACAAACTTTATTTCCATAATTTACTTAATTAAGAATAGTTTAAGACGACGTACTGCAAATGCTTGGAATAAAGTGAGGTTAAGAACAACAACGTACCTTAAAATGCTGATCCCGATACGAACTCAATTCAACAGAAGGTGAAGTATTTACAGTTGGCTTAACCAATGCCATTTTATCCACTATACTCACTTTTGAAAGTTATTATGATATCCTTCGACGAAACAATAAATTAACACACATCAGCCGACGACTCGCAAATCCAAACGAAGTTCGTCGACTACTAGTGCACTCGACACTTATCGGCGCGATTCCGGCGTATGCGCGCCATCTGTCGAGAAAAAGAAGTACTAACGGCTGCTAGATCTTACACGTGGCGCCGTGTAGCGGAATCGCGAGTAACCCTTCTCCCGAACATTAATAATAATAAATGCTCACAATTTTAAAATTAATTAAATTAAATAACGTTACAATTACTACGATTTCGGCTAGATTTATGTTAGATTTTTTATTACATGGCACTTGGATATGTAATGCATGTTATATTTATAAATGTTGGTAAATCACATTTCCTATGGTTTCGAAAAAATCAATCTTAATAAGAGTTTAATATTAATATAATTGATTTTATTAAACATTATATATTTTTTGTTTATTACAATTACATGTATTATATTAATCAATTTAATATAATTAACAGAAATTTTCGTTGGAAGCTAAGAATTTAGGTTTCTCGTTATATAGAAAAAACAGCCAGGAACAACTAGAAGTTCAAATACGTATCTTGCGGCCGATAAAGGATCGTGATATATCTGAAATTTATTATAATAATTTTTAAATGCAAATTATTTACAAACTATTCTTTTCGACCGTCAATAAAATATGTTCGGTAATGACAAACTTTTTCATTTAATAAGATAATGTAGAAGATGTACGTGCGTTTCTAAATAGAAGATTGGAAAATAAAAATTGCTTCGCACTGCACTTCCCTCTAAAATATTTAAATAAGACGATTCCTTTTAACAGTAACGTACGTGTTTAAGGTCGATAAAAAATAAAATTTCTACATACGGAGTACAAACAATTTTGTGGTTAAGGTACATTGTTATTAGTCGTCATAATCGTTAAACTTTTCGGATAAATTAAAGCAAAATGCATCTGTAACTCGGGAGAATTTAAAATTATGTGATTCGATTCTTCAACTATTTTTAATACGCGCATAAATAAATTCTAAGCGTTAAAGAACAACTATTGAAATAAATTCGTATTTTAGGAAAAAGTTTCGTCGTTATACATAGGTTAACGCAGCCTCGTCTCGTAGTCGTTTAAAATGATTTCTTTCGGACGAGCATGCTTCCAGCAAATCGTCAAGGCAGTATTACGAAAATCTTTATACACTGCGGTAAGGTGATTACCATTTTTATTAATTTTCAAACTTTATTAATTACAATCAATCTAATAAAATCTTACGCTGTACTTGAATCCAGTTAAAAAGTATCGATTAATAATTTTTAAGAGGAGAAATTTTTAACTTGATATTTTCCCATACGAAGCTTCTATATTGCCAGCTAATATATATTTTTACCATAGTACGCGACTTTATCCTTTGTGAATTGCGCACCGTTGAAAAAAGATGATACAAATGAGACGTTCCAGTTAAAACCTTCCAAAGTAGAAAAATTGACTTATGACTATATGATAAAGCAATCGACATTGAACGCAGTAAACAACGCTTCCGACGTTTTAACTATCGTATACACAACGATAGAAATTACTAGTAACGAATACAGGTAAATGTACACCATCTCGAAGTTGGTCCACGTCCCGTAACGATGAACGGTCCAAGCGATCTTAATAATATCCTTTTAGGAGTTTATTGGTGGCACTGATCGATCTTTTAAAAGAGACAATTCAAAATGAAGTCAGCGACGCTCATTGGGACACGATAATCGAGATTAGGTCGAAAGTACAACATCATAAAGACTTGCTTAACGTAAGAGAATTCGTACTTTGTTTTGTTAAATAACTTACCGATAGTTATCGTTATCCAGATAATATTTCTCCTACTCTTAGCAACTCAATCATTTTATGGATTACGTCCATAAAATGGCAGAAGCGGCTACACAAATGAGTCACTTCTCCGGAATGGATAGCTTGTCTCTCACGCTTTGCCAAAGGATAAACGACGCGATGGATAACGTAAAGAAAGAGAACCAACTTAACGAAGAATTAGAGAAAGAATATACTCATGTACAAGAGGCGTCCATAATAAACAGCAATAAACGATGAATCTTATCGCGCGTAGATGCATTTATTCTTTCTGCGAGATATACATTTTTTTTTCTGTTAAAAATACTGAAATAATTTGAAGGATTTTATTTTATCGCACCAAGAAGAGCGACCTGCTATTTACATTATATCCGCGACGTCGACTTGTTAAGCATTCAAATGTATAGTCACTATGTGTCGACCAGGTATCATCACCAACCCGAGTGCCCTTGCTTCCGTGTGCTCCTCCGACAAGAATTCGGAACACGATCCCAAGATCACATTAGCATCGCGATCGGTGCATAGGAATGCTCCAGTCAACACCCTACCATCGGTCATTTTGATTCTCAAGTGCCTGTTTAGCCATCCTTTCAATTTTTTCTTCGCAGAAGATCCTTCGAACTCCAAAGTCTGAAAGAACGTTATAAAAAAAAATTATTCTCAACGCCTCGCACTAAACGTTCGTCAAATGTTACGAGAAGAAAGGGGGTAAAACGGATCAAAAACGTTATTCTGTAAATAAGTAGTATAGGATACGTGAGACAGATTAATTTGGAAATGTACGTATACACGTATAACCTAGAAAATTACTTGAGAATTTTCAGGAAACATCGCTACAGCTCCTGGAATAAGTTTTGGCGTGATTTATGGCAGTAAAGACAAAAACTTAATTTTGAATACCTCTCCGTTTCCATGAATGTGCTCCTCTTTTATTAAATTAGTTAAATTATGAACTCCTTCTTTCATATCTAAAGTAACTTTTTTTTTTTCTTCTTTTTCTTCTTATTATTATTACGAGCAATTGCAATCTGGAATCGTTATAACATTCAACAATTTTGAGATCGAAGCTTGTCGAGATGTTTACAAGATTACTTTCGATCGTATCTGTAAGGAGAATTTGCAAGGCGCACTCTCATAATTACGCGTTGATTTACACGGAATTTCTGGACAGAATCGTAATCGTCACCAATGCGTTTTTACTCGGTCGAACGATAAAAGGTTCGAAAAGGGACGAAAACTCGATTTGACATTTACTTCGTCTGCGGGGAGTCGGAGTTAAAAGTTGATACTTTTTCACCGGATGGTTTTGGTAAGTGCGACGATAGCGCGTTAAAGATCGCTGCGTACGCGATTGTTGGTTATTCGAGTTTGACATCGTTCGAGACACTTGACAGGGCTCGTGTCAACAAAGGGGATCCCCGATCTCTTGGAGAAAAATTGATCAGGAGCCGAGCCAATTTTGAATCAGCCACAATGCACGACGCGTACGAGGCAACGTCTATATTAAACATTTCGGTTCAGATAGAGTCTATGGCCGCTTATGGTAAGTCCGAGTTAACGTAGAAATTAATTTTAAGATTGAAATGAGTCTCGTTAGCCTCCTTAGAGGCAATTTCATCTCCGACGATAATTAAGCATGCGCGTTTCAGATGACAATTTGTTAATTGGTACCAGAGAAGGTCACATACTCATGTACAACGTTCCTTCGGGATCCAACGACAGTCAGAAATTGGAATTGCTACGTCACAGCAAGAACTTCAATAAGAAACGCATCACGCAGATAGGGGTCGTAGCGGAATGTAATTTATTAATTTTGTTAACAGGTATCGTCATGGGTTCTATTGTTCTATCGAACACGCGAACGAACCCGATCCGATTATCGCATCGTCCGTTTTGTGTTCGTTTATACAGATGGTATGGTGTGCTGTCATGACTTGAATTCTCCAAATTTCTCCCTGATACACCAATTGCAAAAGACACGAGGCACGACGCTGTTCACGTTCGACGCCCAAGCGACGCAAAGTTTGACGGGTGAAAAGAATACCTTCGTACGTCTGTGCGTCGCCGTGAAACGTAAATTACAATTGTACTACTGGAAGGGCAAGATATTCGAAGAGTTCACTAATTTTGAATTGGCCGTGCCGGATATACCTCGCGAGCTATCATGGTACGTGAAATCAAAGTATTACCGTCAACAATGGCCGAACGTTTTCTCCTCGAAAATAAATTATAATATTATTTCCACGAGTCGTATACTTCATTTAACGTTCCAATGCGAATAAGGTGTGGAGAAACGTTGATACTAGGATACAGAGGATTATCCTACACTATTCTGGATTTGAACGGCAAAGCCAAAGAATTATTTCCTACCGGCAAATCTCCGGAGCCGAGCGTTACCAAATTATCGGACAAGTCTTTCGTATTGGGTAAAGATTCACAATCTTTCATCATGGACACGAAGGGAGAATTAGTTCAGCACAGTCCTGTGAAGTGGTCAGACACTCCCAGCGCTATAGGTACCTAATATTAACTTGTAAACGATGGAAAAGAACGAACATAATTCTTTAAAGAATAAAATGCTATATTTTAGCCTGGGACGAACCGTACTTGCTTGGTATTGTGCACGACAGATTAGAAGTATACACTCTGGGAGGCTGCTTGCACATTCAAACTATAAAAGATCTAAATAAAGCTAGACTGATATATAGATGTAAACAGGGACGAGTTTTTGTCGCATCGATCAGTCATATTTGGTGCGTGAGAGCAATCGACGTAACTCATCAAATTAGAACATTGCTGGAACAAAATCAATTTCAACTGGCATTGAAATTGACGGTACGTAAAAATGTTATTTAACGATTCCAGGTAAACATTCTTTAAATATAAAAACATAATGCCATTTGCTGAAAATATTAAATACGTTTCAGAGTTTATCGGACACCACGGAGGAAGAAAAAACCAGGCAGATATATAAGATACAGACTTTGTACGCACATCATCTCTTTTATAACAAAAAGTTTCAAGAGGCTATGGAATTGTTCCTTAAGCTTGAAACCGATCCATACGATGTTATCAGATTGTTTCCCGATTTAGTGACGCCATCGTCTAACTCTCATGAATTTATCGATCCAGCGCCTAGTCTGTTAAAACTTCAAGATCACGATCTAGAGAAAGGTTTGCGCGCGTTGATAGTTTTTCTCACCGAAGTTAGGCATAAATTGATCGGCGATGCGAAGCCAAAAGACAAGGACAGCAAGAAGGAGAAAAATTCAGTGGACGCGGAAAGAAACATGACCGCAGTTGCTACCGAACAATTATTAAAAATTATAGATACCACGCTGTTGAAGTGTTATCTACAGGTAACGAATTGCGGTTGTTTACGCGAGTCTCAAGTTTTGCCAATCTGTACATCGAACGTATTGAATTTCAGACTACGGATGCTCTGGTAGCGCCTTTACTTAGGTTGAACCATTGTCACTTGGCGGAAGCCGAAAAAACTTTATTGATGCATCAAAAATATCCAGAACTTATTATATTGTATCAAACTAAGGGGCAACACAGGAAGGCTTTGGAATTATTGGAAAAACATGCCAAAGAAAATGATCCCAGCCTCAAAGGACCCGAAAGAACAATTCAGTATTTGCAAAATCTTGGCAAAGATCATATAGATTTAATTCTAAAATTTGTGGGATGGGTTTTGAACGAAGATCCAGAGCAAGGTCTTAGAATATTTATGGAAGACAGCCAGGTGTGTCTTACGTGTTTGAATTCTTTGATATACGCGTGTATTTCTCGTACCGAGATATTAAATGCTCCCTCGAAAATTGTTAAACCTTACATATGTGTGCTTTTCTATCGTCCATTTACGTATTTGTATTTATCATCTTACCAAGGAAGTGCAGCAGCTACCTAGACCAAAGATATTGGATTATCTCCTTCGTTGTCACAAGGATCTAGTAATAACGTATTTGGAACACGTTGTACACGTTTGGGAAGACGACAACCCACTGTTTCACGATGTTCTAATACATCAATACAAAGAGAAGTGCTTAGCCGCTATGAATGCAAACGCGACGGTCGCCGAGAAGGAAACATTGCAGCATGTCAGACAAAAGTTGCAACAATTTTTGGAAAAGTCGTTGCATTACACACCCGAGACGATCTTGGTGCATTTTCCGTTTCATACTTTATTCGAGGAACGTGCAATTATTCTTGGGCGTCTTGGACGTCATCAGCAAGCTATATCGATATATATCAATCTTCTCAATAACATACCAAGCGCAATTCAGTATTGTAATAATGTATATACGAAATATCATAGTAAGTGTAGCCTGTACCAATATTTTCAAGTTGAAACGATCGATATTAGTCGATAATTTTCGTAATTTTCATAAAGGTCAGAGTAACGTAGATAAACAAAAACAAAACGACGGCGCAGACGAAGTCTATATAATACTTATCGAACAATTAATAAAACCCGATAACAAGGGAGTTCTCGTGGCAGGTAATACTCGTATATTTTTATCAGTTTATAGAACGTGGTGATACGATTTTTAATCCGTTCTTCTTTCCTCAGGTTGCAACGCGGAACTGCAGCGCACAGCGCAGCCGGATTTGGAAATGGCGCTTCAATTGCTCGAGGAACACGCGTCAAAAATAAATCCACTGAAAGCTTTAGAAATTTTGCCAGAGACCGTTCCTATAGGCAGAATAAGACATTTTTTGGAAGTCAGTCTTCAAAACAATTTGAACGACAAACGAAGGACCCAAGTTTTAAAAGGTTTGCTCTACGCCGAACATTTGCAAGTTCAAGAACAGCGTATGCATTACGAGTCTCAGAGCGTTCTCATGACAGAGTTTAATATATGTCACGTCTGTAAAAAGAGGTTTGGCAATCAAAGGTTCGTTCCGTTGTCTCTTACAATTTTGTCGTTGTGTCGTTTTCTTTAATTCCGAATAAATATAATTCAACGTCATTCTTTCAGTGCATTCGCAAGATTTCCTAACGGCGATATCGTCCACTACTCGTGTCAAGATCGTAAAGGATGAGCCGCCAATATTTACATTATATGTATCATACGTTCTGCTTTATCTTATATATTATGTATATATAAATACGTTCGTTGTCCTATCGATCGGAAATTTTTCCACTGAATTATTTTATTGTGTATCTAGCATTAAATTTTATCCAATCGAAAAAACAAAGCAGCAAAGAGACTACGATATTTTGTTTTATAACGAAAAAAGAAAAACGTTCACTCGTCTCACGCCGTTCCCGAATCTCATTACTGTCCCTTTTTAATTCTTTCAACGACGCTTCGAGAGAGCGAAAGTGGTATGGAACATTTTAATCCGCACGTAATCGTTGCGTACGATTTACGTATATTCGATCGACCTGCAAAAAAATTGATTCGAGCATCGTATAAAAAGCAAAAATCGAGAAACGTAAAGCTGTAAAAGTTTTCAATGATTTTCACGACGAATAATCGTCGATTTGATGCGGTACAATTTCGTCCCATCGCTCCATTAATTTTCCACCACGAATATTATTAAAGACGCGAGCGGATCGCTCGAAGCGCGTGTAACTTTGAAAATAGAATTCGTACGAGTGTCGTTTTCCAGTCTTTTGGCGAATCAATGATAAATTCTTCGTTTTCATAGCGATAACGACGATAACGCGAGAATACTCGAAAAGGTACCTTTATGTTAGAAAATCATAAAAATGTAATAAAGTGTAATGCGAAGAGGATGGGGCGTGACCGGCTCAGAATGTGTGTTATAAACGGCGCTGATGATGTCATAGATTGTTTTGTATTCCTACGCCTGATCGTGGAAGGCACATGCACACGTACGTACGCACGCGTACGAGTTTAAATACCTCTACCGTTCGTACCGAATTCCCCTCGCTTTCGACTACTTCTCCAAACGTTCATTGCACCATCCGATTCTATCAACGTTTTAATTTTACGTACGTCCAAGATTTCATCTCGATTATCATCGCTCGTATTAGAACGAGACGCGACAGTGGGAATCCATTGCCGCGAGGCGATCGTTAATTATAACGTCTGTTAGAAAAGCTCGCGTGCGAAACGATATATCGAGGTGAATAAAAATGCGTTGCGTCGTGCCTATAAATAATAATAATAATAATAATAATAATAATAAAGAAACGAACGAAGAAGATGGATCGTTTGCGAGCACGGGATCGCTTTAATTAATTCAATAATTACGTAGAAACATCTGCTGTAAAATAGCAACTCCATCGACGTATCCAAATCACCGATATCCTCCCAACGATCTTCGGGATCGAATCGAATCTTTTACGAAAAAAAAAGGAAAAAAAAACCCTGTAAACAAATTCGAACCACCGTCAAATTTAAATCAGAGCTCGTCCGTAGAAGCCTCGACCTAGCGCCACCGTGAGAATTCCGAAAGAAGCAGCTAGAAGGAAAGGAAACGATTCGGCGGACCGAACGAACGACGCTCATCAGACGTTAAAAATGAAGGAAGAAACGGACGAAGAAAGACGCCAGGTCGATCGTTAGCTCGTTCGATCTTACCGCGTCCTAGCGGCAGCGCCATCGTGCCCGATAAGCCACGGGGAGAGGAGAGGAGAGCCGAGAGAGCCGAGAGAGCCGAGAAGAGAGATCGGGCCAGGGACTAGGCCACGACGGCGTAGGTCTACGCCGCGTACGGTCAGTCAGTTGCGCGCCGGCGGTCGAGTGTGTGAACGACGACGATCACGATCACGACGACGACGACGACGACGACCAAGTGACGTCGACGACGAGGAGGCGGCGGAGGGGAGAAGGAGAAGGACAGTGGCGGCGGGTCGTCGGTGGGTACGTGTCGCGTCGCGCGGTGAATCGCGTTAAACCGGCGACGGCAACGGCAGCAGCGGCGGCGGCTGTGTGTGGGCAGTGCCAGAGCGATATTTCCGTGCAGTTCGAGCGGATTTTATGCGAGTTGCGGTGTAGAACGTGTCGAAGGGTGTTCTTCGCAAGGGTAAGTCCAAAGGCGTATATTCGAAGTCGAACGGTCGATGGAGGAGAGATTAGAGGAGACCCGATCGGATTGGTTGGATTTAGTCGGAGAGGTTCGGCGGCTTCGCTCGCTGCGCCTGGGTCATGTCGATCACGATATCGTCGTTTGTCGTTGTCGTTGGGTTGTCCTCCTCGTGACGGGTGGATCACCGAGATAAAAATGGCGTAAGCCGTCTTAGCTTGGCCCACCTTCCCCCGTTCGTTCCTCTAGTTTTTTTCCTTCCTAGTTCATCGGTCGTTCGTCGTTACCTCCCAACCCCAATTTTCTCTCCATGGATTTTATTTCCTTCCCCTCCTTCGTCTCGTAGACGAGAGAGCGCGCGAAAAGGCGCGTCCGTAACCGTCGACTCGATGGAGGAATGCCCGATTTTCGATAAGGGCGCGCCTGTGTCCTACGTTTCGATGACGATGAGACCGAGGACGCCTTCGTCTTGCTCGATCGTACACGGCGCCCCATTTTCCGCCCTCGAAGTCTTCCCCCTCCCCCCTCTCACGCTTTCTATCTCTCGCCTTCTCGCAGTACTCCTCCTTTTTCACCTCTTCCTCCTCCTACTCCTGCCTGCCTGCCTCTTCTCCAGGGATACATGGACGATCGAGTATCGTCGCGGTTTCGTTTTATTCGCGTCCATGTATTGGCCAAGACGCGCGGCGACGGCGGTGGTGGTGTGGTGATGGTGGTGGAAACGGTGGTGGTGGTGGTGGTTTGCAGTTAACAGACTTCGATTTCCGCCAGTGCCCATGACTATGGCGATGATGATCGTTCGGTGAACAGTTTTGTTCACCTGTCAGAGGCGACCCATCTCCCCAACGCGATGACCCAATTCGGGTTCTCCAGCGGCGAATGCCCGCCCGCTCGCGCGCTGCTCTAGTGTCGTCGTGGTAGTGGTGATACGTCGTAACTCAGCACGCGACGATGGTGGTAGTAGTAGTAGTAGTAGTAGTAGTAGGTAGTAGCAGCAGCTAGGAAGACGTCGGTGCGGTAGTCGTGACGCTGGGTTCAAGGCGCCTCCGATGCAGCACGAATTTAGCGATTCTATCCAGTCACGTGACGTCTAACGATTCTCGTTTTTCGAGAAGTTTCGCGATTGGTTTGACGATTCATTGAGACTGCGGATTCGGGCAGGTTCTCCGAGTGTTCGGGGCTCTGGAAATCGCGAGAATCTCCAAGAATGCTCGAAGTTTCGTCGAGCAATCCCCCGATAACCTCTCGACCGTGTTGAATCTTGGGTTCGACGCCGATCGGTTCGGATACCGCGGTGGGACTCAGAAAATCGGAATGGCCTTGCTCCTAACGTCGCTATTTCGCTTCCACTCGTCTTTTCTACCTCTGGTAACGTCCGTCGTCTTTCGACTATCGCTACTGTTATCGTTGATACTATCGATGCCACTACCAGTGCCGTTATTCCGCACAGACACGGCTGAAGGTGTCCCGGCCCTCCGGCGATCCTTGTTCTAACCGTGTATCTGTACACAGGGAAAAGATCCAAGCGCTCGCGTATTTACAACTTCTTTACGCATTCGAATGCGAGTAGTCGTCTCGACCGTTACGACATCGCCACGTTCCTGAAAGGAATCCTTGATTCGATGGTGTCCACGACGATAGCGACGATCTCTAGGATTATAATTGTTACGGCAAATGCGATAACTCGGCTTGCGTGATGACGCAACGAAAATAGGGAATCGCGAGGTGCCGAGGCGGAGATCGCTTGAATTGCAATTTCACTTCCGATTCCGCGCGAAACGCGCGTCTCGTTGTAAACGTATCGACCCGTAAACTCGCAACGTTAAATATAGTCCTCGCTCTTTACGAACGACCGACAACAACTACGAGGACGATGAGGGTGTCGATGATAAATGGAAAGGAGGGGAGGGGGATCGTCCTTGTCCGGATATTTTTTTTTAATTATTCGTTGTTTACGCGAAGCTGAATTTTTTTCTAAGGTTGAGTCGAACATCGAGACTCGCGACTGCGATAGTGGGGAGTAGAGGGGTGGGGGTGGATCAACCAATTTTTAAATTTAAAAACGAGAGCGCGCGAATTTTATTCCGTCCTACGAGTAAATCGTAAACCGCGCGCTCTCTTGTCGTTGCAAGAGTTATTTTTAGATGAAGTTGTGTCGACGTGTCGCTTTTTACAATATTTCCGGAGAGACCCGTTAGGAGTGGAGGGGGAAGGGTCTTCGTTTTCCGAGGGGTTTGCGCTGCAGTAGCGAAGTATTGGAAAAAAACATCGAAACGTCA
>JAITYT010000869.1:1199709-1223418 GCA_025433975.1 Liostenogaster flavolineata | reverse complement strand
CTCTCTCTCTCTCTCTCTCTCTCTCTCCTCTCCTCTCTCTCCTTCCCCTATCTTTTTTTCTTCACGATTCTTTTCCCCTTCGATGGTCGGCCATTGTCTACGTGAACGAGAAAATAGCAAGAGGGTTGAAACTCCGGAATGGAACAGAGAATTTATCCACCTCTTGGAATTCTTTTTGACATCATTACGACGTGATTTTCGACGTGTCCAGACTGCATTTCACGCGAAGAACTATTCGAACGGAATTTTCATAGAGTTTACGTACCAGAGATATGTAATCGTTTGATTTCAAAAAATTAAAATTAAATAAATAATTTTTTCACGAAAATGTGCTCGCAATTTTATTTTTATTTTTTTTTCTAAAAGAATGAATTATCCAATCCATACGTGCGGTACGTATAAGTACGATAGCATCAGGAGGTTTCACGTGTTCTTCGACGATGATAAATCGTGTCTTCGAAGTCATTCTATCATTTTTCCAATAACTGAAAAAGATTCTCTCGATGCAATCAGTATCGTTGATCTAGTAGTCCATTTATCTCTGGCTACTAACCGATTTTGCAGAACAAGGAGTCCAGACATCGTCAAACCGATTTCCTACTATTATCGAAGAATTTGGAAATTTAGGTCAACAGTCTCGTGACACTAAATGAAGAAGTTTGTCTAATTTGAACTTTAGAACGCGTCATCGTGTCAAAGGTAGTTACTTACGTCGTCACGATGACTGCATAAGGCCCCTCCTACATGTGGTCGTGTTACCGTGACCTTTCGTGCCTATATCTAGTAGTGACACCTTTATCAGTTATCAAAAATCGAAAAAGTCTTTATTAAAACGACCTTTACGCAAATATACCTCGAAATACATTTCTAAAATGTCGCTGGAAATGAACAAAAAATGTTATCAAACGTATCAGCTAATCGAATAATTTCAAAGTTAAATTCACATCGAACTTCTGTCTGACATGGTTTCCATCTCACTACGTATTTGAATTAAAATGTATTTATTCGAGGCTGAGAAAATGATAAAATTTAAAATTCAACGAGTAGTTAAGATATTGGTGAAGTTCTCGCGAATTAAAATGTTGTAAAATAATTTGTCGAGTTTAAGTCGTATTCCTAAACGTCGACGTAGGCGAGTAAATTTCGAGGATGACGTAGTTGCTCGTTGAATCGCTAGCTCCTCGTCCACTCGCAATTCCAAACGAGAGGAACAGATGCGAAAAGTACGTCACCTTGCTCGCAATCGGTTGCCTTGAGTCGATCTTTTCAATGGTCGGTACGAGTGGACTGTAAGCTGTGCCTAGGACTTATGCCAGGTGTCGAGCTGTTGGTAAATCGAGGAAGCGCGCGAGTATTCGCGTAGCTTGCAATGTTAAGGTGTCGTGCCAAGGGGACGTTAATTGCTTCTTCTGTTCGACCAACTATCAATAATGTTTTGACGTTCCCCTTTCATCGAGAACGAACTCATGCAAGCGAGGAGCAATTCGAAGTGGAGTCGAGCGTATCCAATAGCTAGCTAGCTAGCTAGCTAGCAAGCCACGAGTGGCTTGAGAGCTGTTGTAGGTCACGGGTCACCATGATTTCTTCTGGGAAAAGGAGAATTTCCGATTGGAACGAAATTATCTTCCTAAGGATCCTAAAAGACGATAAATCCCATCGGTAGGATTGATGCAACGAAGGATTAAGAAAGGTAGAAAATGTTAAAGTTAACAGGATGAGTTCACGCGACGGATAGAAGTAGTGCAATGAGAATTTCTTTCAGGATGAGAGTTCCTTTGTCTTCGTAGGATCGTCGGCACGTCGAGAAATTGTGAAGCTGAAAAGTCAAATCCTTAACGCGTCACGAGCTCTCGGCAGACATTTTCATTTGGAATTCCTACTCTACGTAAGCATGTGAAACGTGTACTGTTTTACGCTTTGTAATATTGACTCTTTGCATACACTGACATTTTAGGCGACACCTACATTATATTTTTTAGGTAAAGTCTAAAAGGTGTTCCTCGACCTGTCCAATTTCAAATCTACTGTTGTTCTTTTTCCATTGAAAATAAAATAAAATAAAAGTGCAAGATAGAACGATTAGAATGCGTAATCTCAGTTTTTCTCTTCGAGTGAAACTGTAAACACAGACAAATTTCTTTAGAGCGTAAAAGGATCGAAATATGTATAGTTTCATTATTGTACCTCTTACATATCGTCGACGTTATTTTCGTTGTTTCTACGCGACATCGCGATTTCAGGACGATGTTTTGTCACGCGACTAACCGTGCTGCTACGAAAGATTACCAACTGCCTTGCATAATATCGTCGTCAATCAATAAACCGACATTTCTTCCTTGAAAATGAAAATTAAAAACCACATTTAACAGCCAGAGAGTTCCTCCGTGAACCAAGCACGAAGATATTAGAACTTAATGGAGTATTTTTTGAAAATTCGAATCTTTCGCCGTTATTGTCATCGTCATTGTTTATCGTTTTAATAGTCGATTTAGCGGAGAAAGAACGATCTCAGGTATGTATCGTCACGCGATTAGTCGAGCCCAACACGAAAATTAGCCAACATTTCGCATAATGTCGTGGTCGATCGATTGAACTACCTATCCCCTAGCCTAACCAAGAGTCGAAGTCGCGCGTAAATTTTTCCTTGAAAAAACATCATAGCCAACGTTTAGTATTCGACATCAATATCTGTCCAATTCGTGATTCATTGGCATCATTTAGCTAGCACCAGCATTTTTATATAATTTTTAATCACCATCGTCGCCATTGCTTTTTCTACTGCTACTGTTGTTGTTGTTGTTTAAAGAATCTATCTGTCACTCGTCATCATCGCTATTGCGCGTTTTAGCAGTCAAGCCCAATACGAAACTTTGCTAACATCTTGCATAATATCGATCGATATACCGACCAATCCTTCAGCCTAACCAAAAGTCAAAGTTAAGTGTCGAGCCTAAGTTCTTACTCGAGGAATTTCATGGTCAACGTCTAATGCCCGACGTTGCATCAATATCCATCTAGTCCGTAATTCATTGGCATCGTCTAACCAACATTTCTAGGGAATCTCTGATCATCACGATCTCCATTACTACTCCTACTACTACTGTTGATGTTGTTTTTGTTATCGTCGTCGTTTGGAGGGTAGATACAGTGTCGAGGGGTTTCTGCCGTGCGCCGTGTTCTGGTCTTCGTGCAGGTGTGCAGGGTGGGAAGGTAGGAAGGTGGTATATACCGCGTTGACACCGGCGCCACAGTGACTCCGCTGGAAAATCAATAGTGTGACGCTGCGTTCGTGCGAGTTCATCTTACCTACCTTAGCCGTGGCGTTCGGTAGTGGTGCTGTGTCGCCGCCGCTCTGCGCCGGCCTATGGCGGTCTCCACGCGTCGTCCTGCCTTTTGAAGAAGGCCAAATTGCTCCAACACGACAGTACACAAGCGCGCGGACCCATTCCGGTGCTTCTTTTTCCCTTTCTTCTTCCTCTGGCTTTGCTGCTGTTTTCTTTTCTTTTTTTTTTTTGTTCTTTCTCTTTCTTTTGGGGGATTTTCTCATCCCTGGTATGCACACGTTGAGAACAGATTATGAACGAAATTGATGACGTAGTCACGAGAGCTGACGACGTGCTCTCGGTCTGTTGTTACTTGCTCGTTCGTAAATTCTTTTTATTCCTTATTCGATTTTTGCACAGTCTGGTAGTTCTGAATTAGTGACGTGGGGTGCTGATACAATGGAGTGATCAAGTGACTCGACGAGAGAGAGAGAGTCTGGCTTGATGAATTTCGATGACTTGACTTTTCGAGTCTGATAAACGACTTCCACGACTGATGAATGCTTCTTCTGTAAATAGAAAAATCCTCCGTTCCGTTTTCTTTTTTTTATGGACATATCAACTACTGTTAATTGATAAATCTGGAGACATTGCGTATCGGATTATAAATTGTTCAACAAATACTTGAAACGGATTAATATGTTTCTGTTCTTAACAAAATCATCAAAAAATAATTACTTCGTGCACTTGCATTCTTCCAGCGTCTATATTCTCTCTGCATTACACATCGACGAGCATCTTACGCAATAAAAGCCGTTCATTCGTTCGCACGTCGTTTTAAAATATCGATGATCGTTTCTTCGAAGGCTCACCAGCAAAAGACGGATCGAGAGATCAAGGACTTGGAGGAAACGATCTCTGATATTCGTTGACCTTTCGATTTATGCGGAGGAGTAGATCCTATTCTTTTTAGCATCTTTTCTGTAGTCGATCAAAATTGGTCATCTCAAGAAATGTCCGTGCACCATCGCGCTGGTATCTCTTTACGAGTAATTAATTAACAAAGAACACCTTCGAGTCCCTCAACATTGAACGGCCTTGCAACGAAGAAATGAAAAGAAAAGAAGAAGCATGAGCACATTCGTGTCACGTTTCTTCTGCCGTTACAATACGTAAAGGTGTGTAATCGTCGGAAACTGTGCGGATCGTTCCGTTGTTTCTAACGACTGAAGCCAGAAGAGTCTCTTCCTCTTCTTCCTTTTTCTCTTTCTCGTTCGTCTTCCCTCCCCCTCTCTCTGTCTCACACCTACTTACTCTCTAGCCATCTCTTTTTCTATCTTCCTCCTCTTTGTCACTGCTTGCACAATCCGAAATAGTGCCAAGGGAGGAAACGAGGGAGGACAGAGACGAGTAGCGAAGAAAGAGGAAGGAGGGGCTGGTGGTAAACGAGGTGGAAGAAAAACCGTGGCAAGTTCACGATCGTTCGAATTTTGCCAAGTAAAGTGCCAACTATGTACAGGCAATGTCGAGTAAACTTAACCTTTCCCGATTATCGTGTCATTCACTTTGTGATTCATTTCTCAGTGAACGCCCACTCGCTCGCGGCCAGGTTATTACGAAGGCAACGCCGATCTCTCTCGCTCTATCTACTTACCTATCTATCCGTCTAACTATCTCTTACGTTTCCCAGTGCGAGAGCTGGCCAGTGCCGTGTTTCTACCATTAAGAAGGAGCATGACGGCACTTGCGTAATTGCTCTTAATTCATCGTAAGTGAGTGCCAGACACTTTAAGAATGTCATTCATTCCCTTGGCGGGCTGAACGTCTGCGTCTGGGGATTTTGCATTTTTACGGGGACAATCCGAAAACCATCTAAGACCTAGTCGAACGTTGAAACTTGGCCAAACGTCAGGCGAACGTCGTAACTTCCCTGATTATAGGATACCAAAGATGAAATGAATGGGATTCCATTGGATCTTTCGATGACTGATGTTAATTCTCCATTAAAAGACCCTAGAAAAGTTAGCTATTGTCAATTTGTGTTACTTGTGCTGCTTGAATTTATAATTAGAAACGTAGTGGTCGCTCTGCGGTCAAGGGTCGTTGACTGTTGGCCTCGAGAGTAGGAAGACTTTGTTCCGAGTTAATTGTTGATTATCGTTGACCAATGCGAAAACTCTTAGAACCTAAACTGTACTAAATCGTGAGAGATAATGTATGGACAGCATGATGTGACTTGATTCAGAATAATCAATGCGATAATTATGCATTCCTCGTGACACGCGCGACTCTCAACTTGGTCGTTTCTGTCCAGTGAGAAAAAATGATCGACGGAAAAAAGTCATTTTCGCGGTAGGTGGCCGATTTGTTGCGCTTATGGTGGAAGCGGTGTGAGGAGTGAAGCCGAAGGGTCACTTAACGTGCTTCTTCCCACTCTGCTTCTTTTCATCTTCGTCGCTCCACGTTTCTCCTTGATCATGATTTTAAATTGTAATTTTACTGCCACACCGATGACGTTTTTAGTATACCTCCTTATTAATCGATCGATTAATTATTAATGCCAATTATTAAGAGTGTCATTCAACGGTTAATCAGCTTTAAATTGAGACAGTGTTAACCAAAGTTAACCGCGGCGTAATAAATGTTATTTCTCTCCCCATTCCTGCACTTTTTGATAACTCAATTGGAAACACATACATCGAACATTTAAATTCAGGAAAATCGTTTTCATTCGGGCCGATAACTTATCCCTTATTTCTTCATTTTACGTAACCGTCCTGCGAGAAAACTGGGTCATTTGAAATAACACATTCGACCTTTGCAATCATGTCGAAAAGTAGAGGACAGAAACGCCTAAAAAATGATGAACAATGAGGCTCATCAGCGAGGATCCTTCAGTCAAACTCAACTAACTCTCAACAGACTTATCCCCGACACGTAATCACGTACCTAGACCTGTCCCTTTCAGACGTCGAAACGCATATTGCTTTACTGTGGTTTTCCTTGGGTTTTTGTACGCCGGGGCAGCTTGACAGACGGTATATACCACATGTTGTAAGTCTAAAGGAGAACCTAGAGTAATGCGTTTCCTTTGTACGTGGACGAATCTAGTCCCCATAGTCGTGGTGGAAACACGAAGCTGCTGTCTCTTGTAGCACCCGTTCGTGTCACACTGCTCATACGTGAGGGACGCGTTCCCTGGAGCATGGACATTGCAAAAGGTGAAAACAAAGGCACGAGAGACAAGGCAATTCGATTTGTCACGGTGCATCGATCAACGTAGACCAGTCGTTACATTTTCACGCGAACCCCAACCGCCTGGTGATCCAGTTATCATCTTTGTTCCACGGGGAAACGGACAGCGCGAGTATCCCACTGAACGTTGGATGCAGCAGCTAGGCGTTGTTAAATTATAAGCGAATATTTTAGCCAAACGCGGGAGCCTCGAGGACGCGAATGACGTTTAAAGGTAGCCCGAGCTCTCTAAAAAAAGAAAGCTTTTGTATCTAAAATAAAATATCCCTGTGTGTTCTCTGCCTGTATCTTTTAATACCGTGTCGAACCGACACCTACGTGCGTATGTAATGCGCCTCGTCGTTGGTAAAAACCTACCTGTTGATGCGGTAGCTTTAAGCTAATTTAACAAAACTCAAAAAGAAGTCATTTTTAATGGAAGCAGAGAGATAGAAGTTTAGTTTACGAAGAGTAGAAATTTTTTAAGATGACATTTTATCGATGATTCGTGGTATTTCGATTTTATCTTCGGTCAACGTCGCGATAGCATCGGTTATCTGTGAAGACTGACATTGAACGTTACTCTGTTCGTTTCCACTTGGAATTCGTAATGTGCCGTATTCGTATAATGTATATAAAGTCGCGATTTTGACATGTAAATTTACGGTTTTATACATTTAAATTTACGTCGATTTTTTTCACACGAAATACGGAAGCGATACGTACAACGTGTCTATGATGTTCGAGGTGTCATTAGTTTCGTGTCTATCGGATGTCAATTCTCGTATATATCGTTTATAAAGATTATTTTTATAACTTTAATAAAAACTATAAAAAATATAAATTTTTTAAGTTTTATAAAAATTATCTTAACCCTCCAGAATGAGACTTAAATACGAAGGACACAATCACTCTAAGGACTTAATGCAATTTATAAATCGATGCTGATACTCTTATTTATTTCACATGGGAATATATCGGACATAAGACATCGCTGTTGACCAGCGTAATTAACGGTACAAATATATGGGAGAGACTAAGTGCCATCAATAATCGATTTGTCACGTATAACGTGATCAAACAGTAGGAGTGAACGGTACAGTGCAGTAACGTCTACTTTGAAAGGTTCCGTGCGCTCTTCCTTAATGATTACTGTGTCACAAACGTTCAGATTCTATCAATTTTTCTCTCGGTTCCGTCGAGGCGACGATTCATGGCCCTATTTTTAACTCGTTCGTCGATACATTCGAGATAATTACGAAAATGTCTTTAAAAGTCATAATTTAATTAACAGCGCTCCAAATTGTTCCACTTTTACTTATTGGAACAAACTTATCCATTTAATTCCATCTGGTCGTACACATAACCTAAAGCCACCTTTCTCGCAAATTAACCTAAATCTTTCTCTAAAACATTTTCCAATTTGGCTGTCGCGTCTTTAATCGATGCCCCAGCTCACGATAATGCTATAGAGTACAAATTTTTAACTCTGAAGTCAATACAACTATTGCTCGTGATAAAAGTGCAAACAAGGGCGTATCCCACACGCACGGAACTCTTCCACCTTCTCCTCTTCCAATAACCAAATTAAATACTTTAGAAAAGATCAAGGGAAAAGTCGTCCCACCGAAAAAGAAGTATTCCAACATTTCGCGTCTCCAATATCTCTAACAAATCCAAACCATCTTCGTTAAATCCGAAGAAGATTCGATCACGCGCTACTCCAGTCGCTCGTATCTCGAGAAGCGTCTCGAAATTCGTGGAATCATTGTTTGCACTGAATCGAAGCGGTATACTGGGACGTATGTGCCAAAGTTGGATCGCTTTTCTCCTTCTCCTCGACAATGGTAATAAGGAGAAGGAGCGAAAGAACCTCCACCACTCTCTTGCTGCCACTGCTTCTGCTAGGCCAGCTAAGCGCGCGACCTGACGATGCCAAGGCGGTGTGCGGAGTGGCGCGCGCGCGCGTGTATTTCGCGTATGTGACATCATGCGCATGATGTAATCGCGCACCGGTGCATTCAGACTCCTACACGCTTCAAGTGCGTAACGTAATGCATTATTAAACGAATACACGTTAAATGTACGTTGGGTCTACTCCACACCCTAGCACCACGTCATCTTCCTCCCAAACTCGTCGACAACGGCCCCGCGGCACTGATGAAACGAAACGGACACTCAGGGCCGTATCAACGTGCCTGACCTGCCGCTAATTTCTTATCGTCTCTGTCTATCCTGTCTCGCTGTTGGTTTGCTTCTGGCACAATTTCCGCTGCTTGATAGGTTAGGAATTGGGAATAACGAATTGGAGGCACTGTCGAAACTCTCGTTTTGAAGTGGATCGAATGGATGGCAATTCGTCAGATTTGGAAGTGGAGAGTCAGGTCGAATCTCGCACTAAACGTATTTCATAAGAGATAGGTAGGTGCGATCAATTATAACATTTTTGCATTTCAATAAGGTCGATCTTGCGTTGAGTCCACCTCATAAATGGTAAGTTGGTGCGATCGGATTAGCACGTAGACCGAAAGGTAGAGTCTCGTTCCTTAATTAATTATAACCATCGGTGATATCACGAGGAACGTTTATTTCCACGCGTACTTAACACGAACAGATCGTGATCGCGGTTCCAAAGGAGCCGACGAGCTGGTTTTCTTCCTTTGAAGCACACCGAGGGTATCTAGACTTCGTCGCGACGGAACGAGCGGAGAAACAGGTCGGAAGATTTGATACCCACCCCTCGCATTCTTCCAGTGTAATTTCTCCCCAAGGTCGTAACGTGCAGCGCGTTGGACTGGGCGGAGCCGTTATCTAATTACTTAACACTTTATTCCTACACAATATGTAAGAGCCCGAGATAAGATTACTTTGCAACTCTTATCTTTCTGAAGTAAGAATAATGAGCTCAGCCGCGTATACAGTCGAAGTACTACGTGAAACCGGTAAGAGGAAGCGCCTCTTTCAGAATTCTACTTTATCAATGGCAAAGGCGTGGTTATAGACTTCGACAAACGACAGAACCGTTACGAGAATCGACGACGTGCTTCGAACGCGTTACGTGCAGATTGTTACTCGACACGCCGATGAGTCCTTCCTAGTTAACGATCGACTAGTCCCGAAGACGAACCGATGCTTCGAAAGGCTCGAATCGATGGACGATTGGAACAGGACTTCTGTCGAAGCAGAAGTTCCTGTTGGAAGTGAACGTCGGTTCCTTTAGACGATCGTTCAGGTTTTTACCTTATCTACGAATTGGATTCGATGAGCCTCTCCAGAGTGACGAAATAGACGCTTAATTCAAAAGAAAAGAAGAGAATAAAAATTGCTAAGATACATCGCGGTATTTCGTCCCTTTTTTTCAGAAGCGCCCTCATTAGGAGTAAGGAAGCAGTGAGCTGTTGGTCCGATTGACAAAATGACGACCGACATCTCGGTAGTGCGTGGGGGTTGGGACCCCACGCTACAACAAGAGATTGTCGACGAATACGAATACGACGGAGGAAACTCGAGCTCGAGACTCTTCGAACGCTCACGAATCAAGGCGTTAGCCGGTACGATGATCTCGAATTTTAATTACGATTATATCGATAGAATTTAACCCTTTGCACTCCCAATTCTTGTCCATCTTTCCTTCCAATAACTTCTAATTATTCTCCAATAATTCTTGATGTGGTTTGATAATACGTTAGAATTTTCGTGTTTTTTTTTCTCTTTTTATTTTTTATTGTTTTATATAATTTTTTAAATATCATTCGCAAGAGAAGAAGAAAAGCTCAGAAGTTTAGTGAATTTAATTTAAAAATCTCGAGTAACACTCGACATAGGAGTGCAAAGGGTTAAATTCCATGTGTTTCCTGGACATACCTATAAAATATTGAATATAATTGACAATAAAACGAGTATTTATCTGATAATATCGTCACGCACCGAACGCGTATACTAATGCCCCATATCTTTTTTCGCAGGTGAGCGTGAATTAGTACAAAAAAAAACTTTCCAAAAATGGGTGAACTCCCATTTGGTCCGCTGTTCGTGTCGCATCGGTGACCTGTACGTCGATCTTCGAGACGGGAAGATGCTGATAAAACTTTTAGAAATTTTATCCGGCGAACGCTTGCCACGCCCGACGAAGGGTAAAATGCGTATCCATTGCTTAGAAAACGTAGACAAAGCGTTGCAATTCTTACGCGAACAAAGAGTTCACCTCGAAAACATGGGATCTCACGACATAGTGGACGGCAATCCTCGACTAAGCTTGGGCCTTATATGGACTATAATCTTACGCTTTCAAATCCAAGATATCACGATCGAGGAAACGGACAATCAGGAGACGAAATCCGCGAAAGACGCGCTGCTCCTTTGGTGTCAAATGAAAACCGCGGGATATCACAATGTCAACGTAAGAAATTTCACGACCTCCTGGCGAGATGGTTTAGCCTTCAACGCGATTATTCACAAACACCGTCCAGACTTGATACAGTTTGAGAAATTGTCAAAGTCAAACGCTATTTATAATCTTAACAATGCCTTTAACGTTGCCGAGGACAAACTTGGCCTTACGAAACTTCTCGATGCGGAGGACATCTTCGTCGATCATCCGGATGAAAAATCTATCATCACCTACGTGGTAACGTACTATCATTACTTCTCGAAGATGAAACAGGAGACCGTGCAGGGCAAGAGAATCGGTAAAGTGGTCGGTATAGCGATGGAGAACGATCGCATGATACACGAATACGAGAGTCTAACCAGCGATTTGTTGCGCTGGATCGAATCCACGATAGAGGCCTTGGGCGACAGAAGATTTGCCAATTCCTTGGTCGGTGTGCAGTCGCAACTTTCTCAGTTTTCTAATTATCGTACCGTCGAGAAACCACCGAAATTTGTCGAAAAGGGTAACTTGGAAGTACTCTTGTTCACCTTGCAATCCAAGATGCGTGCGAATAATCAAAAGCCATACACGCCTAAAGAAGGTAAAATGATCTCGGATATCAACAAAGCTTGGGAGAGGCTGGAGAAGGCTGAGCACGAACGAGAGCTGGCCTTGCGCGAAGAACTCATCAGACAGGAGAAATTAGAACAATTGGCTGCCAGATTCAATCGAAAAGCCAGCATGCGAGAGACTTGGTTGTCCGAAAATCAGCGCTTGGTGTCGCAGGATAATTTTGGTTTCGATCTTGCTGCCGTTGAAGCGGCCGCCAAGAAGCACGAAGCCATCGAGACGGACATCTTTGCGTACGAGGAACGTGTACAGGCGGTGATGGCGGTATCGCAGGAA
Organism: Liostenogaster flavolineata; assembly: GCA_025433975.1. Classification (NCBI taxonomy): domain Eukaryota; kingdom Metazoa; phylum Arthropoda; class Insecta; order Hymenoptera; family Vespidae; genus Liostenogaster; species Liostenogaster flavolineata. The sequence goes on along the minus strand of JAITYT010000869.1, from coordinate 1,211,643 downwards.
CTCGAAGCTGAGAATTATCACGACATCGAGAAGATCAATGCACGAAAGGACAATGTCTTGAGACTGTGGAATTATTTGTTAGAATTATTGCGCGCTAGACGATCAAGATTGGAATTGTCTTTGCAACTGCAACAGAACTTCCAGGAAATGCTGTACATACTCGACAGTATGGAAGAGATCAAGTTGCGTTTATTGATCGACGATTATGGGAAGCACTTGATGGGTGTCGAAGATTTGCTACAGAAGCATTCTTTGGTCGAAGCGGACATCAATGTTTTAGGAGAAAGAGTGAAAGCAGTCGTGCTCCAAAGTCAAAGATTTTTGGAACACGGAGACGGTTATCGACCGTGCGATCCTACCATAATAGTCGAACGTGTGCAACAATTGGAGGACGCGTACGCCGAATTAGTTCGTCTAGCAGTGGAACGTCGTTCAAGATTGGAGGAATCTCGAAAACTTTGGCAGTTCTACTGGGATATGGCCGACGAGGAGAATTGGATAAAGGAAAAAGAACAGATCGTTTCTACGGGAGATATCGGCCACGATCTGACCACGATCAATTTGTTGCTCTCGAAACATAAAGCTCTGGAGAATGAGATACAATCGCACGATCCGCAATTGATGTCCGTAGCGGCCGTCGGTGATGAATTAGTACGACAACAACATTTCGGTTCCGATCGCATTCAAGAAAGACTTCAAGAGATTTTGGGAATGTGGAATCATCTCTTGGATTTGGCAGCATTCCGAAGGAAACGCCTGGAGGAGGCTGTCGATTATCATCAATTGTTCGCGGATGCGGATGACATCGACATTTGGATGTTGGACACTTTACGACTCGTGTCTTCGGAGGACGTCGGCAGGGACGAAGCTAACGTTCAATCGTTATTGAAGAAACATAAAGATGTAACGGATGAACTTAAGAACTATGCTTCCACCATCGATCAACTTCATCAGCAAGCGTCGACGCTCGGCGAACAAGATGCTCAGTCTTCGGAGGTTTTGGAAAGACTCTCCTCCATAGATTCCAGATACAAGGAACTTTTAGAATTGGCGAAACTGCGAAAGCAACGATTGTTAGATGCATTGTCTTTGTACAAGTTGTTCAGCGAATCCGATGGCGTCGAACAATGGATCGGAGAAAAGAACAGAATGTTGGACACGATGGTACCGGCTAAAGATATCGAGGATGTCGAGATCATGAAACATCGGTACAATGGCTTCGAAAAAGAAATGAACGCGAATGCATCTCGAGTAGCTGTTGTGAATCAATTGGCACGGCAGTTGTTGCACGTTGAACACCCGAACTCCGAACAGATAGTAGCGCGTCAGAACGAGTTGAATCAGAAATGGGCGGAGCTACGAGAGAAGGCAGAAAATAAGCGCGAAGAATTGAATTCTGCACACGGAGTGCAAACCTTCCACATCGAATGCAGAGAAACCGTATCTTGGATCGAGGATAAGAAGCGCATACTACAGCAAACTGACAGCTTGGAGATGGATCTGACAGGCGTTATGACGCTTCAACGTAGACTCAGTGGAATGGAACGAGATTTAGCAGCTATACAAGCTAAACTAGACGCTTTGGAGAAGGAAGCTCAAATCATACAGCAAGAGCATCCCGAAGAAGCGGCAGTGATTCGAGATAGAATCTCACAGATTCATCTGATATGGGAGCAATTGACGCAGATGCTGAAGGAACGCGATGCTAAACTCGAAGAGGCTGGAGACTTGCACAGATTCTTGCGAGATCTCGATCATTTCCAGACATGGCTGACGAAAACTCAAACCGACGTCGCCAGCGAGGACACGCCGACCAGTTTGGCGGATGCCGAGAAGTTACTCACGCAACATCAGAATATAAAAGAAGAAATCGACAATTACACCGATGATTATCAGAAGATGATGGAATACGGAGAGCGATTGACGACCGAAGCTGGCGATGGCGACACGCAGTACATGTTCTTACGCGAAAGATTAAATGCCTTGAAAATGGGTTGGGAAGAACTTCACCAAATGTGGGTCAATCGACAGAATCTATTATCGAACTCTCTCAATCTGCAGGTATTCGATCGAGATGCCAGGCAAGCGGAAGTTCTCCTATCGCAACAGGAGCATATTCTCGCCAAGGACGAAACACCAGCGAACTTCGAGCAAGCGGAGCACATGATCAAACGTCACGAAGCATTTATGACTACTATGGATGCCAACGACGAGAAGATCAACTCGGTAGTTCAATTCGCGGGTAGATTGGTCGACGAAGGTCACTTCGCAGCCGATAAAGTCAAGAAGAAGGCTGAAAACATAAACGATCGTAGGCGAGTCAATCGCGAGAAAGCTAATCAATTAATGGAAAAACTAAAAGATCAGCTTCAGCTCCAGATGTTCTTGCAAGATTGCGAAGAATTGGGAGAATGGGTTCAAGAGAAGCACATCACTGCGCAGGATGAAACTTACAGAAGCGCGAAGACGGTGCACAGCAAATGGACGCGTCATCAAGCCTTCGAAGCGGAGATCGCGAGTAACAAGGATCGCTTACAACAGTTGCAACAATCCGCGGATGAACTGATTCAACAAAAACCTGATTTGGCCGAAATTATCAAACCGAAGGTGGCAGAGCTCGCGGATCAATTCGAAGATCTTGAAACTACGACTCACGATAAGGGTGAGCGTCTCTTCGACGCCAATCGCGAAGTACTGATACATCAAACTTGCGACGACATCGATTCTTGGATGAACGAATTGGAGAAGCAAATCGAAAGCAGCGACACCGGCTCGGACTTGGCATCGGTTAACATATTGATGCAGAAACAGCAAATGATCGAGACTCAAATGGCGGTAAAGGCACGACAGGTTACCGAACTCGATAAACAAGCGGACCATCTCCAGCGTACCGTGCCGGACGATAAAATGGAAGAGATCAAATGCAAAAAGGAAAAGGTCGCGCAGAGATTCGCCCAGCTGAAGGCGCCACTGATCGATCGCCAACGGCAACTCGAAAAGAAGAAAGAAGCATTCCAATTCAGGCGAGATGTCGAGGATGAGAAATTATGGATCGCGGAAAAGATGCCTCAGGCAACTAGCACGGAGTACGGAAACTCATTGTTCAATGTTCACATGCTCAAGAAAAAGAATCAGTCTCTTCGCACAGAAATTGAGAATCACGAGCCCAGAATCAACTTGGTCTGTAACAACGGGCAGAAGCTGATCGACGAGGAACACGAGGACAGTCCTGAATTTAACAGGCTCATATCCGAGTTAACGGAGAAGTGGCGAGAGTTGAAGGACGCGGTCGATGATAGGAACAAACATCTTCTTCAGAACGAGAAAGCTCAGCAGTACTTTTTCGATGCCACGGAGGCTGAATCATGGATGAGCGAGCAAGAGTTGTACATGATGGTGGAGGATCGCGGCAAGGATGAAATCTCGGCGCAAAACCTCATGAAGAAGCACGAGTCGCTGGAGCACGCTGTCGAGGACTACGCGGATACGATCCGCCAGCTTGGGGAGACTGCCAGGCAACTTATCAACGATCGACATCCATTGGCCGATCAGATCGCCGTGAAGCAATCGCAAGTGGATAAGCTGTATGCCGGATTGAAAGATCTCGCGGGTGAACGTCGTGCCAAGCTGGACGAAGCGCTTCAATTGTTCATGCTGAGCAGAGAAGTGGACGACCTTGAGCAATGGATCGCTGAAAGGGAATTGGTGGCTGGTAGCCACGAGTTGGGTACAGATTACGATCATGTTACTCTATTGTGGGAGAGGTTCAAAGAGTTTGCACGAGACACGGAAGCGATCGGATCGGAGAGAGTTGCCGCTGTTAACAATATTGCCGATTCGTTGATAGCAACTGGTCATTCTGACGCCGCGGTCATTGCCGAATGGAAGGACGGATTGAACGAGAGCTGGCAAGACTTGCTTGAATTGATCGAAACCCGTACGCAGATGTTGGCGGCTAGTCGAGAATTGCACAAGTTCTTCCACGATTGTAAAGACGTCCTTGGAAGAATTCTGGAAAAACAGAATGCCATGTCCGACGAATTGGGTCGCGATGCTGGATCGGTGTCCGCCCTTCAACGAAAGCACGCTAACTTCATCCAAGATCTGTCAACTTTGCAGAGTCAGGTATCACAAATTCAGGAGGAATCTGCGAAATTACAAGCCAGCTACGCTGGCGATAAGGCGAAGGAAATTACAAATCGAGAGGCTGAAGTGGTGGCAGCTTGGAACAACCTTCAATCTTTATGCGAGGGAAGAAGAAGTAAATTGGAGGATACGGGTGATCTCTTCAGATTCTTCAATATGGTCAGAACTTTAATGATTTGGATGGACGATGTCGTGCGACAAATGAATACATCTGAAAAGCCACGAGATGTCGCTGGAGTCGAATTGCTGATGAATAATCATCAGAGTTTAAAGGCAGAGATCGATGCCAGAGAGGATAATCTTATGGCGTGTATCAATCTTGGAAAGGATTTGTTAGTCAGGAATCACTATGCCAGCACCCAGATAAAAGAGAAATTGGCAGCTCTAACGGATCAAAGAAATGCACTTTTACATAGATGGGAAGAACGTTGGGAAAATTTGCAATTGAGTAAGTCTTCCTCTAAAAATGACAACGGTAGTGGGTAACGTTATTTCTTATGGATTCTATAAATTATCTTTTACGATATTGACATTTTCAAACTTCTTAAAAATGAATTGGAATCTTTATAGTTCATTAAATTAGTCTAATTATTTTTTGATCGGCGGCATGAATATTATATATACATGCGGATTATTGCAGTCTTGGAGGTCTACCAATTTGCTAGAGATGCTGCAGTTGCTGAGGCATGGTTAATTGCTCAAGAACCGTATCTTATGAGTCAAGAACTTGGAGTAAGTATTAATAAATAATAAATTTTTTAATTAATTTGTATCAATATTATCTTTTGTAATCGTTAACTTCGCTCTCATAGCACACCATTGACGAAGTTGAGAATTTAATTAAGAAGCACGAAGCTTTCGAGAAATCAGCAGCTGCACAGGAGGAAAGATTTAGCGCTTTGCATAGACTTACAACCGTGAGTAACGTAACGAATGATTTTACTCTATAGAAAATATATTGTATAGCGAAATGATTGAGATTTTGGTGTAGTTCGAGCTGAAAGAATTGAAGAGGCGAGAACAAGAAAGAGAAGAGGAAGAGAGGCGTAAGAAGGAAGAAGCTGCAGCAGCCGAAGCCGCACGGTTAGCTAAAGCAACTCCTGTTACTAGTCCAGATGAGCCACCTAGTGAAAGGTAACATCTATAAAAATGCTTTTATTCCAGCACAAACAAAATAAAATAAGCAACTGCGTTTCTATATCTTTTGTATTCTTATGTGTGCTAGAGCCGAAGCAGAAGGGGTACCAATCGGTGAACGTGCTGCTGGGGAAGATGATTCGCATGGTAAGATAATTATCAGTTTAATTATTTACATAGTACGACGAACAGTTTTTTAAAAGAAACGATTAACTTACATAAAATTTTCAAGTTATATGTAAAATTACGATGAAGTCTGACTTAAAAGAGTGACTTTTAAGAAGAGATTTTCGATACAATTGCAAAATAGTATAATATTGATAATCGAATGAAAAATTTGAATTTGAGAGAATGATTTTCATTTTGCTACTAATTAACATATCCAGTATATTTGCTTTTTATGTATCTTATAAACATAACTCTTAGGCAATTGGTCTTACACAAATACGGTTTGTTTGGATAAGCATGAAATTGCTAACAGCACGTTTATTTTTACCTTTTGCCCATATCCTTCAACATATTTGTCCATCCTTTCTTACGTCCCTGCAAACCTTATTTCTTCCCTGAATGCACCCTAATGCGGCACGGAATGCACAAACCACAGTGGCGCACCGCAAGGCTTCCACGCGTACACCACAACCTCAAGATAAACCCAAGGAAGGTGAGTATTTTTGAAAGAAGCATTAAAAGCAAATTTATTTACAGCTTGCCGTTTGATTTGGGTCAAATGAAAGTACAAGGGCAAAATACCTATGTAAATGTACTTTCTATTTGAACAAACTGAAGCATATCATATCATTTATATATGTGTTCCATCCATTTTGACACCTTAAATTTGGTGATGGTGATTTTAGGTTTAGATCGTACCTTTATAACAAACATTCTGTACCCAGCTTTGTCTCCTGAATCACATTTATATATAAATTTTATGATAACCTTGTGTCTTTCAGCATATTCGTAGCAACATTGCACATACAACTGTTATTCACTCGATCATCGTTGTTATTAGCTTTTATTAACTTCTTTCTAGCAGGTGACGGAGTAATTTCCGGGATCATCCTTTAGCCTACTTTTCACAATCTATTTGTCGTCATACATATTCTCCAATGTAATTCCTTAAATTATTAGACATCCACGAAATTGTTACATATATTGCATGGACAATATAAAACTTAGTATCACGCAACAAACGCAATAATTTATTTCCGATATAAATTAATAGTTTATATTGCAATGTATTTCTATGGACACTTTCATTTATCGTCTGAATTGGTATGTATATGATAACATTATGTTATATCTTTTATGCTGCATTATTGCATTGCAATCTACAGAAAAAGCATAAGTTTTTCCCATAAGGAGGTAAGCTAAAAATACATTTCACATTACATTTTGATAGGTGTGATATAAATTATTGTTACATACAAACCTAACATTTTTTAAAATAGATACGAAAATGTTTTGTTGTCCAACAATATTCGTTATTTTATGTTATATAAGTTAAATATTTTACATTTTAAAACTGTTTTAATCGCATGTATGCATTTAATATTTTCAATATTTATAAAATTCATGCTTTGCTCTTTGCTTTTGATAAAATACAATAAGTTGTATACCTGCTTAATAAGTTATTAATATAGTAAATCTAAATTAAAACAACAGCATGATCTAATAATTGCTATGGTGTGGTATAGTGCATGCTCCGATACCTACACAGACGCCTATGGTAAGAGAACCAGCATCACCCATCACACCAACTTCTTCAAAATCTCAAGCGTACACTACATTTGACTGTAAGTATTTTGACAACTTTTTACGTACAACTTATCAAAAATTAGCATGTCGTCTATTGAGAATCACACTATACGAAAAGATATAGAATGAAAAAAAGAAACGTTTCTAAATGCTTTCTTATACGAACATTATAAAGTATTGAAATAAACGCAGTCTTTCTGAGAGTTATTTTTTTCTATGTCTGGACCCTTAGGGCATCTGTGTCCAAAATTGTCTATGAATTTACATGCTCGAATAAGACGTAATATTTCGTCCACTGAACGTGGTACGGCGATTTCGTCTAACGTAATATGACGTATTAATTGATCCTTGTCTATTATGAATACAGCTTTAAGCGAGATTCCTTCTTTCTCGTTCAATACGCCGTAATTTTTAGAAATTTGTTGATTTTTATCTGCCAGTATTGAAATTTTCATTTCACCCAATCCTCCTTGCTTTCGTGGTATACTTACCCAAGCCAGATGTGAATATTCGGAATCCGTCGATGTAGCAACAACATCCGCACCTTGAATGAAATGTAATAAATAACGTTAATACATTCGTACCTCGAATAAAAATTAGTATCAGTTATATTGGATATTGGCGTACGTACCAAGACTTTGGAATTCGTTGATACGTTCGCTAAACTCGATTAACTCCGTTGGGCACATGAAGGTAAAGTCGTACGGATAAAAAATAAACACAAGATATCTTCCTTTAAAATCTCTTAGAGATAAAGTTTGTAATTTGAATCCAGTGACTGCGGTACCTGACCATTGCGGTGCTGGCTGTAATAGCGTTGGAATGCTTTGCACTGTTATTACAACTGGCTTTTCAAATCCTTCTAAACAACACGATTCCATCCTTTTATACGTTCAAATATTCTTTTATTATATTCTTTCACGCGACAATTTTTTCTTGACGATTTTGTAATTAAATTAAATATAAAAAAGCATTTAAGAAATGTTTATTTTCGTTTTACATTATTTAAGCATATTTATTTACTTATTATAATTTAGTCGATATCCGTAAGATTATTTTTTAAATAACAATGGAAGATCATATGTCGAGTGTCTTTTATCATTATGTATCTCATTACTTATTAGTATCAAATATTAAAGATTTTTACTTTATTGCCTACCTCGTTTATATCTTTTGTTTGAAAATTTACGAACATTGCTCATTTATTACACTTGCATGAGCATGTTGCATGATCGTTTCTTGAGCTACCAATAGAAATACAAAAGATATGGAAACACACATAATAAATATGGTTGTCAGGTATTTTAGTACGCGTTAACTTCTTTCCTTGATCAATTCTGCAAGCTATGTGAGAAGAACGAGTAAGTAGTTAATAATACTGTGTGTGTGTTGCGCATATCGTTAAGCTCCCAAAGGTGGAAGTGGTTCGGAGTCCGGTACTTTAAAGCGTAAGGAGCGCAGTCGCAGCAAATCACCGTTCAGAAGCTTCCGTTGGAAAAAGTCAGCCAAATCACCGAGTTTAGATCGGAGTGGCGTGAGTGACGATGAGCATAGCATTTCCGGTAAGTTAAATAAGCATGAATTCATCGTCTAAATCTAATTCGTCCAAATTGACCTTTGGCGTTGAAAATTTAATGTTACTTTTACTATCGATGTTCACTTTCACTTCTTCCTCTCGTGAATTTCTGCAAGTTGCATCTGTACAACAGAAAGCAAGATACTTCTGTGGTAATTGCTGTCCGTGTTGCGAGGCACGTAATCTTGATACCCAAGGGTCAAAGTACTCTGTTCGTTAAGAGTAACATCGTGGAATCTGATTACCGTGTCAGTGTTTCTATATGCGTACATTATTGCTCACATAGGTCGGAGGTGGTGCTGCAACGAACAACTATACTCTGCTTATGGGGAATTCATTGTTTATCCTGTTATTTTCAGATCCACCGTCGAGAATAATAAGGTTCATTTAAGGCAATTCCTTAATTACAAATGAACTACTATCGGATGAAGGCAACGATCGGCTCCTGTTAACTCTGTTCTAGGAATTAAAACTGTATTTTACTAATATACATGTATATTAAATTGTATAATCGTCTTTTTTTAGCATACGGGTAAAAATAATAGTCTCTCTATCGAGGATCTGGATCTAACGAAGGAGTTAATAACGTTAAACAACCGGTTTACATCGCTTGCGTGAAAACGTTTTGTCGTAACACGAAATCACACTCATACTTAAAAGTCCATCGCATCGCTGTATAACCTTGTAGAAAGAGCGATCTCGATCGTTCATGAAATTAATTCCTGTCATTTTATTCTAGAACAACGTAGTCCTACCGACGATGAATTCGAAGGTGCCCTGCAGCGAAAGCACGAATGGGAGAGTACAACGAAGAAGGCATCCAATCGTTCTTGGGAAAAAGTATATGTTGTTATACGTGGACAAAGTTTATTTGTATATAAAGACCAAAAGACGTATAAGGCTTCGCCGGATCAACGGTACAAAGGAGAGGCTCCACTTGATTTAAGAGGCGCAACGATTAATGTAGCGAGCGATTACACTAAAAGGAGACATGTCTTCCGAGTAAAGTAAGGATCGTCGTATAAGAATTTGTCCGATATAGCAAGGGCCGTGATATAGCGACGTCATAAACCGAACAATTTTTAATAATTGACTCTAATCGTTCTTGTAAAGTCAAGATTGTTCTTGCATTCGTTAGGTTGAAACATCTTTCCCGATGTTCTTGTAGAAGAGATGTGTTACTATCGCGTATGTCTAGGACAATTGAAACAAAATGTAGAAAGAAAATTGATTCCAACGTAACTTTATAAAGCAAACTTGATATTTGTATAATATGCACATAGATATTGGTGAGATCGTTAATTAATAACAATAAAACAGTGCAAGCGGTAAATCTACAACACGGATTGCGATGCAAATTTACAAAGTATATCATAGAAAATTGTAGTATCGATCGCTTAGTTTGTTCATTAGACGTCTAAAAGGGATCGAAAGTTGGCGACACCTTGAAACTACGCCGATTATTGGCATGTTAACTTGCCGTTCGTCTCGACGTTAAGTTAATTACATTGCAATAAATCAAGTGATCGAATATTCCACCGAATAAAACACTCGTTCTGATCAGTTTCACTGTCTCTCGGTTCTCTAAACGTGTAAAGTAGTAAAATCTGTCTGATTTTAGAACCCCCGTATATCTTGGCCCATGCCATAAACGTCATAGTAATTGATTCTATCATCGGAATCTCATTGCAGATTACAAAGCGGATCCGACTTCCTATACCAGGCCAAAGACGACGCAGAAATGAGCGAGTGGGTTTCTGTATTAAATCAAACATCGCAAGGTACATCAGGTGCGGGTACATCCAGGGCACATACTTTACCTGCTCCGACGCAAGCTGAAACTAAGCGACGCGGTGGTGGCTTCTTCACTCTAAAGAAAAAGTAAGTTTCTCTCTTGCGAAGTCCACGTGACACTTACTGTTTGTGTTGATTATCATTACAGGATTCATGTCCATTTCTTGCATGTATAAACTTCATTCATATACGATCACTCATCAAGAGCATCATTGGTTTTCTCAATTCCTTCTCGAATATGTGAGAATAGATACGTCGTTAATCGTGTCAGTGGAAAAATGGTTTCTTCGTACATCTCGTCTCTTCGCTCATTTATTAAATTCTTGCAAATAATCTTACTTTCACTTCCTTTGACCGTGTCATCAAACTTATCACGTTACAATCTGAAAGATTAAAATAATCCTTAAAAGAGTAATAAAATAATTTAATTATCGTGTACACGATTTAAACGTCGTGTAATTTTAACACGATAACATAGTTTTAATCGAGGCGATCATTTTGGTAATTCTTAATAATGTAAAATCGAACTTTGGTGAATATTTGAAGAAGCAAGTGACTCTTCGTTTATAATGTTGTATTTCATAGTTAGTGACAGATGGTGACTTTGAAAAATTAATCTTTAGTGGGAGCTTCGAAGTCTCCTCGGTCATTTTCTCATAAAAAAGGAGCCAGCCGAATTCATTCATTCGATCATATTTCATTTATCATATTTTAGAAAAGCCAAAAAGTAGAAAGCGAAACCAATGAACATAAGAAACAGTACACAATTGGAACAACATTTAGAGATGCGGTGAGTCGCACACAATCCTAAATTGTTACCGTCGTACTATTGCACGATTAATTGATAATCATTCTAATTATTTTCGTTTTCTTTAGTTTTTCGTTATAATTAGCTTCTTGAAAATACAAGAGGAATGTTCTTCCAATTGTGAATGCGGAATGATGACAGAATTCTCTGAAAACAGAGAGTTAGTCTATGTGCAAAGCTTTATGTGTTTCATATGTGTCATATTTTTTTATTACTCGTTCTAGTATTTCCTCGATCATTTGAAAATCATAATACATATTTTATAGTATTGATACATACATATTCTAACGGACTAAAAGTAAACAGTTATCTGTAAACTTGTAAGTACTGAAAATAAATTTATATTTTATATATAAAACATATCGAATGTAACAACGATAAATAATTTAATCGGTTGCATTCATATGAAACACATGACAGTCCATTGAGGTAACTCTAACAGCTACTGCAGTATTACTTTTGTGAAAATACCATTCGATTTATAACCATTCAAATTATACACTTTTTCTAAGCTATATTCTAAAAGTCATTCATTCGATAAGTTCCACTGTGAAAGTTACTCCAATCGACAAGACTATATTCCACATCACACTGTCGGATAGTTAAGCAATAGGAGCTTGTTATTGCACATTTATATCGCTTCTGTATAAGATGTTCATTTTTATGCATAATAGTATGTATTACGTAGATATACTATCTAAGAATATTGTGTATCTTT
>JAITYT010000869.1:1141765-1154690 GCA_025433975.1 Liostenogaster flavolineata | reverse complement strand
GACGACATTTTTCGTCATGCCCGAAAGACTACCGATTCTTTGAATATTGAAAATATTTGATTTATATATCGAATAACGTAAAATTTGTTCCAAAAATAAAAAATCAATACGTTAAAAACAATTTTCTTTTATCACTCGAGGTGTAACGGCATTACTTATCGCTGCGAAAAAAAAGTCCCCGGTGTGAAACGAGTTTCACAAAATTTTATTCCCTGTTTAAGAGGTTAAAAAGGCGATGCAATCGAAATTAATTTCTCGTTGACCCACTAAATCGAAATCAACGTACTTAAATTGTACGATGTTCGGATGATTAAGTTTCCGCAAGTGGCGTATGTCTGTCTCGCGCGGTTCCCTAACTTTTTTTACGGCTACCACTTCTTTATTCAATTTTCCACTGAAGACAGCCCCTTGAGCTCCCGAGCCAAGCCACTGAAGTTCGCTTATCGACTCGAACGGTATTTCCCAATCATCGGCTGAAACAATAATGGAAACATTATTTGCGTTGCTCTCTCGCGCGAGGCACGAATCGGTCGAATATATGAATTTCTTTGGAAAGAACTTGGCTTTATCGATGCGAGTACATTTACTCACTTTGATGGCCTCTGATCTTTTCATTGACGGCAGCTTTTGAAAGCATACTCCACACGGGACGCATGCATCCTAAAATGCCCTCCACCCAACTCGACCTCTGAGTATCCAGAGTAACGCTTCCAGGGCTGCATTTTGGCGCGATCTCGCTCGAGTTACTGTTGCTATCCGAATTCGTCCGATTGCTGTTGGGTAACTGAACTTGATGCGTTTCGTTGTTTATAATGGGACCACCTGCGATTCCGCCCAATTGGCCCAGTTCCTCTTGAATACATAACATGCTGGAACAGGAGAAAAATAGAGCGTTAAAAGATATTTTAAAAAATAAATAGATAGATAGATAAATAAATAAATGCGTACATCGATGACAACGAATAACAGTCCCAAAATCGATCGAACGACAAAGAAGAAGGTCCTCTACGTTACGAAGCATAGTTCGAGCGCGATTGTATAGGAAAATACGAAAAAAAGTGAAAAATTCAGCCTGGAATTGGATCGTGTGTTATTTTTATCCTGCATTTCTTTCTATGATTATTTTACATACGAGGACGAGATAAATTTGGAGATAACTAACGCTGTCGTGCAACATCGAAAAGAGCAGAGCGATTCGATTCGATATTATCAACTATAAAATACGAATATACCGGAATCGACAAACCGGAAAGGCGCGATTCTATTTTTAACGATGAAAAGTGTTTGAATTCTCTGATAACCATCGGCAGGTATTTATGATTTATGAAAGTCAATCGGTAGTTAAATGATGTTATTGGACCCTGTACTGTGCGAGCAAAAAGTTTGGAAACCGATAGAACAATAGCGGTGGCTGAGGCGACGAGTGCAGGAATCGCCACTGATGTCAAAGTGCATAAGCATCTTCTGAATTTCTTTCGCGCGTAAGCCTGACGAGGCAACCTTCGATCGTACGAACGTCGGTGATTTCATTGAAAAATGCTAAAACCAATCGGAAATAGGTCCGTCCTGGAGTTCGATTCGAAGAAAAAAAAACAAAAAAAAACGAGCGTATGTTTTCATCAATAAAAAGAACGATATTTCGTCGCTGTTACACGCGGAGCACGTGGCACCTTTTAAAATCGAAATACAAATATTACGATCGCATTTAAACAGCGGGAAGTGACCTTAAATCAAGGTGTCTTCATTTATTGATTTCCATTCCGCTGATCGTTTTTTCATTTAACGAGTTCGATACGTTCGCGCGCGTTTAACCAAGACGCGTTTTCTTTCTTCGTTTCGGCGAGTTATTTTTTCTTTTCTGTCGAAGTAACGATTTCGTTAATTATATAATCGAAGAATCGTGTTTCGAAACGATGCGAACACTGGAATAAAATAAAAATAACAAGGATTTCTTTATAACGACATTCGCATTGAATGCAGTTTGATATTAGGTCGTGCAATGTGAAATTTCGAGTTATTCAAGTAGCATCGTACAAAATACCTGCAGGAAAAATGAACGAAAAAAAAGAATAAAAAGAGGCACGGAAAAAGATTATAACTTTTAAACGTATTTAACATCTAATCGCTTCACCGATCAATTCGCGAATGATGAGAAATCCGACATTTCGTATTACGCGATCTAATGCATCGTAAAGTAATGCATCTCTAAAATAAAAAAAAAGGTACGACGGAAAATAAAAATAAACGCATCCGAAAATCTTGCAAATAAATCTTAGCAAATATTCAATATTTAACTACGCGGATCTAAAAAGGAATTCCTTCGAGAAAAAAAACATTCCTCGTGCAAAGGAATGCTGCGTGCTCTTTAATCGTAGGTACTCTCTATCTACTTTCGTGGAACGCGTATCTAGATTGTTTTCGATAAGGTGCACGGACGAGGAGTAGGTGGGGAAGGGGAAGGAGAAGAAAGAAAAAAGCCATTTGCTGACGAATTGATTCTGAAGAAAGTAAATTCCTTGGATGCGATACGCGACGCACGATCGTACGCACATCGCGTTACGGACCGATGTAGGTAAATTATTTACGTAAGCAAATCAATTCAAGTGGTAAATTAAACGACTGCACAAGATACGGACATTTAAAGCGTACGAAAGGTATGTAAAGCGAGCGCGTGTTGGTGTACGTGTGCGCGTAGAGACGCGAGAGCTTAATGCGTGTACAGTAACCTGCAAAGGTCTTCCTTCGGAGACAAAAAAAAAGGAAGGGAGGAGAAGGGGATAGACACGTGCTCGGCGTCCCCTTTAATCGTATGACACTCGGAATTTGCATAGAAAAAAGGAAGGCATGCATATGCAGACGGGAAAAAAATGCGTGTTTGTCTCACGACTTCTGCGACGCGCTGTACGTACAAAATAATCAGGTTACGTTATCGTGAAATCAGAGTCTCGCACGAACGTTTCGAGAACCCAACGAGTACGGTTTCAAGGTTGTCAATACCTCGTCGTCCTATCATTAACGACACACGAAATTTTTCCTTTTGCCCTTTCTTATCTTCGACGAGATTAACGGTCACGATAATACCAAGTCGGAAGAATTTGGTCGGCCACTCCAGCAAGGAAATAAATGTCTCTCTGGTTCTTTCAAAAAAATAAAAAAAAATACACAAAGATAAAAGTCGGGGGCATCGCTTCGCGGGTGTACGGTCCTGCCCTGCGCGCAGCCAACCGGCAGCGCCGCGGGGTCGGCGCACGGCCAATCGGCTGCGCCGTAGGGTTGAGCTACGTGCCAACAAGCGCCCAGGTCGCCGTCTTACTGGACTTTGACAAATCTCGCAAATGAATCGAAAGCAAATATCGTAAATGAAGAATCCGCGAAAAATACGGAAAAATACGGAGGTTCGAGATCGATCGATAAAGTCGCGTTAAAAATTCCAATTGTTAGAAGACCAAAAACAATCGTCCTACGCCATTACCGGAGTACGCATTACCGACCGCTTCTAGCTGGCCTTGCCCGTCTGTGCTCACCTCTTCGTACCGACATTTTTCGGTGCGGTGACGTCGTCATCCTGAATCTTCCTAAGAAAGAAGCGCGCTAGGACCATCGTGCGTAGACTTCTGAACGATCGCCGTCGTGACTTGTTTCGATTCCCTCCCGCGACACTCGACACAACACCATACTAATCACCGCGAACGATACGTTGATACGAAGCACGCGCGCGAGATAAATTGACTCGAGGCCCGATAGAGGGCTTCCCCCACCGCTCCTCCTCAAACGGCTGCAGAGAGCCGCGCTTTAGCCCCGAATTATCCCCACCACTTCGCTACGGCACACGCAGTCACGGCGTGCGCGCGCATGCGCGCCAGGTACACGGACGCGCGTCCGTGAGTAGCCTGGGGTTGACGAAAGCAAAGAGGGGAAAAAACCTGTCGAAAAGAGCTACGATTTTTTTTGGCCGTTCAAGAAGGAAGTGGGCTGCACGGACGTGATTAAATTGTTCAAAAAGATGGACGAAAGCTTTTCAGTAACATTATCGAGGAAAATCGTTGCAAAGTGGAAATTCAGCGAAACTCTACCGAAATTGTATTTGTATTTGTTTGGCTCGCTGTTATCCTACGATTATCGTTATTTTGACGTCTCTGTTGTGTTATTACACGAGAGAAGATAAATGTCCACAAAAACACACGGACAGGTTTTGAGCTCGTTAGGAGAGGTGCGTTCGTGAATCGCCTGGAATCGACGGAAACAAAGAGGGGATAAAACCTGTCGAAAAGAGCCACGATTTTTTTTGGCCGTTCAAGAAGGAAGTGGGCTGCACGGACGTGCATTAATCTTTCACGGACGTGATTAAATTGTTCAAAAAGATAGACGAAAGCTTTTCGGTAACATTATTGAGGAAAATCATTACAAAGTTGAAGTTCGGTAGATCTCTACCGAAATTGTAGTTGTATCAGTTTGGTTCGCTTTCATTTTTCGACTCTCGTCGTTTTGACATCTTCGTTGTATCAAATTAACGTTGTCGTTTTACGAGAGAGGAGATCAGAGTCGAAAGCCGTACGAACCGGTTTCGAGCTCGTGTTGAGAGAGGTTATGTCGCTGCGGTACGTCGCGGAAGATCCCGATCCCTCCCCTCGGCATTTTTGGTCGGCGCAGGTTGTAACGTTGTTTTGATTCCGTGTCGAATCTGGGAGGTGAAAATCTCGCGAGGCAATTATCGAGAATTGCGAGAAAGGCATAATATTTGGCAAGGTGTTATCGAAGAAGAAAGCTTCGTTCGTTTTTGTCCAATGTTCGAAGTTGAATGGAAGGTACGAACTGAGGTAAAAGACGAAGGTTTCCGCGAGTAGGTAGAAAGAGTATCGAAAGAAAGAAGAAAACGAAGCTGTGTAATCGATACACGGTAACCTCCTCGGGCACGATGAAATAAGTGCCGTGTACCTGGTAATTAAGTATATTGCTGGAGTTACGACGACGAATGATAATGATATTCTATGCCGGTTAAACGTAGTAGATAATATATTGGGTCGACAAGAAAGTAATTGCGGTTTTCACAAACGGATAATGTTCTTTTTTTAATGGCTTCTATCAGTATTACGATTATGAATCATGAAGCTGCCAGAAAGAGGGCAAAGGATCATCGAACAAACTGGAAAATATATTATTGGTTAAAGTTCATTTCTTGTATGAAAAATTGCGTTGAGTTTTGTTTAGTACTAAGAAAGCGAAATTACTTCCTTGCCAATCCAATAGCCAACAATTCGTAAATCGATAACAATCGTTGAACATTATACTTTGTACGCGTGTTAACTTGTTTTAGTCTGACTGACGTATTTCGATGCATTCATCGGTGTTCTATGCGGAGAAGCGAAGAATTGAAATGTTTAAGAACATCGTTCTCTGAAAG
This sequence comes from Liostenogaster flavolineata, assembly GCA_025433975.1. Classification (NCBI taxonomy): domain Eukaryota; kingdom Metazoa; phylum Arthropoda; class Insecta; order Hymenoptera; family Vespidae; genus Liostenogaster; species Liostenogaster flavolineata. The sequence goes on along the minus strand of JAITYT010000869.1, from coordinate 1,149,289 downwards.
CGCGCGGTACGTTAGATAAAAAAATTCAATAAAATCAGAGACACATTCGGTACAAGTAAGTTAAAGTCGCTCGCAGTGATCTGAAAGGACGGTGTAATTATTAAAAATCGAAGGTACGGTTAAACGTCCATACGCGGTATTTACGGAATGAAAATATCACGAAATAATCCTCTGCGGACAATTATTGGGCGTTGGTCCGTGACGAATTATTAATTCGAATGCGATGTAAAACTATGTTTCGGTAAACAAACCGGAGATAAGGCGATCTCGAAGTGGAGTGCGGACTATTGTATTTCGATGCATTGAGTTTTCTATTCATCGTATCACGCCGAGCATGACGGCCGAGTGGAACGGAGAAATCATGTTCTCACCTCGGGCGCGATAGCCAAACGAAAAGGGTTAAAAACGTTATGGCTACCAAGATCAGAATTATAATACGAATGCGAATTGACACTTTGACTGCCAAAATATCGAAAAATGGCCTAAATTTTTCACCAGATACATACGTCTTACGTAATAAGAAAGTAAGACCGTTGCCAAAATATGTAATTACGCTAATCTTTGGAACGATTACGTGTCAGCAAGATATGGGTGACATGACAGTCAACGAGTCTGTGAATCCGCGCTGCGCTTGTATCGAACTCAACACGCCGGCTTAAAGTCATGCTCGACGACGACGACGACGATGATATTTTCAATTGGAATTTCAACTTTCGATTTTCTTACCTATTCGTAAATATATGCGTCTCTGGATGAGAAATTGAAATGACGACGTCGTTCACGTTCGAGGTCATGGTTATCTCTTGCCCTTCGAAATCGAACATTTCGGATTTCGAGAGCGTCTCGGTCTCGGCAGGTGTACGCATTTTTGCGACAATTTTGTGCGATCTCTGCCCTAAAACAGAAAAACGGGTGAAATTCTTGGGATTCAACTCAGGCTCTCATCGACTTAACAGCGAACGCGTTAAATAACGTTGCGATAACGCTGGACAGAACGCATTTTTCCTCGCAACCACGCGGGCTGTCCAAAGTTTAGCTATCGCTGTGTACATATCGAATTTGAAAGAAAATCGTAGAAAGTGGCAGGAAGATCGGAAGAACGATAGAAAGACGATAAAGGCAAGGTACCGAAAAACAAAGCGTCGAAGACACGTTAAAGAAACGACGAAATACGCGAATGAAAAATGACGAAGAAGATTAGTACGAGACAACTATCTCAGTCGAATATGGCGTAACATCGCAGTCACGTTTATGTTTATCGACATTCACGAGATCGCGTTGTTTGGCGATCGAAAGAGGAACGTCCAGGCTCGTTAAGGCACCCGATGAAGTAAATACGACCTTCCATTTAACAGAGCCACGTCCTCGTATCTCTAAGAACCCTACAAATCGTAAAAGCGATTAGGCTTAGACTCGAAGCAAGCTCAAAGATCGTGTAAACGCAGTTTGGCTCTTTTGGAAGGAAAAAACGCGAAGGAAAAATTCGATACCGCGCCGAAGGAACGTCACGTACCAATATTCGATTTTACGATTGAACCCGTGCAACGCATCGTGTTCGCTTGTGTTGTATATCCTCGCATTGAAATCACTGGACACCGTGAGTGACTGCAACGCTGTTTGACACTAATGCTTTCTTTTTTTTTTTTGGACGTTCGAACCGCGCCGCAATTAAGGGATTTCTCTTCGAGCGGCATTGTCGATCGACTACCTTAGCATTATCGAGGGCGCTTCTCCGTCGATCGGCGAGAAATTGAAATGTTCAACGAGATGGATTTGAAAGTTTACGTCGTCTTTACCGCGTCGACGCACGGGATTAAGAGCGAGCAGGCGTCCTTATGCTCGAATCATTATCGAAACGTGAATTTTAACGTGAAATCGTGACGCGCGATATTTCGCGCCTTTACGATTTCGTAATGAAATTTCGACGATTAATTTTTCCACGTAACGGCGTCGACGTTTTCCACCTCGACGGAACGAAATACGCTTTGTAATTTAATGTTCACGCAGTTTCGTTGCGATTAGATTATTGCCTCAATTTTATCATAATTTTTTACCAATTTGCACAATGTCTTCGGCACTGTGAATATATATATATAATATATTTTGCAACGGCACGCTATATATACAATAAAATATTTGTCGAAACGTATTTAATATCTTTACTACATTTATAAACGTGCTAATATATATTTTTACGATGTTGCAGTGCAATGGAAAGAATGTATACACGATGGAATTATGGAGATCGAAACGATATCGGTGCATTGCCACCGATTTTCCACACGGAGAGATACCAAAAGAGATATATACGCGCGATTTATATTAACAAGTAAAATTCATCTCTGACGCTTGATTTGGAAATATGCCGGATTATCGATATTATCCGTGTTTTCTATCGTATGACAACAAAATGCGTAAGAATTTCAATGTCGTTTTGTAACTTCTATTTTAACTCGGTCGTACCATTCTTTCGCTGAACCTTGTATAACGTGACACTCTTATCTGGAATTACGTGCTCATGATGAACAATATTTTACGTTACGATTAAAGTCGAGAATATCGAAGAACATAAATACCGAGTCGTATGCTCGATAAAAGCTATGCAAATGTGTTTAAATCTAAAACGCAATTCTTCTAAAATTAACGAGATTCGACGTTAGTCAAATTCGCACAAAAATCTCATCGAGGCCGAGCAAGAATTTCTACTTGAAAAACGAATCGATTCTACAGTTCGCGCAGTCCGACCGGTGCTACCTCCAAAAATTTAAATTATTTATTTATATCTACTTATAATACATACTATATATTAGGTGGATCGAAAAGTAATTAAAGTGGCGAAAGACATTTATTTATTAAAGAGATCTTAAATACTAATCAACAAAACAATTCCCATCATTTTATAACACTTTTTGCCAGCGTAAAGGCAGTTGTTGCATTCACTTTTTCAAAATCTTTAAAACAAAATAAAACAAATTTTTTTTTAAATCGAAGAAATTTTGATTACTCTCCGGTAGACCTAATATATAATATTATAATAACTTATAACGTACGAACTTGTAAAATCGAAGAACTTTTTCTTTGAAAACTCCGAGAGACACTGCGACCGCTTCCTCCTGACCCAAGGCCACTACAAAGTCCCATCTTTCTCATTCACCGATAGACGAACCGTATTTTCCCAACTGCCGGGGTCGCTTCCCAATTGGCGCATTAGCTTCCCAATTGGCGCGTTCGCTTTCCAATTCTGCAGGGACTCCGAGGTGCATTGGAGCACGGAACGAAAGCCCACGACAAATTCCACCCTCGCGATTCATCCTTACCATCGACGTTATCGTTCTTACTCTACTCCCATTATCCTTTTTCAGAATCGATTTTCCCGGACGGAAGGAAAACCGTGGGCAGTTATCGTCGTGAGGAAGAAAACGCGCGTCGAGTAAAAGACGGACACTGAGAGGAGAAAAACGTAAGGTGAGGGGAACGAACGAGAGAAAGAGAGAGGGGGGGGAGGAAGAGAAGAGTAACGTAAAAAGCACGTAAGAAAGAACACGATCGCTGTCCTCGCGCGCTGGTGAGCTCGTGCTTGGTACGAGTCGGCTCGTTGGAACCAATGTGCAGCACAAGCTCTCATTGGATTCGTTTGCCGGGCACTACTCGTGCTCTCGTGCTTTCACTTTCTTTCGGCGCTTGCACAAGACAGAGGGACAGAGACGGAGCGAGGCATGCCAAGAGGAGAAGGAGGAGGAGGAGGAGGACAGAAAGGGAAAGAGAGACAGAGATAAAGAGAAAGAAAGACAGAGAGAACGAACGAGACGAAAAGAGAGAAAACGTCCCCGCGATACTCGAAATAGTCTCCCCTATTTCCCCACTTTAAAAATCTCTGAATCTTCCTGGTTTTGTACTTATCCATCGATCGTACTCTTTGCTTCGGGTCCGCGCCTCTGCGAGAAGAGAATTTTGCAAAAGAGAAAAAGATGGAGAGGAAGCGACGAGGGAGCAGGAGGAGGAGGAGGAGGAGGAGGAGGAGGAAGAAGAAGCGCGCGCGCGCACCGTCTCTGACGAATGTTTATCGATTTAACGCGAGCACTACCACCCTCTCTTACCTGTGGGAAAAAAGTTGACTGGATGACGCGCGCGAGAAGATACCCTTGCGTGAACGAAGGGTGAGACGAGAAGAAGACGAAGAACGCAGAAGAACGCGAACCAACCGAAGGATCTATCTTCTAGAAAACTTCATTTCTTCACGGAGTGGCCAGCGATCTTCATCCTCTCGTGCAATCCCATCGTTTTCTCGCGTTATTCTATGACGTAGAAATCACCAGGGAGGACGTTAGAAGCATGTCTCTCCGCGTCCCTCCAAGACGACGAATGATCGGAGCAGGACGAATTATTTTTATCCTTACCGACGTAGTTGCGATCGTCGCTGTTGTTCCTCCTTTTATTATCCTTATTGTTCTTCCTGTTATTATCGTTGACGTCGTTGTTGTTATTGTTACTATCGTTATTATCATCGATATCGTTAATAATAAGAAACATATTTATCGAGGACGATTGGTAACGCGCGAACATCCGCATTGCGGGCGGCTTCACGGCAGCTTTGAGGAAGCTGCGAATCCGTCGACGGACGCGAAAAGCACGTAGGCATTGAAATAACCCCACGTAACCCGACGCGAGACGTACGCGTTCGCGTCCATTGGATACTAAACAAAATGGCGTGCGTTTCTGGCTGCTGGTGCCGCCACCACCACCTCCATCGCCACCACCATCACCACCACCACCAGCAGCAGCAGCAGCAGCAGCAGCAGAACCATTGCCGCCACCACCGCCTCCTCCGCGTTGTGACGTCACGCGCACACGTTCGATCGCTTCTTGGGGCGTGTGCGTGCGCGTGCTTCGCGTGTGAGGAGCGAGTTCACGCGAGGGAGGGAGAAGAGAGAGGCTTGGAGGGAGCGAGGGTGGCTGTAGAGGGGACAGGCAAACACGCTGGACCGTCGTTCTATAGATTTCGTGGGAACGTTTATGCATTATTCGAAAGAGCCTCCCTTCGAACTGAAAAATTGCGAGAGCGTCGATGGCTTCTGCTTTAGTCGAACGAGAGGGTTTCTCTTTGCAAGGGCAGGTCCCCCGGGTCCGATCTTTTCTTTCAAGATAATCGCGATTTTGGATCGTTCGCCGTCGTCGTTGTAGTTTTCTTTTTTTAGGCCAACACACCGAATGCCGATGCTTCTTTACCAAGGTGGAGGGGGATGAGACGGGGAGGCTGCGATCGTTTGGGATTTCGCTTGATCTTGTAGGCCAAAAAAGTGGGTCTGCATTCCTGAAATGCCTCGTGACTCAACTTGTATTCTTTCTTTTTGGCGGGAGGAAACCTCCGCGAGAGAACGTTTTAAACGAATCTAAGGTCGTAGGGCTTGCCAGTCGATGAGAATGTTAGGTTTTTTCACGAGCTTGACCACTCGTACGATACACGAGTGATCAGTTGGGTGTTCAGGCAATGCGTTATAGTCCAGTTTGTCAGGGGGAGGACCCTACGTTGTTTGGTATTAGAAACGGGTTTAGCCGAGACAAAAGAGCCTGGAACTCGTATAGAACGACGAACTAGCGCTGAACCTGTCGACGGTGTTACTTGGAAATAGAAATATCGAGCATTGAAGTGGAATGGAAAATTGTATCATAATTTATAATACGGGATTTTATCAATTTTCTTCGATCTCCTAGAAGATCGATATTACGTCTTGTGATAAATGAGCGCCTTTTTAACTAGATTTTCAACGATATCAAGTCATAATTAGATAATTTAATCAACAGGATTATTTTAACTGAAACCTACAAATCACGTAACGTTAAACGTAGTACGTCGAGATACGATGCAAATTTTGTAAAGATCGTTCAAATTTACGAAGACTCTTGTTAATGGATATCTAATGTGTATTCGTTAAGAAAAGGATAGTTTCTAGTTCCTAGTTTTCCTTTAAGAAAAGAACAATTTTTTTTTATGAAAAATTAAAACATAATTTATTCGATCTATTTTTCAACTTAAAAAGAATATTTGTGCGCGCGTGCGCGCGCAAGTTTGTGCGTGGTACAAGACAAAGCAAAACAACGCAAATACGTCGATCGACGTGAAAGGCAATGCTCCGATATTTTATCGCTGTAAATTTTACGACTTCTGAAACAAAATACAATGACTAAAGAATCGAAGATTATTGGAAGACGATTATCTGATATTTAATTCTTTGTAATCGTGTATTATATTTTCAATTCTTGCGAAGGCTTTTAGGAAGTCTCGTTCCTCTAAGCCAAATTGCTTGTACTGATGCAAAAACGTAGCGTGCGTGTAAGAATTCCAAGCTTTCCTTACGAACAGGTTAATGGGTTCATAAATACTGGAATTGTTAGCGATCAGGGCTAAAATCTTATCGTAATTCAACAAGCAACGTTTCTGATGTAGATGAGTAAAATGATCGGTTGGAATCCAATCGACGTATAATTGCCTCTCCTGCAAGACATCCGTAGTCACTGTATCTTCGGTTGAACATAGGCCGCGCGTTATAAGGATATTTGATATGGAACGATTGTATAAATAATTTGGGTTGGAATGCATCGTAGAGGACGTTGTTTTCGAATTAGCATTCGTTAATTTCCTATTCGCAGTAAAGATCTTCAATGTTTGCTTAAGATGGTGCACGTAAGATTGCCAAGTATATATCGGTTCGTAGTCAGGAAACGTAGGCTTGCCGTATGGAACTGTTCTAATCGTGGCAAGTTTATAAGATGGTTGCAATGTTAGTCGAGAAATTAAGAAGTTCAACCTTTCACGGGGATCATCCATGGTCTGAAAAATCGCAGCTAGATTTTCTGAAACGACCTCATTGATATCTTGCAATTTGCAATTCGGATTATTAAGCGTGGTTGAGCATATAGTATTGAGTTTATCATTTTCGAATAGAAAGATTGCATCCGTCTGGTCAAAAAACTTTGATAAAGTTAGTAATGTATTGTAATTTTGAGTAGCGACTTCGCCAAACGTGAAAGGCAATACGATCGCACCGACGATGCATTTAGTTTTGTATTCATTGCGTAACGATTCCACGATATAACTACCAATTCCAGCACCTGTCCCACCTGCGCAGCTGAGAAGCAAGAGAAATCCTTCGAAATGATCCATCTTCTCTACTTCGCCTCTTATAGCGTTAAGCACTGTTTCGTAAAGTTTTTGACTACCTTTCATGTAGGCGTATGCCCAATTATTGGCAGATCCTCCATCGGATTGACTAATTATATTTCTGGCAGCGTATGCCCATGGCTTAGTTTTATCACAGGTTACTTTATTTATGACCTTCTTCTCCGTGTCGATAAGAATTGCCCTAGCCAACCTTTTACCATCGTCACAAACGGTTGCGTACCATTTGTTAAGTACATCCAGCGTGTATTCGCGATTAATTCTTTGCGACACACCTGTTTTCGTAGCCTCTATATCATCAGAAATTTTTGAGAACATCGCATGCCCTAATTGATTTCCACACTGTC
>JAITYT010000869.1:1121577-1135061 GCA_025433975.1 Liostenogaster flavolineata | reverse complement strand
ACTATAAAATGCCTTCATGGCAGCCTCTCTCTCATCCGAAAGAATTTTTTGGTTGCACTTTTGACGGCACCTGCATTTTATATCGACAAATGTTTTTGCGGGTATTAAATTTCCTCCCCTATTCCTGTATGCCAAACCTTTTGTTCTGTTATGCTTTTGTAAATTTCGTATCCATTTATCAGGATTACGACTTCTTTTCCTCCCAATCAATGTGTTTCTTGGGAAATTTGTACCGTTGCAATTGGATGAATCTGAGGAAAACGATGAACGTCTTTTTGGACTAGACTTTCTGTTGATAAATTGTATTGAAGAACCATTACTGTTTTCCTCATCCACATTGTTATTAGTCTCACTCATCTTGATTATAATGGTATAATATTTATTTCTTTAAAAACAGTCTGGGAGTAATGTTGAAAAGACCAAGAAAATATGTAGTCCATGTAATATTGGTGAAGTATACAGTAACATTCAGTGTGCGAGATCACTGTTATATTAACTAACGTTTACATTGCGCTTCTTCTTATCTGTTTGCCGATGCGATTTTGTTACCAATATTATTGAGAGGGGGAAAGCATCTTCGGCTATTTTAAAAAAAAGAAAGCGTTGATGCACGGCCGGATCAGATAATCCAATAATTAATAATATAATTGCGTTATTGAAACGAGTTAGAGTATGGAGTTAATCAAAATGGCTTCTGAAATAAATTACTTATTATTCAATGGTCAAAAAAATTTTGCCGTTTAATGGTGTTAATTTTTATTATTCAGGAAAGTTATTATAAATAGAAAAAGTTATGACTATATCAAGTGCTTTGACACTTAAATTTAAGATTTTTCAAAAAAGTGGAGTTAATCGATGTGTGCACTGAACGGCTCATTTATGACGTTGGTATGATCGCGCAGAAATAGCTATGGGAGAGCGTGAAGGAAAACTAGCGTGACAGCTGGATGGCACTGGTTATGTTGATATCATCGCGTGGAAATAGTTGTGGGAGAGCGTAAAGTACTTTTTGTACTCTTTGTATCGTGCGAAAGCGTTTTATTAATTTAAACTACTCGGAGAAGAAGCTAATAAAAATTGGTGAGCGCGGCTTCCGCTCGCTAAGGTTATATTACTGCGCATCTAGCGGTTGTTCTTACAACTACTGTCGATGCGCGCGCCACCTAGGGGTGATTGTGCTGCCGCACTAGTGTCGTTGCGCGCGCCACTGGAGGGCGACTGTGCTACCACACTGGCCTAATCGACTTGACATCCACTCGATGTATGCTTCGTGAACCCGTCGACGGATCGTGCGTTTGCCATTAGAAACAAAGATGGCGTCCGCTTTAGAAAACCTGGAGACGCAATTGGAACTTTTTATAGAAAACGTACGACAAATACGTATTATTGTAAGTGATTTCCAACCTCAGGGGCAAAACGTGCTAAATCAAAAGATGTAAGTATTATATTTGATATTTTTCTTGGTATCTGCATCAGATTTTATTAGGACAATTCCGAGTTTATTCTTGAAACAGTTCCATGGGAATTAGAAAGCAAATGTTTCGTGTATTTCACAATTTTATCGAGGTGCTTGCGTTAAATTAAATCGTTCGTTACGCAAAGTTTCATCGAACTTATCGATGAAGCTTCGAATTAACCTCAAATTTATACACGCAGCGTATCTCTTACGGTAGATGCTATGATGCATAAAATGATGTAAACAATAAGGTTTTAATTTGTTTTGCAGACAGGGTCTTGTTACGGGATTGCAAGAAATAGATAAATTAAAATCTCAAGTTCAAGATGTCCACGTACCGTTGGAAGTTTTTGAGTATGTATATTTATTCGTGCAGCGTTGTCATCTGTGAAGGTTGAAATGTTATTTGTACTTTGTTGTTACAGTTACATCGATCAGGGGAGAAATCCACAATTATATACTAAGGATTGCATAGAAAAAGCATTAACGAAGAATGAGCAAGTTAAAGGGAAGATCGACGCCTACAGAAAGTTCAAAGCAAATACTTTGGTAGAATTAAACAGGGTCTTCCCCAACGAGTTGGCTAAATACAGAGCAGTTCGTGGCGACGAATAAAAGACGATGAAAATATAACTACGATAGACTGAATATACTTTGAAACGATATCTTAACCCCTTGCATTCCGTCTGTTGCTTTACCTCTACCAAAGGGGGTTATACTTTAAATGGAAAAAATGACACGTGGTTTCTCGTTTTTTCTATGTTGTATAGTTTTTATAGAGAATGTATGAATTAATAATGTACAGTTCCATTCTCCAGAAAAACAGTTTTTATCATTGTTTAAGTGATTTCCTTGAAAAGCAAAAATTGGTTCGGCTAGATGAACACCACTCATCATCTGTTACATATGATTTCATTAGCGTTACTCGAATTATCAGAATCACACTCAGTCAGCATTATCGTTAAATGTTAAAATATTTGAATTATCTGTAAATATTTCACAATCAAATACGTTTCTGCTGTTATTTAGCTCTAAATTCTCACTATCACTTCCTTTTTTATGTTTTTAACCATATAAGAAGGTCAACAGTAACTTAACTTCGAAATTATGTACGTAATATCAAAATATCTTTAGTGTATTATGTCAAATACAAACTGTCTCCGCAGTGGAGCCAATAGAGGTACGGAACGAATGATGGATGTCCTTTTAGCGGATCCAACGGAGTGCCAAGGGTTGAAAGGTTAATATCTTCGGTTACTTTTCCTACATTGTCCAACATTTTACTTCCTACTATAATCTTACTGTTTGTACAAAGTGATAAATTCAGTTTCTATTACATCTTCTCAATTGTGTCTTTTTTTAAAATTTTTAATTTTTACTATAAGATGCACACTGCGAAAAAAAATTGCGAAGGACTGTAAGAATTATTTATTTCCACATAAAAATAATTTATTCAACAATATATTATTTATTAGTAGACCCTCTGATATACTAAATATACTCTTAGTTAACCGATCGGAACATTTGTGTATTATTTTATCTTTCGAACTTGTAGGAAATAAACAGCGCACAAAGAATGTATCGATAATTAATAAATTTAATTTTTTAAAGAAGACTTAAAACGTTAATCAGATTAAATGAGAAATTAGAAATAAATTCGAAATACATCTTAGAACAAAAACAAGTGGACGGTGTGTCGATCGTATTTCCATCGTTTACACGCAAATCCTTTAAAGTACTTCATTTATCTTCACGATCAGAGGTAAGAGCTCGCAAGGGGGTCGAGTGCTTCAAACTTTTAACCATCCACTAGGAAAATCTCGAGTATTTCAAATCGCATTTTTTTCTTTTCAGTTCGAAAGCGTTTCTATCTACTGGAAGAAAGAGCGTAAACACGATAAAAAAGCGTCGCAAGAAGAAAAGGCGAAAAACCGGATCCAACGCACGACGATTTCGCCACGATTTCGAATGCACGCGTAGACGAATATCGATGCGCTCGGTTCGATCGCGCGTGAGTATCGACGAGAGCGGAACGCGCGTAAAATAAATTTCGAATCGGCTTCGTTGTCACCTTCGGCTTCGCGCGTCATTGTCCCCTACCCGAACGACATTCGAGGCGATTTTTTTACCGAGGATAAAACCGTGCGCGCCTGCGGAGAGCGAAGGAAAGGTTCAGTAGAACGCGGTGCCAACCAGCGCCTGGCCAGTTGCCACCGACGCTCTTCGTCGAGATGATCTTCGCGGCTTTGATCTTCAGCATCGTCCTCGAGCTCGGCGGCATTGCCGCTCTCGAGACGACGTACAAGTGAGTAACGAGTTCCCTCTCTCTTTCCCTCTTCTTATCGATCGGATTGATCGTCGCTGGCTTATCGACGTCGCCATCGCATCGATTTTGAAACGCAAAATCTCGTTTGAACGGTGCGAGCGTTTCGGTCGCGCTTCTCGTAGCCCCGAACTGAAAAGGGATCGCTCTTCGTCGCATTTCTCGGCGAAGGATCTACGCGTAAAATGGACCGAGTCTGACAAAGGCGTGTCGGGGCCTTGCAGCACCTAGCCGAGAACTTTAGCGAAGGATAAAAAGAGATTCGACCGAAATAATCGAAGATCGACGGAAATAGACGGTGGGCATTGGAATGACACGAGGCAACTTGGCCCATTCCTAGTTGTTCGGAAAGTAATTTCGTTTTTTCCCCGAAAGTTTTTCATAAAAACAACATAAAAAAAAGAAAAAAAAGCAATGTTTTTTTCATTAAAAAACTTTGGATTTATTCTGCCGTACTTCGATGTAAATCGCTCCTTGCTCGATCGAGATAGATTATGGCGATTTATTGCGATTTAACGGGAGGTCACGTGACGTGCAAAGATTGAACTCGAGCGGACGATTTTTGCGTTTTCAAGAGAAATTTCGATCGATTAGAGTGTATATTTCCTTCTTTCTCTTTCTTTCTCTCTTTCGTTCATTTAGGGCACTCGCATCTCGTTAGGTGAAAGTAGCGGGCGGAATACAGACCGGTTGGGAAATAGACCGCGCCGCGAATTAAAACGATGGAGAAAGGAGAAATAACCGAGGAGGCGGAGAGGAGAAAGAGAGAAAGAGCGCGCGATAAGACGATTCAATTAATAACGATATTGTTCGATGAACAATGATCCTCGTCATCGAATGAGGTTTTTTTTTTTTACGTAAAAGTTGTGCGTGAAAACAATTCATTTGTCGTGATTTTCCGCAACGAACCAATGATGTACACGATGGAGGAAAGATTCACGTTGAAAGGCACGTAATTATATTTTCCTACGTAAACATGACGCGTGATAATAGACTCGATGACGAAACCCTCGTTTTTGGAATCGATCTAAATTGCCTATAATAGAAAAAAGAAAATTTCCATATACGGAAAATGGATTTGAAAACATTTTCTGAAAATAATGTTTTTGAGAGATTCTCGAACTCCTGCTCGAGTCTCGACTCGAAATGTTTTAGCGTAGATTATTTCGATTTTCGAGAATTTTAAAATACGTTGCTGCAGTACTCGAGACATTTATAAACATTGTTGACGTCACGTTGCTTTGCTTAATTTCGTGTAAACATTTACGAGAGAAAAAACGTTCGTATTTCAACGAATCGTATCGAATTCCGCATCGGACGAATATTTGCATGATTAAAAGTCTTATGTTATTAGAACTCTCACGTTATTATTGCAAATAAATTTTGAATCCAAATGCATACAAATCTCAACACCAAATTGTAGGCCCTTGTTTCTTTCCGGATAGTCATTGACATACTTACGTTTCTTACGTGGAAGATCTCCATCTTGTAATTTGGAAAAATTTGATTCTTCTTACAGTGAAACTTCCTGTAAATGAAAATTATTGCCGCGATGGAAGCATTTCTTGATCATAACGACCTTCAGACCTGTATAACAATGCGATCTGATAAAAAAAATCAATTGTTTGGTTCACAGCTCGCTATGGCATTACAAGTGCAACATGGGACTTTGCCAGAAGGGACTCATAACGAAAGAGGTGACCTCGCCGATGGCGTTGAGCGTCTGCCAGTTGACCTGCGGCGATTCTGGCTCCCTGTGGCCTAAACCCACCGGTCACCTGTCTCTAGGGAGATCCACTGTTCACATCGATCCTGATCTGATCAGTTTCGAAGGCGCGGACACGAAGTCGCCCGCGTCGAGTCTTCTTCATGAGAACGTCGAGAACTTACGAAAGAACGTGAAGGATCTATCGAAGATACCGATTAAGAGCGGAGGATCCGCGTTGATCATCGGTGTCAGTGACATACGCAACTCAAATGACGTGAAACTGACGCTGGACACTGACGAGAGCTACACGTTGTTGATATATCAAGTCGACGATAATAAGGTGAGTGTGGGGTCTCTTGGAAAAGTCGATCGTTTTGATTCTCGGATCCTCGAGGAACGTGCTACAATGAAGAATCCAAAGAACAAGAATGCAGAAGCTCTCCAATCGGGCGATTTACATATCGATTTTGCTAAACGATGAAAAACATCGACGATTCCTAGCAGATCGATATAAAGCAAGCATATAATATTCTGCTTTTGTGCAGACAAGCTGATGAGAGCTACATATTACTGATCTATCAGGCCGACGTTAATAAGACGAATGTTGGGTCTCTTGGAAAAGTCGATGGTTTTAGTTATCGAATCCTGGAGGAACGTGCTACAATAAAGAATTTAAAGAACGAGGATCCAAAAGCTCTCCAATTGGACGATTCACATATCGATCCTGCTAACCGATGAGAAACATCGACGATTTCTAGCGGATCGATGTAAATTAAGCATCCAGCAGTTTGTTTTTCCGCAGACAAGCTATCGAGCGTTGGCTAAGATTCCTACCGAATCTCAACCGTTCGACGGATCTATTCGATGGCCGATCGAGAGCGCTTTTACACGTTTAAAATTGCGATCGAATGAAGTCACGAAGTATCATCCCGCCGGTCCTATTTACATAACCTGACGTCGAGTCATCGACGCGAATAAATATCAAATTGATCACCATCGAATTCCAGACGCGTGTCGTACCTCGCTTCGCTAAACGGGAACAAAGCGGACAAACCTGTTGCTCGAATCGATGGTTTAGTTCCTTCGTGATTGGCGATACCTATCAACTATCCGATTTTTAAGCATCAAGATGCTTAATACACGATAAACTATAGTGTTTATCCAATTTAGTTTTATCTTTTTTATCAGGCTATATTTACTAAATTCTATTATATAATGCAATCTACAATTTATCGCGTTGCAACAAATACGTTGGGTAAATACGATAAGAATTCGTGTTGCTATCGAAAAAGGGGCCATTTATTGCATCGTTCCTCTCGTAAGATCGTCACCTAGAAATTAATCATGCGTCATGGAATCGTAAATTTTGTGTGTGGCAGGTGAACGCAACGATTTCCGCGAAGTCGTACTTCGGCGCGCGCCACGGATTGGAGACCTTATCGCAATTGATCGTGTTCGATGATTTACGAGACCAAGTCCGCGTGGCGCACGATGTCTACATTCAGGACAGGCCGGTCTTCCCGTATCGCGGTATCCTGTTGGATACCGCACGTAACTTCGTCGATGTCCCCACGATAAAGCGAACGATCGAGGCGATGGGGATGTCGAAGCTGAACACCCTTCACTGGCACATCACCGATAGCCAGAGCTTCCCCTACGAGAGCGAGACCTACCCTTTGCTGAGCAAGTACGGCGCGTACTCGAGAGCCAAGGTTTACACCAAGAACGACGTCAAGGAAATCATTAAGTACGGTCTCGTGCACGGCGTGAGAATATTGCCGGAATTCGACGCGCCAGCTCACGTGGGCGAAGGTTGGCAATGGGTGAGGATAAATCCACGTTAAATCGTTCATTGGCATGCGTGGCGACACAAACTTTCAGGATCTTTCGTCGATAGGAAATTATCTAGCATCGCTACGCGTAATTGGTTCCATCAAGGTCGCCTGGACTTTATCAGCTTAAGTAGGTTCAATAATATAAGAAACTGTATTGTATCGCTACGCGCTTACGTCACCGTCCTAGCGATTTTGATTTTTATTACGTGATCTCTCACCTGGCAAACGTGGAATAAAAGATACCGTTCGTGTCGCCATGCATGCTAGAGGAGACGTACTTTGCTCGAGTTCGAGGCGATTCCCAACCTTTTGTCTTATCTATCGCGTCTATCTTATTTACTTTGGGTTCGATTAAGAGAGTCACCAGGTTTATCTGTAGAAAGTATGCTCTCTTGATTCCGAAAGACCTAGAAAAATCGCTGATTAAATCCAAGCGCGGTCAAATTGCGCGTCTTTGATCCTTTAGATATCTGTTTGCGAAGGATATACGCGAAAGGTACAACTATTTTACTCCAAAATCGACTCATCTAGCGACGCGATATGGTTCGGTGCTGGCTTCGAAAGACACACGTTTCTTGCATGATATCGAAGGATACGTCGGAGATCTTCGCTCCGCTCGGATGATCGCTCTAATTCGTTAGTTCGAATTTATCGTGATTTACTGTGAATTTAGGTAGGCGACAACGCGACCGTCTGCTTCAACGCTGAGCCTTGGCAAAGGTACTGCGTCGAGCCACCCTGCGGCCAGCTGAACCCGACCAGCGAAAAAGTCTACGAGATCCTGGAAGGCATTTACAGAGACATGCTGCACGACTTTCAGCCGGATATCTTTCACATGGGCGGTGACGAGGTGAACGTGAATTGTTGGAATTCCTCGGAGATAATCAGAGAATGGATAATCGCCAAAGGCTGGAACTTATCGGAAGAAAGTTTCTTTTTGTTGTGGAATTATTTCCAGGCCAAGGCTCTCGATAAGCTCACTCTTGCAAACGGGGGAGAGAAGATACCGGTGATCCTATGGACGAGCGCGCTGACGAACGAGGAGAACATAAAGTACTTGGATCCTCTTAGATACATCGTTCAGATATGGACAACGGGGAAGGATCCTACGATCGGTAGATTGATACGCAAGAATTTTAGGGTAATCCTTTCGAACTACGACGCCTTGTACCTCGACTGCGGGTGAGTTCATCGAGTTTGCGGTCATTCGGCAGGATGACGAGATCTTTTCATCGCTGTCGCTTCTTCCTGTTCAAGATTCGGAGCGTGGGTGGGCGAAGGGAACAATTGGTGCTCGCCGTACAAGGGCTGGCAACTGGTTTACGACAATTCACCGTTCGAGATCCTCCGTGAGCAAGGATTCGGGCCGGATAAGAAGTCCCTCGTGTTAGGTAATTTGGCGGTTCCTCGTCAGGATCGTTGTAAATCGACCGACTGTAGAAACGCGTACGTCCGATCGTAGGTGGAGAAGCGACACTTTGGACCGAGCAAGCCGATAGCGTGTCCATCGACTTCAGACTGTGGCCGAGGTCAGCGGCTCTGGCCGAGAGACTTTGGACCAATCCTTCTTCGTCGTGGATTCACGCCGAGCAGAGAATGCTGAAGCAAAGAGAGAGGCTCGTCAATAGAGGCATTGCCACCGACCGACTAGAACCCGAATGGTGCATGCAAAATCAAGGCCACTGCTATCTGTGAGCCACGGTTCGAGTTTCCGCGCGTTGCGAGGACGCAGCCAAACTAAACGTTCCTAAAGAATCGCGCGATGGTTAAGCGCTGGCGTCTTCGTTCTGCTCGTTGCTCTATTTTTCTTTGATATCTAGAAATCTTTAATAAATTCGTACAAGTCTACCTCGATTGTTCGTCACTTTTCACGATATTGAAAAATCGTTTCGACGACGACGCGATGAGTTTCGATACTCCTGTTAACACGAAGAAATAATAGCGAATCGCGATGACGATTTATACAACAAACATATGATTTATTCTAGTCACAGATATCGTACAACGACGTCGGTGAACGATTGTCACAAGTCTTACGTGTCAGTGTCTCTGCATGTACGTGTATGTGTGTAGGCGCGCGCGCGCGCGTTTGCTTAGCGTGTGTACGTGTGCATGTCTGTTGGGTACCGCGTGTGCGGGCACGCGTTTAATTTCACATCGATGCTTTCGACGATCGTAAAATCCATCGAGTTTAGATTTTTCAAAGAGCGATCAATTGTAAATACATGTATGAGATCATCGTTGATTTCTCGAGTATTCCGTATTTAGTCGTACTTTATTTATTTCCTTCGTTCGCGAGCGCATCTGGGATTTGGAATCCTTATATCGTACACGAACGACGAATTTCTTGGAGAGAACAAGGAGAACATCGATAAAACGTTAGCTATGTATGTATGTATGCTCTACCTTTCGAAGAGAATTTACGTTCATAAATATCAACGTCTAGGCCGCCCAAACCCGGGGCTGAATTTTAATCTTTTAAGGAACACATTCTGTCTTCGTTCTTTCACTGTCCTTTTTTCTCCTTCGAACGTTGCGATCGAGACACTTCGTTCCTCATCTTTCTCATTCGCCGCGAGATACGAGTTCCGACTTGAAAATGTTAGGACAACCGAACCACTCGATCGGTTCTTTCTTGAGTCAGGTATCGACGATAAGTGTCTCTAATAAGTGTCTTCCTTGTCGTCGAACGGGGTCTTCACGAAGTACGTTGTTAAGGTACCCTTGCCCTTGACGTATGTCGGCCCGCGGCAGACCAGTTCGTAGCCAGCGCCAATGAGAATCTTTGCCGTGTCTTCGGTGACCTGGAGTTTCCCCATTTCCCCGCAACTGTCCATCCTCGAGGCCACGTTCACCGTGTTTCCCCAGATGTCGTATTGCGGCTTCTGCGCTCCCACGACTCCAGCTATCACTGGCCCATGGTTCAGACCTTCGTGCATAATGATTGATTAATTCGTGACGAAGGTCAACGAGATCACCAAAAGTAATTACAGCTATCGAGGAGGTGCTTGAGATTATTCGTTATCAAAAGATTCGACGATTTAGCGCCTAAGGCAGTGCTTCCCAAAGTGTGCGCCGCGGTGCCGTCATAAGGGCGCCGCGAAATATTCAATTAAACGATTAAGAAATCGGAGAATAGTAAGCATCTGTTTTTAATGTTTCGCTGTTAAATGGGTAATCGCTTTTAAAAAGGAAAGTTTTCCAATTTTTCGAGAAAGTCAAAAATTTAGAAAAAAATCTGATGTATCAAGGGCGTCGCGGACAAAATCCGATTATTTAGGGAGCCGCAAACCGAAAAAGATTGGGAACCTCTGGGCTAAGGTGTATTCCATCAAGAGGAATTTCTTTGCGACTAAGTTGTAATACATCGGCTGATAAGTTTTCAATCTGACAAACAAATGTAATACACCACAAATACGAAATTAATATTTTTTTTGTAGAAAGTACTATCTTTCAAAAGATAGCTGTATAAATTTCATGACGATCTGACGTTTAATACAAAAGTTACAGTAGTTTTAGCGAAACATAAGAATTTCGCGTGTTGATAAAACATTGCTTTTTGATGGAAAGAAATACCGTTGAAACGAAAGCTTAGCTTGATAAGTGTTATTCGGACTCTGCACCAGGAAAATCGACTATTATTGATTGGTTTGCTGAATTTAAACGTGGTCACCCAAAAAAGGTGGTTACATCAGAAAACATAAAAAAAAATCCACAAAATTGTTTTGGCAAATCGTAAAGCGAAGCTGCAAGAGATAGCTGGCACTTTAAAGATATCAAAGGAACACGTAGGCTTTATTTTGTATTACCGGGCATTATTTTTAGACCGGGAACTTATCAGCCGATGTGACATTACGCTCACCCATCCTCAGTTTGAATCGTTGGAAGGATTCCCTGTTGATCTGATCCAGGATCGTCATCAGTGCGATCGCGAATTCGACCAGGACGATAACGTTGTGATCTTGTTGTTGCAAGGGATCCTACGGAATGGAAAGAAGAATGGTGTAAGAATGGATGAAAGAGGGCCCGGACCTTTCGAAACTGCTGGTCTCCGATGGATCGTTACCTTGGCCTCTGTGTTTTCCTTTCCAGGACTCAGGCCGGACGCGAGCATGTACGTGCTGCCAATGGTCTTGATCTTCTCGATTCCTGAAAATTTTGGCTTGAGCAGGAGCTTGTCGAAGTCGCAGATTATTTCGTTGAGGAGTCTCAGGCACTCGAGGCCTTGCTTGTTTATGTCGGTCTCGTCGTAGAATTCCTTGTAATTCGGAATCGAAGCGAACATCACCGCTATACTGCTGTATCTCTCGTGATAGAGGTCCTAACGTACGGAATGACCGAAAGAAGACGACGCTATTCAACGAATACTAATGGCAATCCAAATAGTGCTGTTTAACGTGGCAAGAGCCGTCACCTGAGTGTCTCTCGTGGCCAGGAAGTGATCCGCCACGTGTGCCGGAAGTATGTTCTCCAGAAGGATCTTGTTGATACCTCTCATGGTTTCCACCTCGTCTTGCTCGACCTTCAGCTTGCTTTTCCACAGGAAATCCGTCCTCGCCGTGTATTCTACCTGCCTGTCCAAAACGTGGAGCACGAGCGCGACGATCGACAGCAAGTAAAATATCTCGAGCAGGTAGTTCAAGCTGTGAAATCTAATTAATAACGATCGATCAGTAGCGTCTACAGTCCTGACGCGAATAAGGGCTGCATTTTTAAACATACGAGCGAGAAGTTTAACTTATTTGCATCGCGCGCCTACTTAACGTGCCGCGTTCAGGCATCAGCGATGTTCAACTAACGATCGGCCTGTATCACCGCGCGTGGTCGGTCGTAAGTGCAGTGCGTGACACCAGAATTGTTCATGGGGTTTTTTTAACATATATTTTTTAAAACAAACGAGACACAGTTTTACATCAATTTGCAAGCAGTTTGCAAACAACGCGTTTTAAATTTTTCTATAAAAAAAGAAAAAGAGAATAGCGGAATAATCCGCGCTCGGTGATAGCAGACAGTCGCGGCTCCTGGATACAAATGGGTTAATATAAATGATATTGTATTTATCGATTCGTCGTTAAAACGAGATAGTCTTCTTGATAACGATCTCACGTTGCTTCGCGAGTTACTTAATTCAAGTGGACCGTTTATTCGTGCAAACTTCGAGGATCCATCCGTGATTGCAAGACTCGCGTAACTCCGCACTAACATTCCCATAGAAATATCGAGTTAAACCATCGTTTTCCGATGGAAGAATGCTCGATCGATTCTCTACTTACTCGTTGTCGTAAGTAGCGTAATAAGATTCTATGATCGATACTCGCGACAACACCACGAGTACCGCTGTTATGGAGATTAACATCACGCCAAATTTGAGCACGAAGCCCGCTCTCAAGTGCGTCCAGCCAACCACCAGCGCGATTGCCGGAGAATACACGTAAACCTGCGCAAAAGATTCTTCCATTAGCAAAGCACACTTGTCGCGTATATCTCGAATCGACGTTCGATGCTATCGACCATTTTGTCTTTGATCGAGCCGACTTGCCGGTTTGCCGGAATTCGCGTTAAAATGTCTAAAATACGCGTGAAAATGGAAGGCAATCGGGGAGTTTTTTTTTACGAAATACTCGGCGGATCAGCGGAGTTTACAACAACGACAATTTACCGGTTCGTCTCTGGTTAGATCGTTTGTCAGTTCATGCTGTTTGCGACGCATATGTCATAATTGGAGCTTGAGCAGGTTATTGCGTGCACCAAGGTACTTATGACGTCCTGTGGGTAAAACGCGAAGATACGCGTGTATTACCATTGTCATATTCGTGACCTATATTTGATTCTCACTACGGTAAACGCATTAACCTCCACCGTTCGAAATGCGTCCCTGAGGGACATGCATCACGCTTCGCGTTATGCAGCGAGTGGAATACTCGCGCCTCGAATATCTCTTTTAAATCATTTTAAACCCCTTTCGCAATGGGGGAAGGGAGGGAATCGATGTTACCTTCGAGTAACAGAATCCGCGGAAGAATTTCCGAATATGCATGGGCCAGACTTTTGATCGCATTCGATTGTGATAGTCATTTTGATAATAAATCAATAATAAAAATTCCTATGAAAACTCATCTCGTTTCATTTTATTTTTTTTTATTAAAAATCACTTGTATGAAT
>JAITYT010000869.1:1040492-1052233 GCA_025433975.1 Liostenogaster flavolineata | reverse complement strand
TCTCTCTCTCTCTCTGTCTCACTTTAGCTTACTTTCCTCTCGCCAAAAGATCGATGACGTACACGTAAATAAATGTGCGAAACAAAAAATATGTATTAGGTTGGTGCATATGAAATGTCGGATTTTCTTTACACGTGAACGTTCGTCTTCCTGTTTTCGTTTTGCTTTTGTTTTTTGGCATAACCTCGTTTATAGTCGTACTATCCATTGCCAGAGTCACATTTTAACAAAGATTTTCTCAAAAGTGTTTCATTTTTTATTTGTTTTGAATTTCGTAAGAATACGAATTCAACCGAAATTCGTAATTTTCTTATACAAGTATAAACTTGGAAATAATGCTGCAAAAGTTGCACGCGATATAAACCATTCGTTTGGGGAGAATACCGTTAACGATCGAAAAGTGTAGCGTTGGTTTGAAAAATTTCGCTCTGGTGATTTTTCCCTAGAAAATGAACCGCGTGAGAGACCCAAAACGTCTATGAAAAATGATGTTCCGAAAGCATTGCTGGAAAAGAATCCAAATGTGTCTGCAAGGTAACTTGCTACCAGAATGAAAATCGACCATACAACAATATTGCGACACCTTTCTGAAATTGGCAAGGTGAAAAAAATGGACAAAACAATTGCGAAATTAATTGAATTATAAAATATGAAATTTCGTAGTACTCAGCTGATTCACTGAGATTCATTTAGAACAGTTGTACGAAAACGAAGACAATCTGATAAATTCCACACGAGAGTTTGTCGATTCTAAAGATCAGAATCCCTTTAAGACAGGCATCTACGCGTTACAATCTCGTTGGGAAAAGTGTATCGAAGCAAACGGAGCATATTTTGATTAAATAAACGGCTTTCGAAGAAAGATATGCAATTTTACACATTCGCTTAAAAATTCGACCTAATACAAGGTGTCCCACCCAAGTCCACCAGCTCGATTAACGTTCTCGTTTCCAGAGATACGGAAACCATAACGAAGAGATACTCGAGGAAAGAATTATTGGACTTATCAGGAAGGGAAATCAGCCCGTATCGCAGGTAATACTGTCCTCTGAAACGGAGTGATCTATTTTACCGAACTCATCAAACTTGTAAGAAGCTCGTCCGAAGTTACTTCGAAGAAATCTTGAAAGAAAGTCGACGAAACGATTTCGAGGCACCAGCCTCGAAACGCACCTCCATCGTCCTTATGAAGCCGGAGGTGGCAAAGTTTGGTAAATTAACGGCTTCGCGCAACAAACCTTTCCAGCGAGCTCGTCTTCTACCTCGACGATCAATTTTCTCGCCGTTCATTCGATCGAATATCGGACAACGCGCTCTCCAGTACGAATCGACATCGACGCTTGTCGATTCGCATCGATTCTAGCATTCGGCACGTTCAACGGATCCGTTGGATTTGCGGTTAGGTTCGATCATCGGTATCGAAGCGTCGCTGACGTCACCGTGGCCTCGTGACGCTCGAGAACGCAAGAGACTCGCGAGACTCTCTCGCGTCTTGCAAAATGCTGACTACTTTCGTTTCTATCTCCTTTTTCTTTTTTTGTCCCACGCTCGAAATTCGCGAGCTTAATAAAGTCCAGGTTGAAACGAAACGACGCGCGAATAAACTCTGCGTATTTGTTTATGCATGCGCGCGAGTTTACTCCCGAGCTTCCGTAGATATTGTTCTCGAAATGCACCTTTACCAGCTGGAGAGTCTCCGCGTAAGAACGCTGCGAATTGTCCGAGCGATCGAATCGTAACGAAGAATTGGACTCGAAATTGACGTTGGAATCGATGTTCGATTTTCTTCGAATCTTTAGAGACGAGGAGTCGTTCGTGGAATTGGCGTGAATTTCGCAGTCGAGGAGGTCGAGCTCTCTCGATTAAACTAGCATCGAAGAATTTAGTATGGTATCGAGTTACAGTCAAGGGAGTTGGAAACGGATTTCACGACGAAGGCCCTTCGCAAACGCCAACGGCTCAACGCGACGTTTCGTCCGTAAATGCGTAAATCGAAGCGAATAAATCGAAGTAAATCGGACTGAATCGTTTTAAATGGCGTCCATTGCAAAGCGCGACGACGTCAAATCTGACGAGACGCGTTCGATTCCGCGCGCTCTGCGTCAAAATCAAATTAAAATTAAAGTTAAAATCAAAATTGAAATTCGACGGGAAAAGAACGAGATCGCGAGATGGCGTCGCGTATTTTATGGAAAATAATTGTTTTACATCGACGCGCAATCAAATTTAACGACGTAATCTTTCTCGGCCTTGATTCTGGCACGTGCAGCGGCGAAATCGTTGATTACCGTTCGTAAAGGATGCTTTCTAAGAGAAAATGCTCGTTTAGAGCAATGGCGATCTCTCCGAGAGAGAAAGAATCGCGTTTGTCAGGAAAAGACGGAATCGTCAGAGGCGGCGTCTTTCGTAGGCGCGCTGTTTCCTCGGAAAGACACTTTTCTACAAACAGACGCGTTTCTCCGATTGAACTACCGAGAAAAGAAGTGTTTATTCTTGGCGCTCGTTAAAACATTTAAGAGGATTTAAAAAGAAGATTTTTTCGCGAAGTCTCGTGTCGAAGGATTCGCGCTTGCAGATAAGAGGACGAAGGACGATTTTCAAGTTGGACGAGCGCTTGGGAAATTGTCGAGCGAGGAACGTTCGATCCTTCGTTTTTTTTTCTAGTTGCAACGGCTTCGATAAATTTTAAGCATCCGTATAACATTTATTTCTAATTCGTCGTGTTAAATCGAAGCAGCAACGCTAAAACTTTAGTAAAGATCTTTCGTTATCTTCAGATAATTTTGCGAGACTTCGATAAAAATCCCTCGCGACTCTTCATTCGATTAACTTTAACGGATAAGAAATGCATTAGATCCCTGTGGAGAGAAGGAAAGGGGAAAAAGAAATAAAAAGAAATTCTTCGTACGATCGTTCATTCATAAAAGAAACAAAATTTTTTTTAAATCAATCGACACGTTCGAACGAAACTGTTTTCTGTAAAAACGAAAAGGAAGAACCGCGATGAATTTATCGAAATTCTATCGTATAAATTATTTAACGAAACACTAGCGAACAAAGTGATCTAGAAACGATTTTTGAAATTCTTGAGATTTGTCTATACAGTTTCATTACGAGAAAGAAATGAAAATAAATTCCTCGTACGATCGTCCATCTATAAAAGAAAAAAAAAATTTTTTTTAAATCAATCGACACGTTCGAACGAAGCTGTTTTCTGACAAAAACGAAACGGAAGAGCCGCGACGAATTTATCGAAAATCTGTCGTATAAATTATTTAACGAAACATTCGTGAACAATGCGATCTAGAAACGATTCTTGAAATTCTTGGAATTTGTCTATAAATTTTCATTTATTCAACACTCCATTATTCAACATTTAAGAGCGCTTTAATTCGAATATTCCTTTCTCGACGGTGAAATCACGTAGAACGAAAAAATCTCAGCACGGCATTGTGCTCCGTCCAGCTGCTGGCTACGCGTTTAGATCGAGACGAAGCAAACGGTTCGACGAAAGGCTAAGAGCTTCTTTTGTATAATAAACGTATCTCCGTGTGTGTACGTGTGTACGTTCCTTTTTGAAGGAACTCCGACGTTTTTAGACCTAAAAGAAAAGAGTGTATCGAAACGATGACGATGAAGCTAAAGTTATATTCTAACGCATCGGCTGATAAGTTTCCGGTCTAGCAGACAAATGGCAAATACAAAATTAATAATTTCCGGTAAACCTTACAGATCGGACTCGTCCATCTTTAATTTCGATCATTCGAGCAACGAAGTATTGGCTTGTTCGAAAAGTCTCAGCCTTTTTATAAAAAATATTACAAATATTTACCTACAACATATGCAATATTTTATCTATTCCGATAGATAGAGCCAATCAATGTTGAAAGACGTTGCATTGCTCTTATCGATATGCATTATTTTTTATCGGCGGAGACTTTCCGAACGGTGCAATACAATTAAACATTCGACGACGATATATCGACGTACACCGACACACGTACGAGTATAAGAATAATAAATACGACAAAAAAACCAGTTCGATTCTATTCCTATCGTACGTTTCTCAATGTAGCCTTTCAACTCGCGTTTGTCTCCGACTTCCTGGACGTCCTTCTGGATATCAGCCTCCTTCCGGTCACTTCTCCCGTAACAAAGGTTCTTCGATGGACGTTTCCACGAAGATACGAGTAAATGTGGGCCACCGAAGACTCCGTTTCACCTTCTTGCGATGATAGAACGACGACGAGCCGTTCGTCTTCTTAACTCGTCGTTCCGCTTCGCTGGATTTTCGAAATATCGCTTAGCCGTTAACAGAGGTCTAACTTCGCGTAAACACGAGGCGCGACTGCCTGCTCGTTCATGATCGACAATCGACAGGAAATTACGTCGCAAGACGACCGAAACATTCGGCCCGATACTCCGTGGGATTTTGAATAATTGTGGTTCTTTGGATACGAGAAGGTCTTGGGCCTCCATTCGATCAAAGTACTTGATACCAATTCCATAATTATTGACTCGTTGCACGTTCCGGCGTTGCAAGGATATTGTAAGGACGTTGGAAGGATTGGACGGTCGGAAGGACGCACGATAGGGAAAGGATGGGGTTATGTAGGTTGCCACCAATGCACCGTCTGATTCGCTATCTTTAATTGGACTCCTTGCTACAAGATACAGATCGAGACGCGGGCTACGACGAAGTGTGTTTCGATATTAACTGTACAAGAGTCGAAAGCGAAGTATACGTTCCGATGTTAACTCTGCAGTAGTTGGAAGTGCGATATACGTTCCGATGTTAACTCTACGATAGTTGGAAGCCCAGTGTACGACTAGAAAAACGGATAGAATAGCAAGCGGTAGAAATGACGTTGGACGAGTGAGTGCAAGGGCTGAAAAGTTAGAGCGAATCGAATGGGCATCGATGCCAGATGTTTAGGCAGCCGAAGTGCTTGTGAAGTGACGAGGAATGCGTGCGTGTGCGTGTGTATACGCCTGAAAAGAATGAGGAAAAGAGGGTAGAAGAGGGTAGTTCCGTGGCGACGCTCGATGAAGGAGATTTAGTTGTATTTCTTAGTATATTAAATCCTCAGTTTAAGAAAATAGTTGTTCTTCATTAGCCGTTCATAAGTGGATTTTCTATATCTTGGAGGCTCGTCCGGGATAGAAAAGTGGGAATCCTACATATATTTCTTAATCAAACTTATTTGAACGTATGGCATTCAGCTTTGTGTTATGGCTAAAAGTCACATTGCCAAAATCGAATCATTACAAGCCATCATTCTCAAAAATTAGTAAGAAAGGTAATAAATCCCCCTTGGTATGTTAGGAACGATAAGATTCGCAAGGACCTGAAAATACCTTCCGTCGCTGAAGAATGACTGAACTATCAAAAAAAATACAAAGGCAGACTGGAATATCGTCCTAACAGCTCAGCCAAGAAACCGCACTCGTCTGATCAACCTAGAAGGCTACGGAGAAAACGTGCGATCGAACTTCTACTTTGATACGTAAAATCACTAATACATATATCAACTACATGAATAATTTAATTATACCATGACAGAATGTACATGTAATAATTTTTGTTAATGTATTATGGTATGGATTAATAGCATTTCTCAGCGACGTCTCTCCAATGGGAAAGATGTTCACGCGTTATAATAAACATATCGTTATACCTAATTATCGAATGTCCAAACTTTAACAAATTGTAATGACACGAGGAAAATAAAAAAAATTATTTCTTGCCTTTTCTTCGCATTCCACATTGAAGGGGTGCGTGCATCTCGGCGAGGAATGTTGGCTTCTGGTTTTCGTCTTTCGTCCTGGCCCAACTGTGCGAAGGGTCGCTGTGCGTTGGTATGCCAGGGTCGCAAGGGTTGTTGTACGAACATGGTAATGGCAGAAAGCGCCATGTCGCTGTGCAACTGGCGATACCATCCCGTCGCGTAGCGAAGCTGTTTGAGCAATACTTTAACAATACTCTATCCCATTCCTCCATTGGAGGATTTTAACGATGACGAAACGGCGAACTGTGATAGTAAGTGCAGATGTAAGATGTAATCGAGAGAAATCCAAGGAATTTCGATCGAATTTGGAAAAATGTAGAAACGTGCAACTTGCGTCGCAACTCGTACGCACTCGTTATTCATACGAGCTACTCATGGTAATTCCCAAAATTTACGTCGATTTCTCGGCATCGCGAAGTTCACTTCACGCAGGACGAAGTCGGTGTCTTCGTAGGGTCGTTTGAGGACAACACCCACGCGTCCTGCGGTGTCACGTGATCACGTGGCCCGTTTCCTCGATGCTCTTTGTCTGGATACTCGGCAGAGAGGCGTTCTACATGCTCTTTGCTTCCAGTAATGCTTTTCGAAGTGATTTCGCCCGAGGAGGTTTCGAGCTGTTTCTCGCTGATGAAAACGTCTCCGAGGGAGTTTCGACGATCATCGAGCACTAAAGAAAGGAAGTTTCGACGCTAAGTTGTTCGAAAAGCTTCGATTCGTTCGAGGAACGAATTTTTCGCTCTAACGCACTAGATGCGTAACATCATCGATTAAATCTCGCCTTAGGATAGTCAGCCACTGACGCTTTGATCGTTAAGTGGTACCACAGCTCGTTGCTTCGACTGTGTCTCGCGTAATTGCAGACTCGACGTTAATTAAGTTGTCAACAATTCGACGAGACTCGACGCCTCAACGAAGATTCTCCGTACTCCAAGCCAAGGTAGGGCTAAGCGCCACGCCGGTCCCTAGGGACCGGAGCAAAAGGGGTGGCCTGAAGGGAGAAATCCAGACTCCGCAGCGCGACAATGAGGCAAATTCGATCCTAAGAGCGCGATGAAAAGGATTAACTTCGTCATCGATGGGGAAATAAGTTAGAGTCGATGCGTTTGGCTGATGCCGCGCGATTAACGTTTGTAATAAAGTTGATCGCAATGACGCGCGCGATGCCGTGAAAATCGATTCGATGTCTCGTGAAATCGTAAACCTTTTCGTTATTACGGATAGATATCGAGTATGTCGATCGTAAAGTGTCCCGTGAGAAGACATTAACGGGACTTAAGACGTCGACATCCTGGTCGACCACGGTCGAGTTGGTCTACCGACGATTGCTTCGGCTAGAACGAAAGATTAAACGAACGATCGTTTCCAGAACGTTGACTTTATTACGCCGATAACTTTGAATTAACCGTAGGACAGTGGTAAGCTCGTTTATGGAAGCTGATGTTTGGAATTCGAAAGGCGAGAAAAATCTGATCGTTCCTTAAGCGTAAAACACTGATCGTATGTTCATCCAGAATTCAAAAGTTTTTTAACTCTTCCCGGTAGAACCCTGGGATATTCCCGACGAGTTCGATTTACCAAGATCACGCGACTGTCGTACGAAACCCAAAAACAATTCCGACCGATACGACTACCATGTTCACGGAAAATACGACCCTGGAAAGAGTATCTGCTAGGGTTAATCCGAATCAAGGATAAAACCCAAAATCTCATTCCCAATTTTTTCTAAGAAAATCCTCGATCGACGAATGGCTCTAATTTCACTCGTTTCAATATGGACGACTGCTCCGAGCTGCTGGTGACGGTAGTCGCACATCGTTGACAAAAGCAAGACGATATTCACGTTGGAAAACGCGGCTGTAACGCGCGACATTCAGCCACGGTTTTTCGGTGGACCGACTAAAGTCGACTAAAAGAATTCATCAGCCACGAGCTGACCTATCTCAGGGAATTACGTTTTACCGTACGATCCTAAAACGATCTAACGGAGTTCGTCTGACATTTTGACACAGCGCGTTCGGTTGCATTTAACAGGGGCAAATATCGCGAATTAACGTTGCATCCCGACACTCCGTCGACATAATCCTTTTATTTAGCCTTAATTTAGCCTTTGTCGTGCTAAAAAAATCGGCCATGGGCGAATCCGCCTCGAAGTCGATCGATTAACGGCGATGTTTGCGCGAGACCTTCGCGTTTCGACTTAACATCCGATGATCCGTTCTTTGACGCGCTTCTAGCCGTCATTCGTCTCTGTCTTCGCGATAATCGTTCCACGCTTTTCGTACTCCGTCTTTTCCATATCATTGTCAACCTTCTCCATTCATCATGGTTTGAGACTTCCGTTAGTTTTTCCTTCCCTCGGGCTACTAAATCGTCGTTTCTCCCAGGATTTCGCTCTTTTTCGCACGCCATGGAGCAGAAAAATTCGACCTTTCTCGATGTTTCAACGTCAAGATTACGAGGATAACCTCTCCTCAGGAGGATCCGCAGATTAGCCTGTTAAACGTCTCTGTCGCGAGAATCTTGCGATGACTCGACCTAATCGATGATGCGTCTTCTCGAATCGGAATATTAACTATTTACTTTAATTGGCCTCCTTCGGATTTCGACCGTGTCTATGAAACTGATCCACCCAATGTCTAAGCTCTCCGATGAAGTCAGACGTAAGAAAAGGAGTTCGTTCGAGTAAAATCGTAAAAGACACGAGTCGACAAGCCGGAAAGATCAACAATTTACATAGTCATTGGTTATTTCTCGACTTAAACTTGACTCGTGGTGCAATCTCAATGGCAAACATATCCTTGGATTCGCAGTATCCCCGAATTTGTGGAACGTCTTACGTGGGATCAGTTGGCTCGCTATCTAAATAGATAAGCTTCGAAGGCACCCACGCAAATAACATAGAAAATTGCATCCATCTCCGCTCGTCCTTTCGATTTGAAAGCCGCCACGGACCACCCGCGGTCCCTTGGAAAAATCTGTCGACTTCTCCGCGATCACGTGTCACGCCAACGCACCAAAGGCTCCTTTCCAATTCAGACTTTCTTCCTTTCCGACGTTTCCTCGACGATTCGATGTTTCGAAGACAATTAAGTCGCGAAGTTCCCGTCATCGTAACGTCGGCACGACGCGAACGGATGGATTTTGCGGATTCCAGGTCATTGGTCGCCCTCGTAGCGCAGTGATCGGAGCTCCGAAAGCAACGCTTTCCTCCATTTTGTACCGGCCGCAAGCGCCATTTTGTATGGGACGTAATTTTGCTCCGAGGCTATTTTGCACGAACGTTCGTCCCAAATGAACAAACAAATGTTTGTTTCTCCGTTAACGACGCGCGTCTATGTAATTACGTCATCGCGCAGGTAGCTGCGCGTGTCCGCATTTGTGATTTGTGCATATTATTTATGCATCATTAACGAAAGCGTCGCGTGTGTCGCAGGTAGTCGCGAACGTCCCTGATCGCTTTCTCGTTTCGACGTGTGTGCACGCGTGAGTACACACGGATGGCACGCATACGAGTTTTTTAATGGACGACGTACGAACAGTGACGTATGTACAGTGGGTATGGCGTTCATAGTGGGTTAGCAGGGCAGAATCCAGCCCAACTCTCTTCCGATCCTGCGTTAGATCAGCGGACGGGTTTTCGATTCTTGGCGCATCGTTTATGCCCTAGAGAGAGACGTCGAACGTTATTCCACGTTTCTCGAGAGCTTTCGAAGAGACGTACGGTAAATTCTAGCGTCTCTCCACGGAGAAATTTTATCGATGATTGCTCCAGATTTACGAGAAATTGCTATTAACAAATAATGGAAAAATGGCTGGTCGTTACAGTACGAATATATCGGATTTCGAGTCCGTCCCATTGAGAATTCGTTCACTCTTTCTACGCGCTTCGTCACTGTTTTATCACCGAGTATAACTTTCAATACGTTTTAATAGAAATCTTTCAGCTTTCTCTCGGAGAAACGACGAGGTTTATAACCCTAATACTATGTTAGGTCTACCGGAAAGTTCTGCCCATTTTGAATTAACGGAAACTAATATATTTTCGATAGACTTATTAATATTTACTGAACAATATTACCCATTTTCCATATCCATCCGTTATCATTATCCATAATTCCATCATTACTAACCACAATTCGAAAGAGTTAATTTTAAACTTGAGACGAAATTATTTGACAGAACTTTCCTATAGACCTAATATGAAATATAGTTTTAAAAAGCCGCTCAAATAAAAAGCCCCGAATATGAATCGTAATAAAATAAATTGTGTTCTTCGAGAAGTCGTTTCGTGTTCCTTCGTTCATTTTATGAATTTAATAGCGTTGTTTATCAACCGGCAGATTTTAAGGAGTCAATAGATTCTACGTGGTAAGTCGAATTTGACAAATGTGAAAGAACTTGAATATTCATAACTCGTGAGGTACAACTGGGCTTCGTTAGCTGCGCGTCACAAGGAAAGGGCTAATTCGATATCACGAACGCGTTGTAACACGCGCTTGCGTATATTTGCGACGTTGCATGGTGATAATGGATGTGCAGACGCAGGTAGGCAAGCAGAGTAGGGCAGGGCATGGCAGGGTAGGGCGTTTCGAGCTGGAGACCATCTAATTTAATTTTAATAGGCGTGAAAGTGACGCGTGCCACTTTGACGCTGCATGGACAATGCAGCGGTGAGTCGAAGGTCGTTTCCTTTTGAGAAGGACCAGAAGAGATTTTATCCTCCGATTTTTCCCGATCAGCCTACGGAGATTTCAAGTCCCGATGAAACGATGGTGAAGATCCTTATTGTTCAAAGGAGTTTCGATTTTAACAAGCGTAAAAATGACGAGATCCTTTTCTTAGATTTTTGCCGATGAAACTGCAAAAATCGGAAGTCCTGATGAAACGATGAAGAAGATCCGTATTGTACGAAAGAGTTTCGATTTTAGTAGGGGCGAAAGCGACGAGATCCTTTTCTTAAATTTACTCCGAGCAGCTTATGGAAATTGCAAACCCTGATGAAACCATGGAAAAGATCTTTATTGTTTGGAAGAGTTTTGATTTTAATAACCATAAAAGTGAGTAAAAGTTATCCGAGTCAACTTTGACATCCCTGAACTATGCAATTCCCCGTAGAATCGCTTATTATACTTTATATCGGTTCGAATCGTGCGTTCCCCCTCGAAGGGTCTACTAAACCTAAATCGATTACGGTTTTTAGGTTTCTTGCAATATCCTCGGTGTGGTGGAGTTTCCTTACCTTCATTTTCATCCAATTTCAAACTTTTAGAGCTTTTGCCTAGATTTAATCTTAATAGGCACGAAAGCGACGCATGCTATCTCGACGTCGTATGGATGGGGAGTATCGCCGAGTCGAAGGGCGTTTCCGGTCGAGAAGAACGAGAGTCGATCCTTCCCTTCGATCTCCATGGATATACTCGTAAAAATCGAATGTCCTGGTGAAAGGACGGCGAGGATCTCCATTATTCGAGCCAGTTTGACGTCCCTGAACTATGGAATTCCCCGTAGAGTCGTTTATTATACTTCATACCGGATCATATCGCGCGTTCCCCCTCGAAGGATCCAATCAACTTCAATCGGTTGTGGTTTCTAGATCCTTGCAAGTTCCTTCGCGTATCGGTCTTCCTTTCCCTTCATTGCCCTCCGATTCCAAACTTTTGGAGTTTTCGGTTAGACGGAATATTCCAATCGAATGCTCGACGAATCAAAACTTTATTCCGTAGTGCGTCGTTCTTATTAAAACAAGCTTGCGTAGTATTGTAGGATGTTTTACGAAGATGACGATTCCGTCAACGAGGATTCGCTCGAATATTTCGATCAAATCAAGACACGTTGGTTCATTCTAAATTAAAACTAAATTTCTAATTAAAACTTCGCTCAAAGCGCGTTGCCCTTGTTACAACAATCTTAAGCTTGCGAAACATCCTAAGATGTTTTACAAAGATGACATTC
>JAITYT010000869.1:1018718-1033003 GCA_025433975.1 Liostenogaster flavolineata | reverse complement strand
GTGTGTGTGTGTGTGTGTGTGTGTATGTGTGTGTACTGGCGTCTACGCCTACCGGTCAAAATTAAAAAATAATCTCTTGTAATTGTAATCGCGTTTTGCGTCCTGATCGTTCAGCAGTTATGATTAGCAATTTTTTGATTCGTGGAAAGTCCTTTCTTCGATCGTGTGCATGCTCGATACAGCTATTAATATATTATACATTATATTATTTAATATCCCTAATTTAAAATTATATTACATATATAATGTATACATACACACGTACATACACATATATACATATACATATTATATATGTAATATAATTTTAAATTAGGGATATTAAATTTAAAGAAGGTTAAAATGTATATTCGAAGGTTTCCGAGAGGTCGAGTTATTTTTTAATTTCGATCGGTAATAATAAATGAATTTATTAATTCAACAGAGCGTTTATGCTGTAGGTTGTAATTATTCTAGTATCGTGCGTTTTTAACGTGAAAAACTAGTACTTCAAAGAGAGCAGATCGATCGTGGAGATCGATTCATGCTTCTCGGATAAAGTAGACGTTTTAAACGCTAAAGTTCACGTCGAATGTCCGCCTGTGATTAAGGCTGTGGTTACGTTGCATTCTTGGGGACGTTGATCTCTTTTTAACCACAGCTTTAGACGCTTGCGACACGAAACGCTTGTAGCGCGTTAAATCTATCTCTCGATTTTTAACACGTTGCAACGCTTCGTTCAAGATAACAAATTATAAGAACAAACTTGTCTTATTAAAGATTAATAAATAATTAATCTCAAGTCCCAAATAAGCTAAGAATCGTTAGCTTGTTCTTCGGCAAGGATTTAAGAACTAATTCACCGATTTACCGACGACCTTTTCTTGAGACTTAAGAAAAGGAAATAATAAATGTTCGAATTATCGATTGAATCATATAAACGAGTTCACCGTATTTATTTCGAGCTTTGTCATTATTTACACGTTAACTTTGTAATCGAATCGATCATTTTGCAGATGTACTAATGAGCACGGTGTATCGTTGTTAGCATGCATTTATCGTCGATACGCTAAATTAAATAAGTACGAATTGCGATAATAATTAAAACTGACGCGAGGAAAACAAAGCACGTACTTATCGACTAACAGTTTTTGTAATCAGTTTCTGAATTAAATACGAATCGATCAACTACGTGTGTGTGTTCTTATAGCTCGTAGAGCATACGTGACATCCGACGTGTCACGCTTTTTCTCTAATTATTAATTAATCAATATCCAAATACGTTGAGCATAAAAAATGAATTTCTTGGGAAGGAAAATTGCTAATTTGGCGTAAAGAAAGTTGGAACGTAAGGACGATTAAGGATCGAATTACGTGTTGTACGATTTGGTAAAGTTTATGCGTACGTATAAATAATTATCCAAACTGTAACGTTCGATTTTCATCGAAATAATCGTCGACATGATGCGTAATACGAAATAACGAGATTTATTGAAAAATGTATATTAATAAAGGATATTAATAGACGATGGATACACATTTACAGTCTTGGTACATATTATTTGTTATATTTTTTAAAAACTATGTTGTGCAAAAGACGAATTAATCTACCGATAATGCGTCAGGTACTGCTGCTTCCGAGAGGTCGCTGTGAATCTTAACATTTTTTTTTTATCTCCGTATAGATCACTCGAATTGCATTTTTCTGTTCTCTTTGCGAAACTATTCCACAAGTACCGTTATCACATTGACAAAAGTGTGTCATTAAAGAAACTCCATCTCGCGTTCGATCCCAACGAATTTAAGTTGCTCCGTTGGACCATATCTGCAAAGGGAAAGAAACAATATAAATCGTAAGCGTGTTTCACGTCGCATCCGCCTTCTTCGTATACTTAAACGATCTACCTGTAATCGAAGAATAACTCTTCGCCAGGCTGAATAGCCCTCTTCGCGAAAATACCTATTCTATGATCGCCATTAACCATCATCACTTTCGCGTAACAATTAGGATTGATCGAATGATTGGCGAATCTTATCTTATTTCCTTTACGCGTAGCGTCGACTACGAAATCTACAAAAATTCGTTAACGTGTGTTATTTGCACTATAAAATCATTCGAATTACCAAAGACGCGAAAACCATCGGAACACTCACCGTTATTCAGATTGAATAGGAAGCTACACATGTACTTGTCGTACACCTTGCCTCTTCTGTCGGCTTCGTCTTGACTTATGATCTCGCCGCAATATTCTGAAATAAATTCGTTCTTCGCCGCGGACTCCTTTAAAAAGATACCCCAACCGGCAACGTCGGACGGTGCCATCAGAAGATGCTTATCTGTGAATAGGAAAAATTCCGTTCGTTAGACGAAACACATCGTGATCTATCGGTAATGAGTATCAGCGATCGACGAACTTACGGAGTCCACGTTGAACGCTAACATTTTTGCATGAAATTTTGGTAATATGAAATTGATCGGCACCACACGTTTGACACAGATCAGGATCACATTCTCTCACGGCTAGATAACAGGGACACTGCTTTGTATTGCACTGAGCTTTACATCTGCAACCAGGAAACCGATTTTGACATTCGCTGCTGCATTGACAAAATTTTTCACAAAAGTTTTGCGCTTGTATACATGGACATGAATTGTCGCATTGGCGACCTGGATGATCGCATGGAGCGAAGTTGTGAACATGATTGGCACCTACGATTAAGATTTTATAAGTAAAAAAAAAAAAGAAAAAATATCCTTCGACCTCCCGAACTTCACCAGAATACCCACCGGAATCTTTCTTTAATTGTATCTTTCTACAATGCATGGACCATAGCCTGTGTTTCTTCTTCTTTTTCCGTGGCGGCGTGAAGTCCTTCAAATTCTCAATGGCGGGAATATCCGAAGCTTCCTTCTGAGCGAATTGATAAACTTCCTGGCAAGTCTTCGTCAGCATTATTTGTGCCAAAGCGCACGGATTACCAGGGAAGGCTTTGTGAAGTGCTCTGAAGAGACTCTGCTCGGATCCCGTCCAAGAAAATTCGCTCTCCGTCTTGATCCGTTTATCGAGACCCAGAAGGGTGAAAGGCGTCTGATTCTCTGGCTGCGCCTGTTCCTCCATTATCTCTTCCGGTTTGGTCTCTTTATTTACGTTTTGCTTAAAATCTAAGAAGAATGCGTACCGCAAATGTTTACGACCCGTTCTTCGCGATCGACCGCGCTAAACGTAAACGGGTATTATTTTACCTTGACAACTACCCCCTTGACTGTACTTATTGCTGTCATTGCTATCTTCGCTACTCGCTTCGTTTCCCGAATCAACGCTCGCTTGTTTTCGAACTTTTCGAGGACCGCCGCGTTTCTCGTCCCCTTCCTCCTCCTTAATGTCAGCCGCTTGAGCAGCGAGCTTCTCTTTCATACCGTCCTATACGAAAGAGTTAACTTTTTGTACCGACACGCATATCACCCTACGATGGCAATGCCAATCGATTTCACTCGACGATAGTAAACTTACTAAATGCATATAGCATTCCGTTCCACAGGGTTCGGAAAATGGCTTCAGATCTGGACCTTTTCGTTTTAGTAAATTCGGTCCTGGATGGCAGACTTGTAGACCTACAATTAATGGTAAAGGTTTAATATGGAAAATACTCCTGGTTGATTATGTCGCGAATGGAGAGAAATTTAGTAGACACAGCGATGAACGATGAATGAAATATGATTGTGGATGAGCCCTTGACGATGCCTCCGTGCTAAACAAAAAAAAGCGTTCGATCGAATGCGCTCGTTTGTATGCAATGTTGTTCTTTACCTTGCGGCGAGGTCCCCCTGGCTGCTACGATAAATCAGGAATCACAAATTATTGTAATTAATATACATTCGATTGGATATTATCATAAGATATAAATCATCATGAAGTTGTATCCGAGTCTAGTATTTACGAGAGTATATTCGAGCGTATCGTCGTTTACGAAGGGACTATATCGTCGTTCCTCTTTTTCTACTCGTAAAATCTATAACGAGATACAACTTGAGAACAAGAAGGTCTATTTTCTCAGCTACTCACGATGTAAGAAGCAGTCGTACTTGAAGCATCGTCTACAGAAGAGCGTGTGAAACGAATGCATCGTTTGTTCCCTTGGTACACTTTTGGCATTGATGCCATCAATGTTGGGAGTGCACTCGGGTGGAAGAACATTTGGGTCGGATCTCTCCGTTAATTCAATGTATTTCTCTTTAAGTTCTTCCGGTCTGCCCTTGTCAGGAAACATACTCGATATCGCCTGAGATAAAAAATTAACGAACTTAGGAACGACTGTGACTTAAAATCGTCGGCGTATACGCGATCAAACGATTTACATTAAATATGTGCATGGAAGGGAACGGCGCGTTCTCCGTTCTGCAATCGTCCGACGCTTTATTATGATCGTCGTCTTTCTTCTCCTTATCTTCGTCTTTTTGGCATTCCTTTTCTTTAGACTCTTTGCTCTTCTTGGATTGCTCTTTCTCCTTGTCTTCTTTCTCGTAATTGATTAAAGCGTTTACTAAATCTACAAAAATGGAATCGTCCATGAAGCCGGACTCTCTGTCTCCGTGTACCTGGCGCAAAGTAAACCTCTCGTTAAGCTTGAGAATACGTCGACGTAGGATTCGAACGAATCAACTATCCTACGTCGATAAGAGGAAGATTCCTCGTAAAAAAAGAACTCATCTATACCTTCCCGTCGTAATTCTTTATAAGTTCTTCTATGAACGTGCCGTCTTGATCTAAAATCTCGTCGCCCATGTAAGGAATGTTGTGTAGCACGGTTTCGTCCTCCACCATAAAATTCTGCTGAATCGGCGCCCACGTATACATCGTCGGTATGGGGGTAACTGCGTTTATAATTTTAACGGGGCAAGATTGGACGTCCCCGTCGGAGCTACTGATCTCAGCCTTTTTCATACAAGACACGTGCGCTGGAATATCCTGCATGGCGAGCCACATTGCTTTTCCATCCGCCCATCGCTTTTGTTCCGTTACCACCAGTTCTGTCAAAGAAATACGTTTATTAAATTAAATGGAAACAAGACGAACGAATTCCGTCTCTTAAAATACATTCGATAGGTTACGAACAATTTGACAGTCCTTTCGACAAGGTCTCTCTGACTCTCAAAGGGATTACGTAAATTGAATTATCGGAATATCGCTCCAAAGGGAAAATCCTTGGTACGCATAGGACCAAAAGAGAAGCGCCAAAGAGGAACGACCATTGATTCGACCGGAGTGGTAAGATTTTTTTTGTAATTCTCGTCGAATAAAAGGAGCAGCGACTGACCGTTCATGTTCTTGCGATTCTGATTCCATGCGATCTTGACGTCGTCCGCGCGTTTGTACCGTTTCATCTGGCGCAGTCGCATGTACTCCGACTTTACGCGTTTTCTCCATTCCGCGGAGACCTTTGCCTTTGACATTGCGAGAAAAATAAGAGTTAGTTATATATAAAAGCTTAACAACAATCTTGAACCACTAACCGCACTTTGCGCACTTCGAGGATAGCTACGGCAGCGTCTCATCATTCGATATCAGTACTATGCTTATTATTACGTCCTAATCGCGGCCACGACTTCCAAATAAGAAGAATCGCGAAGTGCTCTACCACCTACGAATAGAAACTACCGCTTTTCCAAACCTGCCTCACGTCGGCCATCAGCCGACTTAACAAACGGAAACCCTGGACTGCGGCGAGGCTAGTCGTCCGACGACTTATCCAAACTTCCAATGGAACTTCCGCCGAACGAGGCGACCTCTGGAGTAGACGACGACCTCCAGCGTAGGAACCTGCGCGGGAAAGATAAATCGTCGCGCGTGGAATGGCTTGAAACTCGATAAGTTCGAATTTAACCAGCAACTCTGTCTTATAGATCGCATAAAATAGGTTTATATGGAAAGTAACTTACAAAAACGTTATACTTTAATATGTTATCTATATT
The DNA here is from genome assembly GCA_025433975.1 of Liostenogaster flavolineata. NCBI lineage: Eukaryota > Metazoa > Arthropoda > Insecta > Hymenoptera > Vespidae > Liostenogaster > Liostenogaster flavolineata. The sequence continues at coordinate 1,027,053 of JAITYT010000869.1, read as the reverse complement.
TACACCTTTGCGAATAGAATTTTGTAACGTCAGCCTCTGTATTTCTCTTTCGCATGATAATTTATGAAACGTTCACCAAGCTGCATCCTTGGTTTATCTGGACACCTATCGCAGTAGTGAACTGTTTTGCGTCTTCCACCTGGTTTTTCTCGATAGGAACAAACCTTGCAACCTCTTTTTGAGCCTATGAGAATTACACGAAACTTTCCATTTAGCCTGATTTAGCCTCCATCTCGCGATCGTCGAAAATCTATCAACGTGCGATCATACGTGTAACTTAACTCGATTGATTTACAAATTCAACATAAACTACTTCCAGAAAACATAACCTGGTTATGGCTAGACTGCGCATGCGTGTCATAGCCATTAAATAAGAAGAAGAAGAAGAAGAAGAAGATTTACAAATTACAAATCGAGATCATTCTATTCTTAAAGATATTTTGAATCGTGCCATCTAAATATTATGAAATTAGCGGATATTCCAAATACACGAGTAAAGTCATTTCGTTGCTCACTATTGAAATTTTCAATACACATTCAACGAATTTTAGGTTATAAATTTTATAGCCGCAGTAACGATTGCTTTTATTTTTAGGAAAGATGAATACTCTTCTTTCATTTCGATGCAACGCAATCTGCAAAACGATTAATTCTTTTTTGTCGAATACATATGCCAAAAGAATTGTAAATAACGTGGCACTTCGCAATGTACATTCTTTATCGGACAAATACGTGAATTTAATACCAAATATGTGGACATTTAACAGCACTTCATCGACGTTTCTTAAAACGACGTTACCTATATATAATCAAACTTGTGGCATGAAAATGAAAACAAAGGTACAGCTTCGCTGCAAAGATTGTTACTTTGTCAGAAGGAGAGAGAGATGGTACGTAATGTGCCCTACTCATCCACGACACAAACAGGCACAAACAAGAAAGAAAGACTACAATACTTGGATTTTAACATCTGTCTGTCAAAGTCCTAAACGGCCCTGGTAAAAATAATACATTGTAATTGTTATGTTGCTTATTAAAATAAAGAAATTAAAAAGTCATTCTTCTTGTTATTTCATATCGAATTTATTAGTGGAAACTACCGATAGAAGTCGTCGTTTCTTCATTTTTTGCTATGCAAAATACAATGTATTTTGATACATTATAGTCTTCCAAGTCATAGAATAAACGTATATAAAGATTTAATTGCAGCCGAAATTTAAACAACAAAGATTATGATATATAAATATAGTATACAAATGGATATTGATGCGTAGAGGTAAAGTAATATTTCTATTTCTCTTCGGTGAATCTTGTCTAACATCTGTATACGCTGGGATCTAGAACAAAGAAGCAATAATATCGAATACAATGCAATATGTAAAATATCATTTTTTCAAATATTACACCAATCGCACTGATTCTTATAACTGCTATGCGTAAATTTCTTACCGAGAGGTATCTAAATTTTTGTTGAAATAATTAAAATATTATCGATATTAATATGTATTTAAAAAACATTATAATTACACGAGGGTGGACACGAAGGCATGCATGACATTCGTGATGGTGCGCAAGGATAATACTTTGTCATGCATGGTACGTAAGGTCCGCAAGGACTACACGGACCGCAAGAAAAGCTGGGTACTAATACCGGGGGCATGACGCATGGTGCTGGACAGGGTGGAGGTGGACATACCTACGAACGTACAGATGGTATTAAAAAATTCATCATTAACGTCGATGCAAGTGTGCAGTTAGCAGTTTTTAATCGATTAGAAAGTAGCATTATCTATTTATGAATTTTTAAAAAATTTATACGTCTATACATTAATTATACCATAATGGGAGGCCTACAAGTTGGCTGAACGCAAGACATGAAACAGACCGGTGTACTGCAACTAGGTGGAGGGCAGTTTGCTGGTGGGTAATTTGGCGTGGGACAACATGGCAGGGAACATCTAAGATTAAATAAATCTACTTATTTTACATAAAAATTCTGGGAATTGTAAATTTTATAAACTAATAGTCATGTGCAAATATTATTGGTCCTATTATAACTTCAAAGCAACCTATTACACTAGCAAAAGTTTCTATGTATTTCATAAAAAAATTATTCGTTAAAAATTGAATTGCCGAACCATATAATTAGGTTCCATATTCAATATATAATTATATGGTTACAAATAGGAACCATATAATTAAAATCCATTAGATTATTTTATAAAATGTCTTCTTTACATCTAATTCAGTTTCGTGTACTTACATCATATTTGATTGTGAAGATTCCCCACGCCGGAATTTTGAATTGATTTTTTACAAGATTATCCCGTTGACTAGCCTTCGGTCTTCATGTCATAAATTTAAATAAACTTTTTCAAATATTTAATGATTTGCCAACGTTCTTTTGTTTCACGATTGCATATAACGCGTGTAACCAATGAAGTAACCGGTATTAAAACACATTTTGGCATCTGGATTATAAACAAATTAATCGTAATGCCGTGAGTATTGCTGTATCTCAAGTATGTTAAACGTTACTAATTAAAGGGGAATCGCAGAGAGACTAAAGATTAACGAGAAAAATAAGGCGCCGACGCTAGATCTTATCACTCTTCTCTGTCAATCTATTTGCAATAAAAAACATGCAATATTACTTTGACTTTAGAAATTTTAATCTGATTCTATCTTTTTAAGCAACAATTACATTGTAAGCTGTACGATTCATTTAATGTCACATCGTGGCATTTAAAGTTATTATTTAAAATAGGTGCAGTAATAACGCTGGAAAAATGAAAACTTCGTGTTCTTCTTGTGCCACTGTGCTTTGCAATACGTATTATTATCCTCCGTCATATTTCCCGATTTCTTGTCGATACATCGTGAAATTTCCACCGCCATGTCCGCCTCCTTGCACCCCTGGCATCGCACTTTGCCCCGGAGGCCCAAATGTCCCTTGCAACGTGAAGAATTACTTCGTAGGATCTGGTCGTTTGATAACTCATCCATGTCACGCGACAGCTGCTTCCGTCTGTCGTTAGTGCACCACTATTTTTTATTCGAAACTTATTTCTTACGATAAAACGAAATTAGAATTTATTCGATAACAACATTATAACGTATAATACATATAAGGCGAATTACGTTCTTTTTTAGCGAGATATTAAACATTCGAAGATGGATGGCTTGGTTCTCCTCCTGGTGCTGTTGAGACGAATGCCGCATTTTCTCTCCGATTCTTATTAATTAAGCTTAAAACGCCCTTAAAATGAAGAAAAAGAGTATTGCGCTTCTACATGATAAATAATTTTATTAAAAAGATACTTATCATTGTATTATTTAAATAAACTGTACAAGTTATCTCCGCGTGATCGTCAATATTTAGATCCGTGGTAACCAGGAACACAAGTTCTACAAATCTGTAGTGGTAAAAAGTTTGGTACCGGTGGAAAGCATTGTAAAACAGGATAATACGGTACTGGGAAGGGTATGCAATAAAGGGTCGATGGAGTAGAACCGATGGAATCCGGACAAGCTGGTGTCGGCCATGGAGGACAAATTGTCGGCCTGTTGTGTGAAGTGCAAGATTTGGACGAGGAAATGGTACATGCGGAATCTTGATTATTTTGAAAATTGTTGTTAGGAAGACACGTCCTACGAATTAAAGATAGCGTGTTAAAATATCGATTCGTTAAATTTGGCAAATCCTCTTTCAAGTCGATTACGATTTTGTATTATCAGGTTAGATAAGTACGCGTATCTGTAGTTTATAAAGATTGATATCGAGGAATTTAGTTAAAATAAACACTTTCTTACATCTTATGTAGCTTCTATCCTACGATGTAAAGTAATTTAATAAACTTTCCATTATATAAGAAACATTAATTTTGCTGTTCTAAAATTTAATGATTAAAAAACAAACGAACACGATATAGTTTCTTTTTCCAATTTCTTGTTTAACAATAAACAAATATCGGTCTCTTGATGTATTCACGCATAATTATACTATATAAGATATTCGATAACGTAATTAAAATGCTTTCTTCGTTCTGTGTCACATAGAAAATATTTATTTAATCTTCTTATGATAATATATATTATATTATACAAAGTCAGTAGTTAATAGTAAAGTGAGTAGACAAAAATTACCAATACAGTAGAGTTTTCGTAATTATTTGTTGTATTCGGTTAAAACTATATAATTCAAACATTAACGTTCTTATTTTTAACTTACGCCTGCAATACTGGTCTTTCGTGCCTTCCTTCCAGAGAACTGTTCACAGACGAGTAACCCGTCCCTCCCTGAAAGATAATAAATAATAAATAATCACGTCGTACATATTATACAAGAATAGAAACGTTACCCTTTGCAGAGCTATAATATCTGTTTCTTTTAATTTAGAGCTGTCGAGAGGATTAATCCAATCCTTCTTGAGGATTTTTTCTACGCACTCCATTGTTATGACATCTCCGCTAAAAATATAGATTCTTATAATGTCGTGTAAGATGATATTTACGTTATATTAACCGAACTTTTAGTAAAATATTTCTACCTTGTTTTAATAACAGCACATGGAACGCTATTGCCTAATACATCATGCGTAATAGGACACATGAATCGCGCTTGCTTAACTATGAGGGATTTTTTATCATCTGGATCTTTAACTTCTGTGAATTTTATAGGTATAAGATCTTTTACTTTCAATGGTCTACCACTGATCGGGCAATAAATAGTTTTGTCAGGTTTCTGTATCTGTATTTCTTTCGCCTCCGGTGTTTTGGAAGGTATCCAAAAACTGGGTAACATCTTGTCTTTACCGTTGCTCATATTTGAAACAGAAGTATTTGCTTCCTTGCTCCTCGTTTGGCTCTTCGAAATAATATTCTTCTCACCCTTTAAAAAGTTCTGTAATTTCTGAAGTTCCTCGTTCACAGTTTTTTCCTGCGATTGTTCCTAAAAATAATCATACGATCTATACAATTGTTACGTAACGAATATACCGACGCGTGTGCGTATGGTTAAAGTTTCTCGAATTACTCGTTCTTTCAATTTCTGCTTCTCGTATTCTTTTAATTTCCTTGCGTATTCCCTCTTCTTCGTCAATATGTATTCGAGTATCGCCTCCTTGTCGAACAAGTAGCCGTCCTTCCTATAGAGAAATTAATCGAATAAGTATTTATTCACGCACAAAGTAAACGTGCAGATAAGTATGCGATAAAAAACCTACGTTACGACAGGATTTCTACAAGGCTGTAAAGTAAGGCAACAACAGTCGAAGTCCTTGACAGAATCTTTACCGACTCTTTGCATATTTGTACCGTAACCCGAAGCTGCAGCATCTTTCTTCTTCTCGTGATACGTGTAAACCGCGCCAGCGGTGCAATTTCTGGCGTGTCTAGTCATTCTGAAATTTGTTAACGTACGATTCAGTTTCTAATCTTTAACTGTTCTGTCGTCTAGCGTCTACGTATGTCGACTGTATTTACAGACGAATTTAAATATTAATAATAAAATAAAATAAATTATTTAAATATATTAAATAAATTATTAATGTATTGATAAATATTTGGAATACGCTAACCTGAGTAGGATGATTTGGAGAAAAAATCACGAGCTTGCGACTGCGTTAATTTCACTGATTTATACGTTTTGTACTGTGGCAAACAATATCAAACATTTATATCTGTTACGAACGATTCAGTTTCTAACCTCTAACTGTCTGCCGTCTAGCGTCTACGTATGTCGACTGCGTTTACAGACGAATTTAAATATTAATAACATAATAAATTAAATCAAATTATTTAAATGCATGAAATAAAATATTAATAATTAATTTAAAATAAAAATTATTGTTAAATATTTGGAATATGCTAATCTGAGTAGGACAATTTGGTAACAAAATCACAATCTTGCGAATGTCGTTAATCTTACGGGTGTATCCGTTTTATACCGTGGTAAACAATAGCATACGTTTATATCTGTTAACGTACAATTCAATTTCTAACCTTTAACTGTCTGTCGATAACGTTCTACGTACGTCGACTGTATTTGCAAACGAATTCAAATGAAATTTTTATCAAGATATACGTAAATATTAATGTATCGTTAAATATTTGAAATACGCTAACCTGAGTAGGATAATTTGGTAAAAATATCACAAGCTCGCGACTGCGTTAATTTCACTGGTGTAAACGTTTTGTACTCTGGTGGTAAACAATAAAACACATTTATATCTGTTGCGAACGATTCAGTTTCTAACCTCTAACTGTTCTGTCGTCTAGCGTCTGCGTATATCGACTGTATTTACAAACGAATTTAAGCGAAATTTTTATCAAGATATACGTAAATATTTGGAATATGCTAAACCGAGTAGGATAATTCGATAAAAAAATCACGAGCTTGCGACTGTCGTTAGTCTTACTGGTGACCTAACGATCAAATAGGTCATCCTAACGATGAAATGTTGATTAACAAGTATCATCGTTATCAACACGTTACCGACCGGTAGCCCATTTATCGAGTGGCGTAGCAATAAACGATTCGTTATTTGGTATTATATCCTATAATAACAAAAAACGTACTATTTTGTCCGTGTATAAGAAAAGTGTACGTATTCCCGCGCGGAAATCTAAGCCGAAACAGAGCCAGTGCCAGGGAAGATTCGCTGCCGAGTAGCCAGTCGGAAGTGCGTAGGATGTTGAACTACTGGTGCTTGGTAAAATGTCTAATGGACTGGTCTAATGAAAATAAAATATGGAACTACTTGACGCGTTAGTTACGATACGTTTATAATCACAACATATATTATCATTTGTAAAATTGTACAAAAAGGTTTTTCGTAAAAAATAAATATATTTTTATCATCAGTCAGATTCCGAGTATTATATACATTCGTTAGCAATGTTTCGTCTTTACACAATTTCTTCGAGAAACATTCGGCTACGATTGTCATCGATGTCATGGTCACACGTATAATAATTTATCTAGAACTTGGAACTTACGTATCACGCATACATTTCAAGACACGGAGAAAATTATTTGTGACCATCATCGTCATTCTCCGACGAACTGTCCTTCTTACGACCTTTCTTCTTTTTATGCTTTGACTTTTTCTTCTTCTTCTTGCGTTTATGCTTCTTATCGTTTTGCTCCACGGACGAACTATCGGAGTCGGAATCGCTAGACTCTGACTTCTTCCGCTTTCTACTCTTTTTCTTGCTCTTCTTCTCCTTGTGCTTCTTCTTCGCCTCCTTTAGTTTCTTCTTCAATTCCTTCTCGCGCAGTTCTGTCAGTGGTGTCACGTAATTTTCATCGCTGTCGGAGCTTGTACTACTTACGTCTAAGACTATCTCTTTATTCGGATCTACTTTGATGAAGTTACGACACTGATACGTAAGATGGCCGGCGTACCCACACTTCTTGCACGCTGGCCTCACCTGCTCCTTATTCTGAGGAATCAGTCTGGAAAGAAATTCTGGATCCATAGCTGAAAAAATCAAGCAACGACGTACAATATCTGGACCGATGCTTCTCGATGGAAAAAAGGGTAATAAGTTACATCTTCGAGTTTTACAAATCCAAGAAATGAATGTATCGTCTTTAACCGTTCGAGTGCCAAGCGGCGCGATCGCGCTTCTAACGTTCGGTGCCTAAAAAAGCCAACGACTCGGTTAGCTGAGCCGAGCTGATTGCACGCTCGTATTTTGTCGAAGCGTGTCTTTATCGTTATGGTTTATCGAGGTTGTGCTAAACTGCACTTAAGTACTATAGAAGTTTGCAGATGTGTGTTTTATAATATTATAAACAAGTATTACATAAATTATAAATATCTGTTTAGAAAATTATAATTTGGACAATATACAGTGGATGATGTAAAAAATTAATAAATGCACACACACACACATATATATATACAAATACGTACATATATCTTTTATATATGTACTAAAAACATTTAAATAACATCTCTAGGTGATTCAAACACACCGCTCTCACTACGGGTATTCGAATAAGACACGGAACCAATCAAGGGCTATCGCGCCGCTTGGTAAAGCGAAAAGAACCTGTGGCGCTCAAACGATCAACGAGAGGCGACTTTCGGTCATCAACACGACTCGATGCAGCAACTCGAGGCGCCTTCCAGCCGTTACGGCGTTTTAGACGGCAGCTCAAGAGTAGACAGTTTTTTTGGGAATGGAAATCTGCTTAATTAATTCCTATATTCTCCATAAACCAGTAAAGAAACGGAAGAACGAAATGTCACGTAGATATTTACAATTTATATCAATTTTAGTGGACCAGTTGATAGGAGATTTTCGACAATCGCGAGATGGAGGT
>JAITYT010000869.1:956245-967630 GCA_025433975.1 Liostenogaster flavolineata | reverse complement strand
ATATATATATATATAACTTATCCGACTAAAAATTTGAGCCAAAAAAATGTGTTGAAACAAAAAAAATTAAGACGAACATCTTTATTTCTTAATCTTTCTTACGATTAGTAGAAAAGAATACTCTGTATTCGGAGTGTTTCGTTTCAATTATTTTAATTCGTTTAATTTTTTTTTGTCCGTGCTCGTCGAAGAGCGATTTCACGACGGATCTTTATCCCGATTCGTTCGACCGTGCTGAGGGAAGCCGCGTCTTGCGAAATGTACTTTTCGTTTCCATGGAATCCATCTTGCGATCGAAACGAACCGCTTAACGTCGTATTTTCTTAAAAGTAGGGATCGTAAAAAGAATGTCTTCCGTCCAACGGTTCGCTTTTACGACGGAACGACGTCTTCTTGAACGTAACGACGAAAAATTCGTCTCGTACCGCTGTCCGATGAAATTTATCGCGTTGATTAATGGAACTCGGTTTCTCGTGGTCGCGGACGCCCGGAGGCATAGCCAAAAACTGAATCGACGTTTTCTGGGAGGAAGGACGCGCCCTAGTCGCGTCGTTCGCGCGAGATTCGCCATGGAATTCGACTCTGATCGAATCTCGACTCGAGAACAACGAAATCCTCGACAGCCGAGCTCTCGTCAATATTCCGTTAATGAGAGAAGAGTTTTCAAATCGATACTGAAATTATTTCCTCGTAAATGTTTGCGCTAGAGTCCGTAAGAAAAGAAAGAAAAATCGTTCAACGATATCGCTGAAATCGAGAAGGTAAAAATTCGTCGAAAGAACTGCATTTAAATTATTCTCGTCGTTCTTTCAAATTTTTTTCCCTTCTTACTTCGAAAGGCAGATCCAATTACGCGCACAGTGATGTACGAACGTAGCAGGGATGACGGGTACGCTCGAGGAATAATCGCGAATTTTCGAAATTTAACCCTGGGGGAGTTGCGAACGCGAAACCGCTACTTTGATATTCGTTTAACCCAAGGATTCCTTTTACAATTTCTTGATCCGCGAGATAGGACGAAAGGACCGAAAGAGGAGGAGAGAAATCTCGTCGTGGAGCGGCCCGACGTTGCCTCCTTGCCGGTTTCCTCGACTTCAAAACCAAGGCGTATCCCAGAGGTGATTTCAACCGGTAATAATTCTCTTTTCACGGTTGTAATGCGTCTTACGTGGGTCAGCCGAACCGTTGGCTTTTTGCCAGGTACGCGATATCGCCCAGAGAGGTAATAATCGTGATAAATACGACCTTGCATCTTTGCCAAAGATCTTTACTCTTTGGGCAGCGATATCTTTATTCGTATCGCGTGGACACGTCGCGTAAGACAAATCGAAACATCCTCTCCTTTTCCTATTCATTTTTCTTCGAGGTGTCGCTTTCGCGAAGCCGAAGTTGCGATCTCGTTGAAAAATTCGTAGATGCAATTAGCCACGCGTGAACCGTTCAAATTTTACATAGTAAAAGTAGTAAAAGTAGTAGTGGAAAAATAGGCTCTTGGTTTACATCTAGTAACCGAAAAAAAAACAAACGTTATTTGTTCGAAAAAGAAGAATTTCGTGTGTTGATAAAACATTGCTTTTTGATGGGGGGAAAACACCGTTGAAACGAAGCTTGGCTTGATAAATGTTATCCGGACTCTGCAGCAGGATTATTGACTGGTATGCTGAATTTACACGTGATCGAACGAACATCGATGATGCGGCACGCTCCGGTTACAAGCCAAAAGAGACGTTAAAAAAGAGATGGTTACATCGGAAAACATCAAAAAAGTCCACAAAATTGTTTTGGTAAATCGTAAAGTGAAGATACAAGAGACAGCTGACCCTCTAGAGATATCAAAGGAACGTGTAGGCTTTATTTTGCATTACCGGGCAATATTTTTAGATCGGATACAATATAATTATAAACGTCGTGGAATATCTAATTCCCTTTTTAACGTCTGCATTGTTATTTATATCGTTTGCAGCTGTATTGTTATCTGTGTATTATTAAATTATTGCTGTTTTGTGAAGTGTGTGTGTGTGTGTGTGTATTTATCCTAGCTCAACCTTCACAAACTCAATCGATATGGTTTCTCATCGCTACGAATTCGAGAATAATTCTACCGGAATTCTTATTCGATAGGTAGAGGTAGATAGAGGTTTCTACGAGCAAGAACGACCGTATCGATTATCTCGGCGCTTATTTGTCGCAAATTCGTCCGTTCGAGCGGGAACTCATTTTCCTATAATAGATTCGAGGAAATCCAACGATCTGGTTCGTCCGTGCACAAATAACAGAAGTCCGATTTTGAGAGCCGTGGCTTTTCGTGATCACTTCGAAATCGAGCGTCGGAGGAGTTAGGATGACAGACGTTTCGCGATGGAATAATCAGAATTTTCGAGTAACTGGAAACACGAGAACGTGGAACGCGGAATTTCGTAAGATCGGCGCGACGTCCTTTGAAAGCATCGGTCATCGAACTTCGCGTTGCTTAACCCATTTGCATCGTTCGAAGAAGTGGAAAATTTGCCCATATCACCAATATTATTTAAAGATAGAAATATTTAGGAATGATAAAAAACAAAAGCCAAAATAGCATACGCAAAAAATTTATAATTTGATTTAGTTTAATAAAGTTATACTACTTTAAATAAAGTTATAGTACTTGAAATGGTCGACACATATAGCCACATGGCAATTATCATACTGATTAAACGAATCTTTTCTTTTTTTTGTGATAAACAAATTACGCAACGTTTACGAGCTTTTTGCGATGAGGTTGTTTCAATGAGTAAATCTTGATGATAATGATAGACATGGTCTATGTTTCGTAGGCCTATTTGCTTCTTTACTACTATTCGAATCAAACCCTTCCATTTTCATCAGTTTTTTAGAGTTGCTTTTATCAAGAAAAGTACTTTAATTCGTTTCCAATCGTCACTCTGCATTACCGCGCATATATGCGCTTATGATGCAAATGGGTTATTTTTCCGAGTCCGTGATCGCCTTTTGCCTCCGGATTTTTCAGCTAATCGCGTCCAATTTCTGCAAAACTCGCCTTGTCGGCCCTAGGCAGACGTCGCTGGCTTTAACGAGCTGCCGCGCACTTACCGCGAATCGGAAGAGAACGAAGTTGAAACGCTCGAAGGCAAACTCTCGTGATTTTCTGAGTGTCGAGAAGTTGGTTGATGAACGCATCGCGTCTCAGAGTCACGATCGAGTTCCAAAGTCCATCGTCGTAATTTGTTAAGAATTGACAGTGAATTAACATCGAATATTGAACGTCGATGTCGAGATACAGCCTCTGAGAACGTAACAATCGTTTTCTATTTTCCTTCGGCGCAATCGAGAGAAGAAAAACGATCTTTTTCCAATTCTTGTACTTCGATTCTCCGAATGGTTTCTCCACAATATCTCCAGCGCGACAAGTAAAATATTGAAATATTCGTAAACGTAAAACCTTGAGATTTTTATCTTCGTCCGTGAAATTTCCCCGGAGCTACTTTTCGCGTCTCGATCTTTTTTCCCATTTTACAATGTTTCCTCTTTCTCTCGTTCTCGCAGAGCTTCGTCTCGTCGTTCATCCGCATAATTTCTTTTACTTGCGTTCTCTCCGATAATTCTCTGTAAATTTTTCCACGAGACACTTGCCTCTGCTTCCGTACTTTTGACTCGCGACAAATATTGCGAATATTTCACGGATTTTGATCTACGGAGACAGGCGATATATTTACTTTTTTTTCTCCCTCTTCTTCCTTCCTTCCTTTCCTATTTTGCCTTAAGTCCGTCTGAAATATCGTTTCACCTTCCATGACCTATCCGTTATTCGATATCCATTAGCCAGTTATTGTTAGTTTCATTAACGAACGCGAAACTTTTTTATACTATCCGCTGCTCCGTTTCGAGAAAGAAGAAGTTTCTGCGATTGGAATTAGACGGCCTCGACCTAAAAATGGTAATGAAACGAATGGCGATAAAAATAATTACACGGCACTTTCGACGTCTCGATGATGTCGAGAAAATTCGAAACAATTCGCAAGTACCCGAAAGTGAGATCTCGTATAATATTTGACACGTATCCGCGGTAAGATTGTCTAGTAGTTCGCGCGCGGTCCATCGGTGCTTTTTGTTACAGTGATTATCGACGCTTCACCATCTTTCAAAAGGGACTTGCCTTCGGATCTTGCTAATTGACGGAAAAAGATGTCAGTAACGCTCGAATACAAAGGACAACAATTAACGCGTAGGATGCGTTAAACGCGAAATCACACAGAACGATTATGCGAATGGGCCAGCGCGCTAATGAGAATGCGCAAAGTAAGGTCATGCGACTTTAAAGTTACGCGAGTACGATAAGCTCGATATGGACGGCGGCGCTTTAAGGTAAATATAGAAGGACAAAAAAGAAAATGAACGTGTATAACTGCCGAGAGGTGAATGAAAACTGCAAGGCTAGGAGCCGGTATTGTTGCCAAGGAAAGCGAGGCCAACGATTTAAATTAGCAAGAAGCGCGTAACCAGGACTAAAAAGGACGTTGACAAATGCACGCAACCACGGGATATTTGTCGGATATTCCATTTTCTGCGTTTTCATCTTCTCTATTTCGCTCCATCGATGTACGGACGATCGATGAACTCCTATTATCGTTTCCCTTTTTTGTTTTGCTTCTGTTACTTCGTTAGTTGCCTTCGTGAAAAGCCCATCATCGTTGTTCAATATCGCAGTGGGATCGGCTTATGTTTTCGAATCGTACGTCCAAGCTGATGAAAGACAACCTTCTACGTAATAAGATTTAGTTTCCTCTTCTTTATTCGATTAAAAGATCATCCAGTCTGATGCCGAGAACATAGGCTTTGCAATAGGGATCGCAATAATCGCAGCGACTCGATAGCCGTTCAGACATTTATTACAATTCTTTTTAGTAAATAATGAGCTGAATAAGGAAGGAGCAAAATCCAATTACATTTATAAGGGCTGATGTCGCTTGTACGTCTTCGTAAAACACGTTGTTATCTTTAAATCTATTTCGTCTATTAACGCAACGTTTTAATTTAGATGTCTTCCCAAAATGGATGCGATCCATGTACTTCAAAAACGGCGTGATTTCAATTTAAGAAGACATTTAAATATATTACGACGGTAGGAGTACAAATTAACGACATATTCTTATTCCGGAACGATTATTCTTAAGATAATTCTTAAAATGTAATATGAATTTAAAATCAACGCGGTACAATGACTTCGTTTAGATCAATTTGCACACCTTAGAATTCAGCAATCGCCGACGTCGCCTTTCATTAAACGCGAAGTAAACGATAATCAACTTTGACTGGAGTTACTCGAGCGTTAAGGACCCTATTAAAAAAGAGAAAGAGAAATCTCTTGGAACGAGACTGCATCGGATTACATTCAGCAAGCACGAGAAAGTAAGGCTACGTATTGCAATAAGACGACTTCGACAGGATAAGAATTTTTCTTTTTCATTGTCACAACTGCACGTGCTGCAGGTCAACCCGTTGGATCGAATAACGAAACCATGTTTTCCTTCTCTAGAGTAGTCACGACGCTAAGAACCTGCACGTTGTAAGACCATACAAATTGTCCTTTATCCATCCTACTTTAAAGATTCGTAAGTCTAATGGTCCTGTCAAATTTCATCGTTCATCATGTCATTCATAACGTTTCATCATGTCATGTCAATCATGCGCTCATCTAACACCCAAACGTCCGTGTGCTCTAAAATTAAAATCCTTCTAACTTTCTAATAACTTTTCCATCTTCCTGTTAAGAAATTATACATTTTCAAAGCAAACACTGTCGAGAAAAAATAACAGACCTTCGATCGATGCATCCTTGCAATGCTATTAGGTTGGTGCGTATGAAATGTCGGTTTTTAAAATAAATATATAAAATTGCATATCTTTTTTCAAAAGCTGTTTATTTAATCGAAATATACTCCATTTGCTTCGATACACTTTTCGATACACTAAGATTTTAATTCTCCCCAAACGCTGGTTTACATTGCGTATAACATTATTTTTACAACATTATTACCATGTTTATACTCGTATAAAAAAATTGCACGAATATCGATTGAATTCGTACCCTTACCAAATTCAAAACAAATAACAAAATGGAACACTTTTGAGAAAATATTCTTCGTTGAAATGTGACTCTGGCAATGGGTAGAACGACTATAAACGAGGTTATGCCAAAAACAAAAGAAAATCCGACATTTTATGTACACCAACCTAATAATAATAAAATTTTTCGAAGAACAACGATGCATTTAAATCGGATTCGTTATCCATCCATCCCAAAGATTTTTCGAATTCCCTTCTCTCATCGAACAACGAATAACTTAGACCCTGCGAACAATCTCGAACTACAAATTTCACCGCATTCGTAAGTTATGCATGAACGACCCGAATATCTCCATCGAAGAAACCAGCTGCATGTTTCCAGGTAGGCGACGAAATCAGAACCACGAAAGGACTACGTGGGATGGTATTGGACCAAGCACAAATGGCAATGCAAATGGAACGCGCCGGATTAGAAGAACGAGTAATCGTGATGAAGCAGCGAAATGCGAAGTGTGCGGCTGCTAGACGAAGCAAAACAAATCGAGAACGTGGCAAGAAAGAAGGTCCAAACGGGTGTCTAACGTCGTCGACGACGAGGGCGACGAAACAGTGAGGAAGACGGAGACCAGCTCCCATTGGGAACACGACTCTCATTACCGTGAGTGCTTCGGAGCCGCTTTTGCCCTCCCACCTCGCCTTCGATAAGGCAGGACAAATAATTATCGTCCTGGATCTCTCCTTAGCCTCTTAACGATCGACCTTGAATCTCGAGCGACGAAGAAGTCTCCAACTGCAAGAGAAATACGACTTATGTTAACGTTCCGATAAGACCTCCGTCCTAAGGACGATCGATCGATCTTGGGGTACGTCTAAATTCGTCCTAGCGAACTCGTCTTCGTGATCAACGGGATCGCCACCGTCTGAATCCGATCAGCGACGTTACTTTCGACTTCATTACGGGGAAACGGTACGTCGAGCAAAGGTCGATCCTCTTTGACCGTGAAATTCCAGTAATTCGAGGAATTATACCACTTCGAAAATACGAATGCACAGTTTAACGGTAGTCGAATAGGTTATAGAGGAAAGTTAGACTTCGTGGCGAGGAGAGGAACACTTTGTCGTTGGAGCTAGTTTGCGTTTCTCGAACGTACGAAGCTGGACGACTTTTTGGGAAATTTCTTCAACGGCGAACTAATCTTTGGGAAACGTACTTTCGTCTTGATATTTTTCCTTTCGTTTCTTATCTTCTATCTTCTTTCATTCTTTACTGTATTTAAAGGCAAAACAAGTTCGAACTAGAAAATTCTAGTTGTTCCGAAAGTAATTTCGTTTGTTCACAATTTTTCATAAAAACCAAAAAAGGAAATACGAAAATAACATTTTTTCATAAATTATCTAATATATAAATTAAGATCTGGAATAAAAATTCTTCTTTATTGTTTTGTGAGTGCACAAAAAATTCGCACGAGCCTCGAGACGACTCGACCATAACATTCGTTTCTGGATGGATGCCAAACCAACGAGAAAAACCTGAACGATTCTCTTTTCTCCCTATTTTCTCTCTCCGCGATATTTAATTAAATATGTAACTTTATTAAAATTAAAATGAACGGAGATTGTTAAACTGACCGACGAATTTCTTCGACGATGAAAACACTTATTATAATTGTATTTCCCTTTTTAATAAAATTATTTTTTGTTATCTTTATTTTAACGACGTAATTGATAATTTATTTATTATGAATTCTTTTTATCGCGGTTTTCGAATGATCGAACCTCCATTCCTAGTCTTTATACAGGGCGGACCAACTTGGCCTGACTGTCCTTAATAAATTGTTATAATAATTTATAACTTTGGTGGGAATGAATAATTTCTGAAAATTTATAATGGCTACGTACTCAGTTCAAGAGCGAGTTAAAATTATTTAATTTTACTATGTTTCGAAACTATGTTTAGTACATTACGGTACTATTTGTTCTTTTTATTACGATTTCTCTCAGGATCGAAGTGCATTCGTACGTACCGCGATGAAGCGTATGCTAATAATAATTGCATTACCAACGAGATAGAGAACAATTATCAGGTAAATTTTCATGGCGAGTTAATTACTACACGATGCGAAGAATATACGAAAACCGTAATACGTGCGAATATGTTGAATTAAACGACATAAATTTGCACATGCAGTCACCGAAATGAATTTTGATATCTACTGAACGAAATTCATAAATATCTAAGGTAAATAGGTGGTAGATACAAGTTTTAAATTCGAGATTACCGATTAAATCGGTACTATTGCTTTGTATCATACAGTATTCAATTACAGTGTGCATCATACAGTAACGACATGCCATAAACTTTTTATCCTTGCATCGACAACTTCGAGTCATTTTTCGACATCGATAAAAATCGATGCAATACATCGAAGAATATGGAATCAAATAGCTTTTATTCTTAAAATATTTTTAAATACCCTCCGAAAAGGCAGAAACAATTTGTAAAACGTGCAGGCACGTATTACATTAATTCAAAGAAAACAAATTAAAATTGAATTCCATGTGGTAAAATCTTGGTTTATCTTCACTTGTTAATACAAGCGGTTCTCGGTACCAAACGGGTTTTATAAAAGTGTATGTATCGCGAATGTTTCCTGCCTGGGAGATCGATCCTGTTTCCCCTCCCGTCTCTGCTTTACTCTCCAGTCTGAACAATTCCAAAGGTATCGCTACTGCTTCCCATCGAAGGAAAAGAACGAATTCTCTTTTCAATCGTTTATAATGTTATTGATAAAATAAACTTCCAATTAATTATTGACCTCCATTCGTAGTCATCGAAATAACTAAAATTTCAATTCCGACAATTTATAAGACTGATTAATCTTGAATAATATTTTTATCGTTATCATCAATTTCGGTATTTCTTTAATAGAGATACAGACTAATTTGTTTATTTACTGGAATGCCAAGATTCTTATTATTATTTATTTAATTAACAGCGTCGACCTCATGGATCATTGACCGCGCCAAGATTCTGTTTTCAACCCAAGATTTATTTGATTGAAAGAAACGGGTGTTACAAGTCGAGATGCCATTATAAGTAGGCTATTCGTCATTTACATATCGATAAAGTAAAAAATTATGGTCATTACTGCTTGTAACCAGGACCAATTTTTCAGATCGTATCGCGAGTAGTGAACGATATTTCTTTTTAAAAGGTATAAAGTATTTCCACGATACATGTACAAGTCGAACCCGTTTATCAAAGTTTATAGCTCGACTAACGAACTTGCTAAATATAATTTAACAGCACGGTAAGTAAATTTGTTCGTTTGAAATACACGTTTCAGTCATTACAAGTTTCACGGAATTCACGATGGAAAGTATGTCAGGTTTTATACGACTACAGTGTTACAGTTTATTTTAAAAGTAACTGCGAAATAGAATGTGATTTATTCAGATAGATGTGTGCATTCGAGATAGAATATGCGAGAACGAATGGTACGTAAACATCAGTTGTTTGATTAAATAAAAATGTGTGGCATGATATTTTTTGTATATAAATATCAAAATATTTGGCTATTGGCTTTCTTCTTTTTCATGTTTATTATTTTATGAACAATATCAAACGATTAAAATGAGAAAATGTTTTAAAGCAGAACTCGGTTAAAATAATGTTGAAACGAATAAAATAATAAAATTCAAAGTATCATTATACCATTTAATATCGAAAAACTTTGAAGTATAGAACTCTCTGAAGATAATACTTGTCAAATATTAATACCTACTTTCTATTGTAATTGCTAATAACTGATTTGATCTACTTTCTAGCGCACCTGAATTCTTGCCAAATAGAACATTAATATGGCTCGACCAGATAAGCTTTTACTCTCATTAAGGATTCTATTTTCATAAGCGCTTATTCTTTCGTTCAAAGAATACACGTTAACGGTATCAATAAACGTTACTTGCAAAGGCAAAAAGATACAACAAAGTACATTTGCACAGAGAGTATCGTGAGCAATATCAATAAAAATTATATGATATCAGTACGATATAGTAAAAACTCTCTGCTGCCGTGTTTAAAAATTTATCAGTACAGTAATGTCAGTAGAAAGGCAAACAATCAAAAATATTTTATATATAAGAACTGAGCTGAATTTATACAAATTTATACAAATTTTCGAGTGATTTCTGACAAATATTATACATATTCTACTTTTTATTCAACTTTCATATTATAAGCGTTCTGGTTGTGGTCACCTTATAAAATAAAAGCCAATTCACATCTTATTGTGAGTTAGATGAAAGAATGATATATCAGCTTATTCTGAATATTAAATAGCAGTGAGATAATTATCTACAGTCTACCTCTATCCGTCTAACCCCTTTTTTAAGTGTAAAGCAAACGAATAGAAAGAATAAATACAGAGAAAGTTAATTGCCTGTATAAATTACTTAAAAATAAATACCACTGTCGTTAAAATTTATTCCTACAGAAAATTTTAATTTTGCCAAAAGACTCCTGGATGTGCGATCAAACATAAAAAATAAACATCAAAAACTCCTGAAAAATAAGAGCGAATATAAATTACACATGTACAATACATAGAATTTTAATGAAAGATAAAACTTTAAGAGTGATTCATAGGTCATCACGTTTAATAGTAAGACAATTGTGATGAATCCTTATATTCACGTATATTCCCCCGATAAAATGTATGATCGTAAATACACGTAAATAAAATGTATAAATAATCGCAGAACAGACCAGCATCAGTAAAATAATATCGAAGTTTAATTTTTTTTAATAAATAATAGAGAAGCATATCTATCCATTTTTACATAAATCTCTTCGACGAAGTGATAGCAGAAATTTGAAGTTTTCCTCGCCCTGCTCTCAAAAAAGTTCGCTTCCCTCGGAAAGTTTCGGAGGCTCACAGCAACAAGTTTGATGTACGCATGTCCCGCGCAGTCGTCGATCCTTTATCGGATTATCTTTCAGCTGCTTGATTTCGAATCGTTGACGGTCGTGTGGAAAGCTTCTTCTATTTAATACGAAAAAGATTGCGCGCGAAAGAGACATTCGTTTGGCTTGAAAGCGAACTTTCGATTATTGGTCAAAAAAATGTTCACGTCGAACGGTGCAATCGGATTGGTCAGAAGCAAGGAGAAATTATTTCGAAAAATAGAAATATTTTTGCTCGATGACGAATAACATATAATATATGATAAATGATACATGATAAATATGAGTCATGAATGTCCCAATATTAATCGAAATAGAGTAAAAAGTAAGGTGATACCGTACCATTGTCTCGTATC
>JAITYT010000869.1:910278-921620 GCA_025433975.1 Liostenogaster flavolineata | reverse complement strand
TAAAAAAAAATGAGTTTATCAGTTATTTCACACCACATTATTTTAAACTAAATTAATTCAATGTAATTTGTACGATTTTGTCAAAAATGAACTATTAGATAGTGATTGTTATTTCAACATTATATGGCATTCATTTAGTGTTAATTATGAAAGTGGTCTAAGTCAACAATTTAAAAAAATCGAGTTTATCACTTATTATAAATCAGCCGACGACGATAATGATAACGATGGTAACACATTCTTTGAACGGAAAACGAAAAGTTTATTCAAATGTAATCCATTAAATATCTTGAAACAAGATATATGTGATTTAGACCACTTCCATAATTATGGGCACAATTATTAACCCAAAATGCTATTAAACAGCTGTTAATTCGATTGCTCGATGTTGAACATCGCTGGAACAGTAAGAAAGGATGCGGGAACGTAGTATCGTGCTGACAATGTCCTTTATGTTTCCACCCGGCTCTCGTGGGAATTTTGGCGACAAGAAGACGGCTTTCTGGGGCGACTCGACGTCTCAGCATTTGTTTTTGGATCGCTGCCGCCAGTCGTTCGCTAGAATTCATCTTTGTATCGATAGTATGACAAAGATCTTCCTTGAATCGAGAGGAAGCGGAAAAGGAATGCGATAAGACGGAAGGACGGAAGCGTGTATTTTTAATGACGTAATTCTAGACTTCTCGAGAGACAATAGATGGCTCGGTGAACCTTCCATCGCGGGATTTTACGTTTCGAGAAAAACGTCGAGTCTTAAGGGCGGATTGAACTCTGATGGGAAACAATGGATATGGCTTGTCGTTAGAGAGGTTTCCGTTAGGCGAGGAAAAGAGAGGAAGAAGTTTAATTATTTGACTTAAATCGAACGACATTCACGAGTAAATCGATTCTTAATCGATTCCTTGGTAATGGAAATCTCTTCGATTTAATTTTAATCTTATGCGTCGAAGCGTAAAACCATTGATACCCACTTTCGTATTCGACTTTACGAACGCACCAATGTTACTTGGATTGGAACTTGATTGGAAACGTTCAAAGTCACCCGACTTCCTTAAACCTTGTTAATCGACGATACTTTTTGGTCGCTTAACGTAGCAACTATTTTCTTTCCTGATTTGCTTAAATCTCGACTTAAATTTTTAATGAAATTTAAATCTAGAAAATCGCCAAACCGTCGATCACGATTTGGAACGTCGATACGCGTGGATTGGAAATCTTTTCCTAACGTCGATCACAATTTGGAATATCGTCGGCGTGGTACTTAAATTTGAAACCAATGAAATATTTCCAACGAATCGTAAAGTTCTATTTTTCCCGTTTTTCTTTCGAGGCATTGTTCAAATCAGCTTGGACGGTGCCTCCGTAAGACCGACTCAATGTTCATCCATAAAATATGAGCTCCAATACTTCCTTATCTCCTTTAGTCGTCTGAAATTTCAAGAATGCGCGCTGTGTACTACTTACTGCCAAAATGATGAAGTGGACTAAGGAAAGGGGATGGGAAGAACCGTCGAGTTTCTCTCTTTCACTCTCTTTTATTTTATTTCTATCTATCGCATACACACACTATCGTTTGCCCTCTCGTTCGGTCCAACGTTTTTCGAAGCACGAACGAAAATCGTAACAACAATTTGGCTTTTCCCCGCAAGCCAACCGCCATGAATACGAAGTATACACCGTGGAAACCGCCTTCCTTTTCAACCTCGATCTACGGCAGTGGATATCGCGTCTAGATCGAACTCTTACCCGAATTGAATCGAGGCCAAATGCGCTCGAACGAACTCACGCGATTTATATTCATGTATGAAAGAGTTTACGCGCACGGCGCTACCCACCAACGACCATCGTCTTTGAACCTTCGCCTTAGCTTTTCCGGTCCGACGTTCGTCGATCGATCATGCCAAGGGCGTCATCGAAAGCCCTTTCTTCGAAGACGGATACTCGAGGGAGGATTCGAGCATTTTCAGGGAAATTCGAAAGCTCTTGAAAATCCACCTGACTTCGATATCAAGGGTCTAATTACTTCGTTTCTTCTCTTGGCGTTGATCTTTGCGATATCTGTGTCGCGATATCGTGTTTCTTGCCAATTTCTTGATCGATTTGATCGTGTCAACTTCCACGAGATCGATCTTCCGAATTCAAGATGGAAGAGTTTCGTTACTCGATGAATGCAACGCGCGTTAGCAGATCCGCGTAAGAGATAGCTGCAGCGTGGTGAGGTCAAGACGTAACGGTACTTCGTCTCCATGTTTCCACGTATTCGTGGAACGTGGATACATGGTACTTGCATCGCCTTGCTTCCTTGGATATTCATACGTCTGGATTGGAATTGACATTATCAGTCTGAAAGACGTCGGCTCTGGCCCGTAGGCGCCGCTGTAGAATCGAATTATCGACTCTTCGCCTCACGTCGACCACCTCGGCTTTCTTCGGCTTTCTTACTCGAAACCACGAAGATTCCGTAATAACGGATGCGATCGTCCGACATGCTCCTGCAAGTTCGACGATTAGGCAAGAGCTGGGCACGGACGTCGCTCGTAAATCATGGTCACGCGAGACTCCTGCGCTTCCAAGAGGTCCTCCGAGGTCGTCCAACCTCTCTGAAGGCGTAAAAGCCTGAATAAATCGCTGATGTACCCAGAAAGGAGCCAAGTAATTTGTTGAAACGTGTCTTCCGCGAGTTTCACGACGTTTGTAGGTCGTAACGCGCACGCAGTGGTAAAATCGCTCATCCCCGAGGTCCCTTTCGATCTCGAACTGCATCGAGCACGTTCGCTCGAACTTTCTTGAGCCGATGTTAACCAATTTTGAACTCCGAGGCTAGAAAATGGCGATCGTGCGATCAGGAGCGATCGACGCCCAAGATTCGCCGCGTTTCACGATCTGTTTATTTTAGAAGGGTGCCAGGAACGCGTCGCGAGCTCTCCAGTATCGAGGATGGCGTTTTCGATGAAAGATATCATTTATTTCGAGATTCCTAGGATGGATGGGGTTAATAACGTCGACATTCTGAACGTGCGTAATTGAAGGGTGAACGTAGCTTACATTCGAACCAATAACAAAGTAATTTACTCCGTGTTAGATATCACGTGAGGTATAATTAGCTCGACATAGTCTCTACATATTTATTCGTACGACAGTGCGTTGTAATTATTCAGCAAATGGAATCGACCTGTCGTTATCCAATACGTTCCAGGTTCACGTCGCTTTTTACAGTTCGTTCCTGCAATCGTTCACGAACTGTATTCTGAAAATAAGTAATCAAAGTATCTAATTATCATTCTACAATAATTTCGTTCAACCGATCGATTTTGAGCAAAAACTGGTACCATGGACACGCTCGATCGCTTCGAAAAATATCGAGAGACTATTTGGTCATCGATGATCGACCATCTTCTCGACTGGGTTTCCTCTTTTTGTTCTCCTCGTGGCTTTGTATCGAGCGATACGCACCAAACAAGGAGCACACAAGCAAACAAGCACATATGTATGTATTAGATTGTTCAGAGCTTATTTTCGTTTTTTCATTAAGAAAACACCAAATGATCTAATATAACAACAAGCAACCTAATAAACAACCTGGTGCAATATAATAGCAAGTTGAACGATTCGATGAAGATTCTAATAGTTTTGACGCACGTAAAGAGATACCCACGCACGTATGCAAGTGGCCAAGCGAGTAGGCGAACGCATTCTAACGATCAACCGAGCGAATATTCATCCGGCATATTATTGCGGCATTGGCGTGATCGAGCAAGTCACGTGCCTTGCCTCGTAGTCGAATAATCACGTTGTACCTATCACGTCCATACCTCGATGATTTTTTCCGAAGAAACACGCGTTTATCTTTCTCCGGGAAAAAGAGACCATTCGCATACATTAGTTCCATTCGTTGCTCCCTTTCGTTCGACGAGTCCTAGCCGATCTTGGAATCGCTTTGCTCCCATCTTGAATGGGAAGATCGACGTGGTGTAAACGAAAGCGCAAAGAAGAGACACGCGTGTTAACGAAAAGGTAACGCGATCAGGGTCGATTAGAAGCTTCCATTATCTTAATTGTCGAGTGAACGAGTGAATCGTAGCGAATGAACGACTAGCCACAGAAACTGGCCAAAGTCTGCCATTAATTGGTGTCCATTTGATTTGGAATAATCCTGTCGTATCACCGAAAATAGGCTCAGTTTGGAAGAGTTCCAGGGTCAGTCGTGTCTCCGGGTAATGCCAGGAACATTTTTGATGCGATCAGCCTGTTATGATGACCCATTGCGTCATCAGCAACTTTACTCGTCACGTTAGGTCGACTCGGGCGAAGATCGAACGTCTGAGCTGGTTCATCGTACGACGCAGGTACTTTAGAGCACATATACCTGCCACGTGATCGATTATGCCTTCCACTCGATGATGTGGGCGTGAGGCGTCTGTATGCCTTCGGTCTACAGTGTCGCGCCATGCGACGCTTGCCGACGAACTTCGAAAACGAGCTCAACGCACGCTTCGCGCGTTAACTAGGCTAGCGACGGACGCATCGAACCTCAAGATGTCGCGCCAGGCGGACACCTACGACCGCCCTCGATCGTAATCGTGATCCATCTTTTTACAAGAAAATTCGAAAACTTTTGCGCTCTTGGTATTCTCTCAAGGGGTGTGAAGATCGATCGCGCGATTAACGTTTGGATCGATTCGACGTACGATTGGATTTGCAAATTTTTCAAGGAGCTGTTTTCGCGTACTTACGTTCGGTCTTGAACGAAGTCGAAAAAGCAATAAAAGCATCGAACGAAACGTCGAATATCCACCTAACCAACTATCGATTTAATTTCACGCGCATCGACTTGGTCTGGGAAGCACGACCACTCCTGATGAACTTAACGATCGAGAAAGACGAGAAAGCGAGAAGAAAGGAAGAAATAAGGCGAAAAGAGCCAAAGTGAGCGGAGAAGGACAGAGAGGGAAAAAAGATGACGGAAAAGACATCGTGACACCGTCCGGAACTGTCGACGTTCTTCAAGAACGAATTCGCCCTTTTACTGGGTTTACAATCGATCGTAATTCTCACTCGAAGGTTTTTCCTTCTAAGACACGCCCTGTGCTTCATCCATTTCTTTTTTTTTTTTATTGTCTACCACCAACGTCGCGATAACTCTTACCCAATTCCAGCATTTATCTGGAGAAGTTGGATCTTTGCAAAGTAAGCTTCTGAACCTCGACACCTTACGACGTTTCCACTTGAAAATTTCTGCCAAGACACAGGCACAGAATTTCGCTTAACGCTTAAACGACCGCTCGCGAGATTTCTCGTTTTTATCTCTTTTCTATGGAAATTATCCGATCTAACAATAGTCGCTAAATATTACGCACGCATATATAATAATATAACAAACATGTATCGAAGCAGTTCTTTGCCTCGGTGAAAAATAAATTTCCAACAGAGGTATGTCGAGTCTGTGGAATCCATAAAAGAAGGGGTGAAACAAGGTTTTTTGTCACTTTGGTGTTGTACCTTTGCATAAAGGAACTTGCTTTTGATACTGTCATATCCTACGAAATTACTAAACTTGTTTTAAACACTATCTTTATGATATATTAAGGTTAACAAATATGTGGATCTTTAATTTTCGATATGTATTTATTTTTCATTTCGAAACGAGAAAATCGCCAGTCTTAGAGTAATCCTATGGGAGATAATATGCGGTCATTTAAGCGTTAATATCGGTTAAAATTATATTTTATTCTGTATTTGTATTTTGCCAACTGTTCGTGAAAGCACGAGAATCGAGCGGATAATCGACGGATTATTTTAAAACGATAAACGTTTCAAACGTTTATTTAATATAGAATAGAACATTTTTATAGAATAAAAATTTATCGAATACAATAAAATAGAATTTATTTAAAAAGAAATCATCAGTTAGACTAGTGACAGTCTTGATCGTTCAAACTATTAGGTTGTTCGGAAAGTCATTTCGTTTTTTTTTAATGAAAAATGTTGTCTTTTGGTTTTTTAATGTTGTTTTCATGAAAACATTTTGGGAAAAAACGAAATGACTCTACGAAAACTCTGATAGATTCAACGCGTTTCGGAAATTTTCTGAGAGCGTACCACCGTTCGCGAACGTGAAAAAACATGTTCGTCCTCGCCTCCTCGACGAGGCCAACGCGTCGAACGGGTGGTCCTGAAAAAAAAAGACGAGACGCGGGAGGCAAGAAAAATTAGAAACAAGGCGGCTGAAGAGGAGAAACACTCGGACTTCCATACGCGCGATCGAAATTCTGTGAAGAAAGTTTCCGACTTCTCGAAGTGCATCCTCGAGGAAGCGGAAAAGAAGAATTCATCTCTGAAGCCTTCTTTCGTCTCTCGCGGAACGCCGGAAACGAGGGGAAAGCATTATCAACGCGCTAGCCTGGCGTCGGTCTCCGGGGATCGACGGTAAACTTTCCGTTTGGCTGGCATCAGCCCCTAGAGACTGACAGTACTCGGGTCTAGCTTACGCCCTTCGGCTGTACGAAAGGCAGAGCGAAATCGACGCCGTGCTTAAGGCGTTAAAGGACAGGATCATGAGGGTTCGAGGTGACTTCGTTTGTCTCCGATGCTCGAAGCAAAGAAGCGCGAAGCTCTGTGAGGAAACACAGGGGAAAAAATGGAAGGAGAAAAGAAAGAGAAAAGTAAATACCGTAGATATTCTTCGATGTAACAAGCTTCGTTCGTTCATTTTTTCGCTTTCCTTCGAGCCTGGAACAAAGAGAAAGAAAAGCTTGTTCGAAATGAACTTCATGGCTTTTTCTGTTTTTTTTTCTCCTTTTTTTTCTCTTCATTACGTCGCTCGCCTCGAGCGCTTTCATCCGATGGAAAGGTAGATTCGCGTCCGAGGCATCGCGCTTGCGAATTTATCGAAAAGATATTCGTCGATTCGATCGACTCGTTGGCTCGAAAGCGCGAATGAATTCAGATGGAAGCCGCCAGGAGCTATTCATCTTCCCATTCTTCGCTTCTAATAGCCACTACGAGCGATTCGTGGCCGTGGAAGTCGATCGTGCTCGATATAACCTTAAAAACGCGTAGATAGCGCCGAAGTTCGGCTTCTCTGCATTTCGATCGAACGATTAAATCTCGAATGTCATCGCGACGAATTTTCCTCTCAAAGCCACGGCGCGTTTTAAAACGAGGCAAAATCCGAGGGGCGAGCTTTGCGGCAAAGAAACGCGATGAAAGATAAGTAGCCACGTACGCTCGATCAAAGAGTATCCGTGAAACATAAGGGAACGAACGAACTTCGGGGTCGATGTAAGCGGGATAAAGAGGCTGCGAACGCGACTTTTGTGGCCTCTTTTCCTTGTCATTTTTATCCGACAACAAAAAGATACGGCGTAGCCACCGCTTTCTTCTTTCGTCTCCTCGTGAAAGTTTGGAAAGCTACGCGGTAAATTCGCGTTCGAAAAGCCGTGTCCGAATAAGCATCAGATCGATACGTCGATTGGGATAACGGATATTCGTTTGGAAAGCTCGTAATTCTCCATTGATTCAGCGGAGAATGAATTTGGTTAAACATGCCGCTCGATCGTCGAAGTAACGTTAAAACGATGGAAATTCGCGCTGCGTTTGTCGTCTGGCCGCGATCGAGATGTCGCCGCGCATATCCTCGTCGATTTATAGAACAACGCACGCGGACGCGTATCGAGGTCATAAATTGATGTCTCCGTGAGTCGCCATTACCCAATAATTTAAACGGTGCTGAAACATTTAGCCGGTGCTCCGGTAAAAATCAATGTACACGATTGATCGACTTAAGCCACCGAGTTAACGTCGTTGAAAGATTCAGGTCGAGTTTGAAGTTTAAGACGGTCTCGACCTAAATTCGGGCCCCGACGGCGCTTTCCTTTCCTCTTCTTTCGAAATGTTTGTCGAGCGGTTCGATCCCCCTTGAAAATAAGGCGCGAATCGTTTTCTTTTGACATTGAGATGAATCGCGACTCGAGAGGAGGGAAAATCCTCGTGAAATACGGCCATATTTTTATTTCAAAGCAATCCGACGAGTCTTCGATCTCGACGATGACCGAATTAATTTTGTTTAAGCCCTTCGGTACGGTCGTTCGGCGATGTGGCGCCTGCGAACGGGGCCCCGTGCCAAAAATCGTACAAGAGGAGCTGCCACGTATAAATTAGCACGCGACGCCGCCGGCTATAGCCGGCGCCCGTCTCCGCGACTCGCATCGTGGATGCCGACTATAGTCGACGCTCGTACTCACAGGCCGTCAACGATCGAACGATTCTTCCTACGATCCTTCGACTCGCGGTAAGAATATCTTTCAAAATCAATGACAAGGTCGCTGAGTACCATTTCGATCAATAACAGTCACGAACGTAAGTCAGCATTCATACGTATTCACCTTCGATGGTGGAAACCTCCCAGCCTACTTCCTGCCTATCCACTTACTCCTCGTAAATCTTATTTAGTCGCGAACCTTCCAAGAGGCAGACGATGTCAGTGCTTCTCCTAAACTGTAGTCGCGATACGTTTTCTAGCTGCTACGCAGACGTCGTCGATGTTCCAATCGTCGAACGATCAGAAAATCGATTTCGACTCAATCGTATTGCCGTCGTGTTAAACAAAACGTGTTCGCATCGATCAATTGAATCCAAACAGCTCAACGTTTTATTCGATATCGACTAGAAGCAGAATCTCGATCGGTGCAAAATTCTTCTAATCGAAATCGCAAGTATTTTTCCAGCTTCGGGCGACTCCACGGTCCAATCGAATTAGAAAAGGCTTGTCTTTATCGTTGATCTCCTTAGAAATGATTCGAAAATGTCGGATAAATTTAGTAGACTTCGTTATTGGACGTAATTTCATCGATATCAAAATTTCGTTGAACGACGTTCGGAACGATTTCTTTTTCCCCCTTTAGTAAGGTTAGTTTAATTTGGGAAACACTGATAGCTACCGACAGTCCTACGTGTAACGGTTGCTGTCTCGGACGATTTCCAAGAAGGGACATCGGGAAGACCACCCTGCCAGATGCGCACCGTTGCAGGAACGTTCGTAGAGTACCAGGGGAAGATCCTTCGCCTAGCACACACGAGTCGTCTTTATGTCGCTTGGAACAGACGTCGCTAATCGTAAGAGGTCATCTTGAATCAAGAATGTGCGTCGGAGTCGCGCGGAGTTACTCCGAATGAAGAAGAGAAAAAGAGACATTGTCCATCGAGTCAAATTTTGACGACGTATCCGTGACAATTACTAGGCGAATTCCGAAGACGATCGAATCGATCGAGATTGAAAATAGGTAAACAAAGTTGTTCTTTATTTTACCGAAAAAAGTTCGCCGTTGTGTCTTTAGAAGCGCAAGAAAATATAAAAATTATTTTTTATATCATTAAAATCGGTGGATTGGCTCCACAACGGCTGAAAGATAGGGAAAAATAGATCCCCAACTAAGGGGTTAACACTAACTGTACCAGGTCCGGTCAAATGACCGGTTTCAAAATTAAATTTAAAATTATAAACCGATCGTCAGTTCCTTTGTTCATTTGACTTTATATAAATTTTTATATTATCGAATTTAGCAATTTGTCAATATTTTCTTGTTTTTAATTTTCTTTTTTTTACCGATAAATATTCATCTTCTCGCTCGCTTACGACCGGTCAATAAATTAAACAGCAACGGAGTCTTAGCGGAGATTCTCTAGCTCGTAATAAGCAATTGAATAGTCTAACTGACTAACGGCAATTCTCAAACAAATCTGTAATCACGTCTAAACGATGCAGTCGATGCAAATCTAAAAAATGCTGTATCAGTTTGAATGCCACAGTTTACGAATTGACGAAAAATCTGTGAGAAAATTATTGAAAAAATACAAAGTACCAAAACGATATGCCTTCATTGCAATTTTATACCCATGTGGCGCTTATCGAGCCAGAAATTTACCTGTTTCATATCTATGGAATTCGAAATGGGAACCTGCTTTTTTCTCTAACAATGTGAGCAGAAGCACTTTCGCGGAAATTTTAAAATATCTTCGATTTGATAAAAAGACGCAGCGAAGCCAACGTCTAAAAACCGACGAATTCGCTCTAATTTCAGACGTGTGGAAGAAATTTATTGAGAATAGTAAAAATTACTACAAGCCTGATATAAATGACCGGTTGCGGTAAGAACGGGTATACGTGATACGCCGGTACGGTTAGTGTTAAAATCCACGTTCGAGGGAAATATCGAATACGATGCGAATTGAAATCGATTCGTTCTCGCTTGCGAGTAATTTGAATTTTTTCGAGAGCGTCGCGCGTAGAAAAACAAAAATGCAAGATGCACCGATCATAGACTTTTGATTTACATTCGATCTGCGATCCGACGAAAATGTTTGACATTTTTCTCTGAAACAGTGAGAGCGTATATTCTTTTAGCAGTTCGTTCAATCGTCGGCATGAAACGCGACGCCGGATGCACTTAATAGCGACGAAACGGATTTATTCCGATCGCTGATCGGATCGACTAGCGCAGGTCGTGGTCAAGAGTTCATCGACGGCCATTATGTTGAATATTGCGGTCAAGAGATATTGCTGAACTAGTAGTCGACCTTTGCATACGCATGCGTGTACGTTCGTGCAACGGCATTTTTTTCTTTCTAAAAATTTGCTATAACGTTTTATCGTTTTAAATTACTTTTCAAAGAAAATATATTTGGCTTCGTATTTTCTCGATTTTTGCTCACAATTTTACTATGGAGTTTTATCGTTTTTTAAATCATCCTACCGACTCTCAAACAAGAGACGTGATTTTTAATGCTCGCGAATCGCGAATGTTGGATAAAACTGCGTGATACTCTCAAACGAATTTTTCTATCCAATTTTTGACTATTTTTTTAAACCTTTTTCATTTTAGATTAGTTTTTTACGCGCCGGAAACCTTCGGGAAAGCATGATATATCGAAAGTGGAAAACTCGAACTTCGATTTCTTCACAATTTTTTAAGGTACATTCGTATCAAGTTTGAAATTTTTGCGACTTTGATCAAAATTTTACTGTCGCGTTTTATCGTCTAAAATTATTTGACTGACTCTTCCGATCGAAAAAATACACGTCTTAGATAAAGCAATTGCGTATAGAGCCGAGAAGAGCGAAGAGGAATCACGAATGTGATTTTTAATATTGGAAAATGATCGATATTGGATGAAATTGCGTGTCGCTCCGAAACGAGATGCTTACATCGAATTTTAACTCCATATTTGTGCTCACCACGTCGAACAACTTCGAAAAATGTGGAAAGAGTGAAAAACTGCGTGCACGAACGCAACGCGACAACACGACGCGTGTCGGAGGTCGAACGAACCGATGCTCTTCTGTG
>JAITYT010000869.1:888286-902201 GCA_025433975.1 Liostenogaster flavolineata | reverse complement strand
ATTATTTTATTATTTATATTATATTTTTTATTATATATTTTATTATATAATTAATTTTTTTTCTTCAAAAAAAAGAGAAAATTTGTTTTCAAAATTGGCACGAACTTATATATATTCTGATTGTAATAGCTGGAAATAAAGATTAAATTAATATCCATAATTTTACTCGACAATTTTTAAATGTTTTCGACCCTTTGCTCTTCTTCCGATTTATTGGTATTTTTCGCCTTATCGTAAGATACGGAAGAAAGAACGAGGCAAAGAGAAGTGGAAGCGCCCACTCTCGAATCCGCCAATTATTCTACCATCGCCCATTAGCTTCTTTGAATTTTTTCAATCTCGTCCTTCACTGAGAATCGATTGATCCCTAGAAGCTTTCAGATCATCCTGTTCACCTTTTCATTTAAAATACGCGGTAGTAGAAATCGTACTCCCTCGTCGATGAAAATGACGAAAGTATCCATGGGATTAAGCAAATTGCTTTTACCGAGTATTAAAGGCGAACTACCAAAGCACACCGAGCAAACTCGACCGCTTTCTCCGTTGGTTAATTCCATTCAAAAAATTGTTCGCACCTCGTATCGACGGACACAGCCATTTTTACCTTGTCGTCCAGCGGAAGCAAGTTAACGAGGGGGAAAACAATAAAAAGACGGAAACGACGAGATCAGGCGTATGCATACGTCATGAGTCTAGAGAGTCTCGATCCCTCGTGACCCTTTCGGAAAGGAAAGCTCATAAACTAAACATAAAAAGGAATTTCAAGGCATTGAGAAAATCTTACGGAAGATCAGAAAAAGTGCCTAATTTTTAAAATATCGACATCGCCCGAATAAATCGCTATCAAGTACTTTCTTCATTCTATTCAAAGAAATGTTTACTCCTCGTATCGACAGACGCAGCCATTTTCATCTTGTCGTCCGACAGATGCAAATTAACGAAAATAATGTAGTGTTTGTATATATAATATATTATTGACGTTTGAATGGGATCATTGAGCAGGCGGCAGTCGAATAATAAGTAGAAAACTTTATTATAACAGAAATAGTAACAACTAATACTAATCCAAATGAGCACATTCAACGTCAAACGTCAGTTTTCACACACTGCTTGCACTCAGCTTGCCAAGAGGATCGTCGTCAAAAGACTGATTTGTTTTATATAATATATATAATTATTTATTTTATATATATATATAATAAAAGATATAATATAAATAATAAATAAATTTTTAAAAAAACGAAAATCGGCCCGAACTTTCCGGACAACCCAATACATACATACATATGTACACATATAGACACAGTTTGTTTTTTTTGCGGTTACTACGAAAACTCAACTTCACGTGACAAAAGTCACATGCAATCCAGATGCGTGCCCTTAGAATGTCTACACCCTACGATAAGAAAAAAATGCGGAAACGACGAAGGCAAAGTCGAGATAAATTAACGATCAGGTGTGTACATACACACTCGATTCATCGAGACCCTTTCTTAAAGGAAAGCTCGTAAACTCGAGCGTCTCCGGATAAGAACGAATTTCAGAACAATGAGAAAACGTCTTGAAAGATCAGAACAAGAGGCAAATTTTCAAAATATCGACATCGATCGATCAGAATCATTGATCAATCGAGTAAATCGCTATCGAATACTTTATTGATTCTATTCAAAAAAAATGTTCGCACCTCGTATCGATGGACGCAGTCATTTTTGCCTCGTCGCCCCAGCGGAAGCAAGTCAACGAGGGGAAAAACAATAAAAAGACGGAAACGACGGGATCAGGCACATGCATACGTCATGAGTCTGGAGAGTGCCGACCCCTCGAGGCTCTTTCGGAAAGAAAAACTCATAAACTCGAGCGTCTCCGGATAAGAAGGAATATCAGGGGAACGAGAAAACGACCTGGAAGATCAAAGAAGGGCCGAATTTCCAAAATATCGACATCGATCGACGTGAATCATTGATCGTTCGAATAAAACGTTAATGAAGGGAGGATCCTCGCCCACGCTCAAACAGACGGCGCACGAACGTAGACGATAAAATAAAAAATTGATAATGACATTCTCGTCTAGGAAGAAACGACAGAAAGGGGATGGAAAATCGTGGAGAATATCAGAGCGAGCAAATCGTAGCTCGCGAGGTCGTAAGGCGCGCTCGGAGACACGGTGAAGGCTACAATGGCTCGAGATAAGTCCCGTGCCATTCAGAACTCGCGATGCGACCAGGAAATATCGAAGAGCGTCGCTCTAACCTTCGAGTGGGTGGTTGGATACTTGGCTCCTGAATCGTTCCTTTGTGTCGATTCTATTCGTTCGTGCGCGTCGCCGATGCGACATCGATCACGAATAAGTCGACAATGACGACGGCACGCGATGATGATGATAAGAAAAAGCTGAATAAAAAAAAAGAGAAGCACGACGTAACGAGAGGATGGAATTTACGTCTGTTCGAATACGTTCGAGATTGTTTTTAGCGAACGATTGGCGTGTCGGTGCATCGAGTCGTTGGTCTTGGCTTTCAAGCTTCGCTGGAGAGAATCGAGAGATCGTTTTTGTAATTTGGATTTGAAATCGTAAATCGAAAGGTCCTCCTTTTGAGTTGCTTTTGGGAGTAAATGCGATTCTAGGTTAGATTTTTTATCGTAGGATGAAAAAGTTGCGCTTAAACGTTCGGAAGAACGTGGAAATTAGGAAGAGGAAAGGAGCGAAACGGAGAATGAAAAACGAACGATGCAAGTGCTTTCGTATCGAAGGTTCCGTTGAATCGAGTTCGAAGGCAGGTTTCAATCGTTCGGAGACGGTTTGCGATCATTTTGAAAGTTCGCTTGGATGATTTATTCGATTGGAACGATTGGAAGTTTGCAAAAGACAAGAAAGCGTAACTACGCGTGCCACTCGGAGCCTTCCATGAAAGCGGAAACGTTTGTGGGTCGTGAGAAGGTAATTCCTGCCGAATCGAGTTAATCGTATTGACATCGTTGATCCGTTTACATCACGTGTTTTCTATTCGATGAAAGTCTTCGGTCATCGAACGTCTACGAAATCCCTTTACGCAAAGCATTACGCTGCCCTACAAAGTGTCTCGCGGATTCGATATCTGTCTCTCCTCTCGATTTGACCTTGCGACGGCTTCAAGGGCGATTTTTCGTCCTGCCGCTCGCTAGCGACCTCAAACTCCCAAGAATTCCGAAGGAACGATTTTATTCCGTTAGTAAAATTTCTTTAAGAAAACGAACGTCGCCGTTTTCTTTGTCCGATTTTTCACAACCAGTTTTCTCCTTCGAACGCCTTCTATTCGTCGAATGTTCTACCTAACGGAGGGTCTCGCATTCTTTCGATCTGACCCGACCTGTTTGAAATTCTTTACCTTAGCGAGGTCAAAGGCTGACCAACAAAGCGTCTCTTGTATCGTTGACGAATTGTTCGCGCGAAACGCTTTTCCGTCGCGATTCTCATCTTCACGGATGGACAAATAAATCGACGGTGAGGAATGCTCGACGAGATCTCAGCATTCTTCAGTCTCAGACTTCGTTTTTTCACCCCCGCGTGCGGTTTTGAAATTGAAAGAAATCGAACATTGACGTCACTGGCATCGCTCGTGGGCGATAATGGAGCTCGAAGTACCTCTAAGGGATGCAGAGAAAGAAAAACGAGGTGAGAAGTGAGTTGCTCGTGAATTTTTGACGAACTATCCTTGGCTCCGAGGTCGTCGGAGCCACGGATTAAGTCACGTGCATCGAGAGTACGCGACTGACGCAACCGAAAGGTTTTCGGAAGGGATCCTTCTCTCAATTTGAACCTGTTGCTTCCTCGGCTCCGCTCCTTACTCACGAATTCAGTAGACGAGTGTCTCGTCAACTCGAAATGCGATTGAGAATCGTCTTTTTAACACGTTGGTCACGCGTAACCACGGATTGTCTTCTTTTTATGTTTATAATTCTAAATATTGAACGAATCAAGATTCTAAAATATTTTTTATTAAATAAATTTGGATAAATAAATGTGTTAAAGGATTGTTTAAATGAAATTCGATCGATAAGAATTATTGTACAATTTATGGTTTTCAAATATTTTTCAACGAACTTTAACGAATTTTAAATATTGTAGCTAACTTAGCTACGATAAGCTAAGTTCGTCGGCACGATAAAAGCTCTATGGATGAGCACGTGATCTTATTGCAATACTATTTTCTCATCGCGCTTAGAATAATGAAAATAATTTCGCGGTACTCTGAGCGGAACATGTGAATTTGGCGTGGAAGTAAACTCTTTTTGAAATATCCTAAATCGAACCGTCAAAGCACTTGGTTCAGTCAGCTTTTTAAATTTACAATAAATTTCCCAAATAATAAAGATTAATATTATACCATTAAACGGCAAAATTTCTTTGGCCATTGAATAATAAATAATTTATTTCAAAGGCTATTCCGATCGACTCCGTACTCTAATGTAAATCGTTACAATAATGCAATTCAAATACAGCAACGAGTGCTCGATGGCAACGATAAATGTTTTAGCAATGTTTCGTAAGAAGTAAAATAAAATTATTGAAAAAAATTATTTCGTCACCTTTCTTCGCTTTTCGTCTTATGGAGTTACAATCGATTTGCGCAGCGAATGGCTCAAATATCGTTGTTAAATCAGAGACAGAGAAGTCTGAAAGTCTGTTCTTGCGCGCGTAGTGGCTTTGAACTTTTTTTGACGCGTTTCTTGCTCTCGCGGCCAGTAAATCAGCTCGATTCCGAGTTCCTTCGAGCTCGTCGAGGCCCGGTCAATTTCGATCAAGTTCGAGAAGTTGGGCGTCTTCTTGATCAAACTTTGGTCACGTCTATTGGAAGTAGGAGGATCGAAGATGAGAGGAAGTTGATAGACAACGTCGCGACTTCCACTCGATACCGAAACTCTCGAGGAGAGAGTCCGTCCGAGGAAAAATGAAATCTCTCAGACCCTTGGTGCGATTCGCCTCGATCGAACAGACTCCTTTTGTCGCGTTCGAATCCTCGTGATTTTGTTTAGTTCCTCTCCTAAGAATCGACGCGAGAGGACGAATAAAAAAATGTGTACGTATCTGTGAACTACGGTCACCGAATGATAAATTCGATGATACTTCTGGCTCTCCAAAGGCACTTACCCTAATGTTATCTCCTAGTTACATTATTGGCACGAGAAACGCCAATATTATTTCAGAGACAAACACAAATCAAGAAGCACG
The DNA here is from genome assembly GCA_025433975.1 of Liostenogaster flavolineata. Lineage (NCBI taxonomy): Eukaryota > Metazoa > Arthropoda > Insecta > Hymenoptera > Vespidae > Liostenogaster > Liostenogaster flavolineata. Next base: position 896,992 of record JAITYT010000869.1, on the reverse strand, counting down.
AACAGTTTTCACGAGAACTGGCCAAGTTCCAAAGATAAGTTCACTTCCATCTAGAAGTCTGATACCTAAGGTCGATACTCTCGATAATATCGTAATTCTTAATTAATTCTTAATTGGTTAATTTTTAAATTTGTCATATAGTAATATATAATATCGTAATCGCACTCCTATCGATCACATTTTAACAAACAAAACGAGGAAACGACGAACGAACGATGTCGTTTAAACCCTTTCCACTCGTATGCCATTTTACGTTTTACCATTACCATATAGTCGTATCCTAAAATTTATTATTATGCATACCACTAATTATTATATTTCTCTTTCATATATGTGGTAACAAAATTGACAAGTTTTCTCTACAAAATGGCGCTTGATTCATTTTATTTGGCCTATTTGTTACGAAGTAATAAGTATTTACTTTTAACGCATTCCCATTGGTCACCCTGTACTTTCTATATATATATATTTTCTTTACTAAAACGGCAAGTTAAATCGTAATATCTTCCCATAAAAATCTTTTCATTTTGATCGAATATGAAAAGAAATTCCGAGTGGGTTGGGAGCTTTCACAAATATAAGCACGACCGCAAAGGGTTAAGCTAAACGCGAGGGACGGTTTGAAAAACGCTGAACACTCGTTAGTCGGTGGAAAAAGCCTCGGTGAGCTTGACTCCCGCATTTTTCGCTCTGGTCGGTCATCGCACTCCGTTACGTCGGTGGACGAGCCATTCGCTTTGGATCGATACTGCGGAGAACGTGACAGACGGACGAAAGCTTTGGTCGCCTTCAAAAAAAGAGAAAAAAAGAAAAAAGAAAAGGAAAAATAAACAAAGAACAAGGCAAAAGCAAAGAAAAGGAAGAAGAGTTTCACTCACCGATCGTCGCGTGTTCCATCAACGTTCACGAATTGGAAGGGAAATCTTTCGATCTATCTTTCTCGAGCTCGTCTTTCGTCCTTGGGAGGTCTGATGGAGCCGCACCTCGCTCAACCCATCCTGAAACACAAACAATACGTATGATATACTTTACAAGTACATATATGTGTACGTGTAGACGTGTCGATAAAGCTTCCATAAAGATTTTTTATTTTCACCATTGAAGAATTTTCTTAGAGCTTCTTCGTGCAACCGTAGTTTCGCATTCGATTCGAGCGACCGTCGTCGTTGCCTTAAAAATAGAAACGATCGATAAAAACAAGCGAGTATCTTTTCGAGAATTTTTTCGAACACGGTTGCAACGACGTGAATTTTATGTGATATTAAAAAAAAAGGGGGAAATAAGAAAAAAGAACAGCTTCACGAGGAAAAATTTATAGGAAAATGACACGATCATCGATGCTTTGGCACAGCACGTGTGCACCCCATGCCCCACCATCTTGCTAGCAGCTGTTCCTTTGCGTGTATGAATGCAAGAAAAAAAAGACGTGTCGAGGGTGTCGAACACGCGCGGTGAAGAAAATGTCACGAGAGGAGGACTACTTTGCTTCAATGCTCGCGTATCTATTTATCTATTACCTAAAATCCATTTTCTGTACAAGTTGATGACGTTCCTGTTGATACGCAATTAGAAATAATTAATTTACAATGTGATGAATTATTGCATGAGAAATTTCGAGAAGAGCAAGGAGATTTGTGTTTAGTAATCTTTAGCTCAACTTATATTTGTAAACAAACCTTTTCTTTAACGAATCTAAATAAAAGTACAATAAGATCAAGATCGAATGATTTACATTTGAAGGCTGCGTTAAGAATAGCTGCAAATATAGAACCAGATATTAAGAAAAAAATAGACGATGCAAACGGCCTCAATACGTCGCATTTCATAATATTTTTCACATTTCACATAAATTTCACGATAAAATTTTGTTTACTTAAAGAAATAAGTATTTTCTTTAACATATTTTGGTTTTAATATCTCGTCCGACCCGTGAAAATATTTCTTTTTCCAATGCGCCCAGGAGCAAAAACAGTTGGTTACGGCTGGTTTAGAGTCTTCCTTCGAGATCCTTCGTTCATCGCGAGGGAGGGAAGGACACGCACGCTGCTATATTAGATTCGAGGAGGTAACGAGCGAACGTCGTTCGAGATAGCAGCGACGACCTCGACCTTACGACGAGCTATCGATTTTACGCGGCTCACTCTCGATTTCCCCGAGACCAAATTCCTCTTCGATGAAACTTCTTCCATCGATTCTGCCGCAGTTTTCGCCCCAATTTTTCGATTTATCCATCGGGATACTCCTCGTTAGGTCAAGAATTTAAAAACATCGAAGACTTCGCTTCCTTTCTTCTCTCACTTGCGCTAATTTAATCGAAAGTAATCGAAGGAAAGTCGCGAAATTCGAGGAAACGCTTCCCTTTCCGGGTATAAGAGTTCGCAATGGAGCTCCGAGTCGCGCGTTTCTCCATCGGCCGAGGTATTCTTACCATGCTCGTAATTGCATCGTCGAGTACTTCGGTTGTACGTAAAGAATTCCAAAGGAAAGTTCAACATCGCTCGTTTAATCGAAAATATTCCTTACAGTATCGATCCTAATTTTTTTTTTTTAATTTTTAAGTGTTTTTTCCCCAATTTCGTTAACAAGAATACCGATGCGAGGGAGGATGTACCACCGGTGGTACATTACGTGATAAACGCGTTAAACGGGATATCGAGACTCATCGCGTGTCTTACGAGTTAGCAAAGCAGATAAACGCGTATTTACCGTTTATATCGAGGATGGAATAAAATACCTAAAATATAAGAAGTCGAAAAAAAAGAATCGCTTCGCTGAGCGTAACGAGCTCTCCTTACTCTTTGAATAATGAGCGTTCTTGTCTGAATTGCCCCCGAGAGACGATTACGCCCTGATAAGATCGACGCGAAGGATGTACAAGTATATCCACCTTCATATAAAAAAAAAACTCGGAGGAATCCCATCTCCTCCATCGATCGAGTTTGGAATTCGTTTCTAAAACTATAAAACACGAACTTGAAAATTTTCTAAAAATGTCAGCCAATTTTTGTACAATATTTTCAACGAGTGAAATTCGCTCGATGTAAAGCCGTGTGTAAAACCTTTCCTTCACTCTTTTTTTTCAGATTTGACGATCCAGCGGTTCGTCATTGGCTGATCGAAGGACTCCGAGCAAAGGACAGCACGAACACGGTGCAATTGTAACATCGTGTGGTACAGGAGAGAAAGAACGACTCCGCGAAGCATTGGGTAAAAAAATTGATTAAACGTAGTATTTAAACAAATTTTTTTTTTTTGACGTAATTCCGTCATCGCGGAACGACTAATTTCATACTTAGCGTTCTTTCGAAACGTACGCACGAACAGACACAAATAACGAATAGTCGAAAGAGCATCGAGTTGGTCTGCAAGTAGGACAAACCAATGAACATGTGACATATTTATTACTCTAATTCAATATAATGAATATTCAAAAAAATATTGAGCCCTTTTTGTTAGAGTTTGACTTAAAAAGGCTCGATACTTTTTCGACTACCCATTATTTGCGCCTACTAAAACAAAAACATTAAACAAATATCGTTACTTGACGCGTATTACCGGTGGCTCACACAAAAAAAGTACCGCTAACGATTTAGTTCGTTTGGTAACTAGAAGAAAAATCGCATATTTTTCGATCGAGTTCGGCGCCGCTCGATATAGCAAAACGCTCTTAGATCAGAGCGGCCTGTGGAAGAGAAACACGAGTCGCAGCACCGACGCGAACGGTTCTCCCTTTTCTCTCCCTCTCGCACTCGCAGGAGACACTGACCGATTACGATAGCAGTTACGCACGTGCAAAAATGCGCAAGATATTTCATTCCTATTCGTATCTGTATTTATATTTATATTTATATTTATATTCGTATTTATATTTCGCATTTCGTATTTATTTCGAAATGTTCATCGTTTTACGAGCGCATTGGAACATACCGACGTGCTCGAAATTTTTTGTCACGTTTTCTTCTTTCCCATATTTTTCTTTTTTTTTACCGGTCGAACACCGCGCACACAATCGCATAATTTCAACGCGATTGTTCTCTCCGTAAATAAATTACGTTAATCGCTTTAATCCGAGCGTGCGATAGCGCGATCGACCTCGAAGCGAGTCGCGCCTCCTTCGTCCTTCGATCCCCGTCGATCGAGAAGAGGAGGAGACGGAAGATTTATCCTCGCCTTTGATTCGCTCGATGTCGAGGAGACGCTGTGATTGATTTCGACTCGTCGACGTGCCGCGAAAGGAAGGTGAACACACGTGGAACCTGTCGCTGTCTCGTGTCGCCTACGTGCGTATCTCCCGGAGAATAATTGACAGTGAGATATCCTTCGCCACGTTCGATTTTTCATTCCGAATCGTCGATCGATCGAACGACGACGACTTCGCCAAATAAAAGGAAAGGGTGAAGTACGTAGAAAGGGAAGGAGATTCGGATCGATCGTTGAGAGGAACGTCTTCTTCGGGAGAAAAAAAATAAAGGAAAAGAAACGTTCGATCAGTTCAGGTAGCTTTGGACAAACGCGAGATTAAAAATTCGAGTTAGAAAAATTAAGAATTGGAGAGGTCTGGATCCTCTCTTGCATCGACTTACCTCTGAGGTATCTGGTAATTATCCTTTGTATTCTTAATAAAAGGAAAAGGAGAACTGGGAATGAAATCGACGAAAATTCTGTCTCTTTTTTCAGCTACGAATTTTAATTTGAAATCGCTCGTAAAGTTTCCTTTCTTTGAAGGTTGGAAACGCTCGACAGTCGTGCTTTATCGGATAAGAGAAACGATGGAAGCGTTATACATCGAGGAAAAGAATGTTTCGAGTACGTAGTGTCGAATGATTTTCAGGTGGAATCGAAAAGCGTCGAGAAAAAGACCAGCGTTCGAGTTCTCGTAGTATCGTCGATTTTCAAATGGAACTTTTCATTGTACCAAGGTACTTGGCAATCGTCCTCTCGTTGGTCAATAAAGGGGAAAAAAGGACGAATCGAAATAACGACTAATTGGTCATTCGCTCTTCCTTTCAAATTCGAAATCTCAATTTCGAATCGCGCGCAATATTTCCTTTTCCTAAGTCCACGAATGTTCGATAAACGTGTTTTTTTTTTTCTTCTTTTTTTCCTTGGACAAGAGAAACGATCGAAGTACGTCACCAATAACGTAAAAGACGTCAAAGAAAAGAGATTTCCAATATTTCGTAATTTCGTATTAATGTACGGATTTACATAATAAAATAAGATTTAATAATAGTCAACTTAAAAGAGAAAATACAAAGTAAATAACGTAAAAGATGCCAAAGAAATGAAATTTCTAATAAAATAATAATATTTTCCAATAAAAATCATTGATTATTCGGATACAATTTTCGTATTAATGTAGAAATTATTCTGGATACCGAAGGATTATTGGTGAGAGGAGCGAATCAATACACCATTCAGAGTCAAGAATTTAAACAACAAAATAAGATCGAATAGTGCGAATGTGTTATGATTACACTTTTCCCTATTAATTGTAATTTTCCAGTTTTACCTATCGTACTCAGAGAAAAAATTTAGAAAAAGTTTTATGACCATCGTTCGTTTTCCCCCAAGTTTCTCAGCCAAGTTCGAAATTCATAGCGTAAAATTCCCTAGGGCCAGGAGCGTTCGATAATCGCGTTTTATGGGATAAGGACAACGTTTGAAACACGCCGGTAGTAACGGCTCGCTAGTCCATGGGATCTACACTCGTGGACGAAGTCGGTCAGTTGTCTTGCCAAATTTTCCACGACAATCGCTTAACAGCGCCAAATCGAGTCTTGCATCGAGAGAAGTCGCGATGACGATGAACTTTTCAACCCCTTGATTACGGCAAACTTTGAGACGCACCGGCCGCACCATACGGTAGGAATTCAGTTACGATGTAAAACAGCGAAATTTTGGCTAGATCGATCTGTTGAGATTTTTTTGCGAAATAGTCAAAAAAATGAATTTCACTACGTTGTAACAATAGCATTAGCAAATATACTGCATATTTTTTTTCAAAAAATATTTAATCAAAATATGCTCTATTTGCTTCGATACATTTTTCACGAGATTTTAATGCATAAATGCCTGTCTTAAAGAAATTCCGATCTTTGGAATCGATAAACTCTGATATGGAATTTTTCAGACTGTCTTCATTTTCCTACCGTTTAGCAGGTAAAAAGTGTTCTAAATGTTTAAAAAATTGAAAGTCGGTTGGCGAAAGATCCGGCGAATAAGCTGGGTGCTGCAAAATTTCATATTTTGCTTCATTTAATTTCGCAATTGTTTTGTACGACGTCCACTTATCCATTTATTTTCACAGACGTTTCGAGTCTTCCACGCGGTTCATTTTCTAAGGAAAAATCACCAGACCGAAATTTTTCAAACCAACGCTGCACTTTTCGATCGTTAACAGTGTTCTCTCCAAACACCTGATTTATATTGCGCGCAGCCTTTGCAGCATTATTACCAAGTTTATACTCGTATGAAAAAAATACACGAACATCCATTGAATTCATATCCTTACGAAATTCACACCAAGTAACAAAATGGAACACTTTTGAGGAAATCTTCTTTGTTGAAATGTGACTCCGGCAATGGACAGTACGATTATAAAAGAAGTTATGTCAAAAACAAAAGCATAACGAAAACAGGGAGACAAACGTTCACGTGTAAAGAAGATCCAACATTTCATACGTGCCAACCTATCTCTTTCTATTCTGAAGTGAATTGCTACTATAAATATTAAAAATTTAATATTAATGTAAAGCTTCTTCTCGCAATGTATCTAATAACGCGAGATTATTGTCAGAAATGAGCAATCTAAAGAACACGAGAGGAACGACGCGCTTCTCCTCCCTTCGTCTCCTCTTCGTCTTTCCGTTTTCTCTCCTTATCTTTCTTTCTCGATTGAAAAGAGAGAAGAAGCTTTGATTCTTGGAAATATCTCGTGCTATTTTCCAAGAGCAGGATATTCATCGCGTTCCACCGCTCGAAAGAAATAAAAGAAGGAAGAGAACGACGCGTTTCCAGTCGCGTGCGCGCCGCGGCATCGCCATCGAAATGAAGGAAAAAACGCGGCCTCGCGAAAGAAACAATTCGCTGTGCGCTTACGCTTTGTTTTTCTCGTACGATTTTCAAGCCGAGACGTCTCAATCCATCGGTAGCTGGTGCGGATTCGTGAAAATTGAAAAGAAGCGCACGGGACAATCCTCGTGGCCGTTTATTCGCTCGTTGTTCGCTTTCCACGTAAAATCTTTGCGCGGAGCGAACGACAAAATTTGCGAACGAGAAAGACGAAAATACCGGCGAACTTTAGGAAAATTCAATCGACGGTCTCCGAGCGAAATTCTATCGATACGAACAACAATGTCGAGTAGTAATATCGAGGAATAGGAATTTCATAAATAAGATTACCACTTGGTTGGGTAGAATACGACGATAAAAGTCAAATATTGCGCTCGCTCGCACCGTAACGAAATATCGATTTTTCGTTCCGCCATGGAATTTAATTTCCACCGTGCGTCCTGTTCTCCACTTTTTGTTTTTCCTTTCGAACGAATGTGACGCAGCGTTCAATAAACGTCTAGCGACGCTTCGCGTCTTCGTTTTACACCGAAGGGTTCAAAAACGGGTACGATTTCGAGTTAGATTCGTGAATTAACACGGACGGATTGAAATTTTCTCGCGGTAATTGGTAAAATAGTGACGATGAAAGACAAAGATTTCGTTCGCATTCAACACTTAACCTGTTAACTGGTTATGCCCGGAAGGCTACCAATTCTTCGAAGATTGGAAATACTTGATTTATATATTAAATAAGACAAAATTGTTTGTGAAAATAAAGAAAAATGAATAAGCTAAAAACGGTTTTCTTTTATTACTCGAGAAAGAAAGTTCCCAGTGCGAAACGAGTTCCATCAAATATTATTCCCTGGTTAATAGGTTAATCAACTGCGCCCCTGTCCGCCGCGCATTTTTCGCGAGCAACGCGGACTGATATTCGCTACCTTTTTTCTGTCGTATTTTATTTATTATTTTTTATTATTTACCGTGCTTTATAAAGGCAGAGAAAGTTGGCGAGTAGTTGCCAACGACTCCAAGCCAAGATGACTGATGACCGACGATAACGGAAATAAAGGAACGCGTTGCTAAGGTCAAAATGGGAGACTTCCCCGATCGTTCATCCAGTGACTTCCCTTAAATTAACGAGATCTCCCCATTCGGTTGGCTAAGAGTTAAAATGCCACAAGAGATACCAGTTAGAAAGAGTATTAAAAAAATTTTACGTCCGATATTTTCATGATGTAGATATCGCAATCTATTTAGCGATATCTTTACAAAGTTTTCGATTCGTAAGTACCTTCGCGACTTAACCCTTTCAGTATCAGACGACGATATACCGTCGTTTGGAAAAGTTTCGAAATACGCGAAGGACGACATATCTCGTTCGAGACGCAGCTTTTGTTTAAATTCCTGTAACTACGTACGTCGTCGACAACGATAAATATTTTTTTTCGTTTTGAAGTAGGAACATTAACCGTGAAAACTCATTTATCAAGTGCCATTTTTTGTTCGTATAAGTGCCTTTTAATAACAAAAATAAAATGAAACGAGACGAGCTTTCATAGCAGTTTTTATAACTGATTTACTATCAAAATGACAACAACAACAATTCATGGAACTAAGACGCTCTCCTTTTTTTTATTTCGGTCGACT
>JAITYT010000869.1:861398-883163 GCA_025433975.1 Liostenogaster flavolineata | reverse complement strand
GCGCTTTGACACTTAAATTTAAGATTTTTCAAAAAGTGGAGTTAATCGATGTGTGCACTGAACGGCTCGCATACCGTGCTTTATAAAGGCAGAAAAGTTGGCGAGTAGTTGCCAACGACTCCAGGCAAGATGACCGATGACCGACGATAACGGAAATGAAGGAACCCGTTGCTAAGGTCAAAATGGGAGACCTCCTCGATCGGTCATGCAGCGACTTACTTTAAACTGACGAGATCTCCCCATTCGGTTGGCTAAGTGTTAATCCTGTGCACTCCGAATTTTTTTTCGTTTCTCTTTTTAACAACTTCTAATTATTCTCCGACGACTCCTGATACAGTTTAATAACATTGCGTATCAGAGTTCTTGTAATTTTTAAATATTTTTCACAAAAGAAGAAGAATAGCTCAACATTTTAGCGAATTTAATTTAAAAATGCCCAGTGGACACTCGACGTAGGAGTGCAAAGTGTTAATATCGCTCTTCGAGCGATATATTTTTTACGTTATTGTACCGTCTATTTTTACGTCGAAACATATGTGGCTGGATCAGGTATAGTGCTTTCAACGCGAGTTGACCAGGACTCGCAAAGTACAGACGTACGTACGTATGTAACGGACGTACGACAGAGAAGTTCCATCAAGAGAAGACATCACGAGTCAGACGTCACTTCACGCCGGATATTTATGGAAAATTTCCGCGGTATGGCGACCGCATGGAAGAATAACTCCGCCGTCGACCATTCTGGAGCTCACCGACGGCCGCCATCTTCAATCCCCACCGTTAAAAACAATACGCCTATCGCGCCTAATAAGTTTCCACGGTTCACCGAGACCATTATCGAAACTTTCTCTGGCTTGATCACCACGAAAAAACGGACGGACAAACATCGAGCGTTTCGCGAAACTTTAGTCACCGCTACTATTTCGCTACTCGTCGAAGAAGACTTTCGTGCGGATCTCTCCTCGCTTCTCGAATGATTAAACGCGAAAGCTCGGTAGAACCGTGCCAGAGAGGATAATACGATTTTAATTATTTCTCCCGTAGCACCTGGTAATTAGCACGGGGGCATTCGGCCTTGTGGGGAAGATTCACGAGTCTCCATTTCGTGCGCGCTTCCGATTGCTACTCGTCACGAAATGATCAACGATAGCTTCCTGGTATTTCCAATATCGTGCTCACTGTTGCAACGACGGACAAACGAGCAGTCTCGATGTTGTTTGTCGTGCCTGCGGGCTCCAAAAGTGGATCCGTAGTTGGTAGCATGATCGAAAGGAGCATCGAAGGGACCGTTTCAGAGGAATCATTTTCTTGGCGATATCTTGCTTCCACGGTTCACCTCGAGGCGCTTCTTCTATCTCCAGGATCTCGAAGGATACCTGCCTTCGAGAAAGAAAAAGGTTGGGAAAAAGGGATAAAGACGCGTACGAACATCGAGCGACTCTCGACTAGCCGACGAAACCCTTTTTCCGTGATTATCTCCATCCTCCTACCCTTAGAACTCGGCCGACATCGGAGCCGACTTCCACAGCCGGGATCGGAGAGAAAAATTCGATAACGAGGAGGTGGGGACCTGTCGGTTTCGCGTCACCTCCCTACGACCACAAAGACTTCGCTGTGTGAATCGTCATTGTCGCTGATTCGGGGTCGTTTTTTACTCCTTTTCTGATTACCACTTGTTGAACTTTTCCACGTGGGTACGCGCGTGCATCCGAAAAGAATCCGCTAACGAGATCATTGTGAGCCATCGTGACGTGAAAACTTTCTCGAGTCCGTGCTAATCCGGTATTACGTTTGTCTCGTTCACTCGATAAGGAGACCTCGATCAGGCGCACTCGTAAGCTTTCCGGGTACCTACGGCAATGTCGGACCTAAAATTAACGTAAGAGTCGCAAGCCGGAAGCTGCGATGCATCTGCGAGAATGAAACTGGTATCGCATGTTAATGAATCGACTGCGTCGACGCAATCGTTTACGTTTTACCGACGTCGATATTAGCTTTCTCTCATTTTGCAAGTATATGCGGATCTGCGGCAACGATCAACGTGAAACTGAAAGTGGGAAACGACTGCCTACGAGCTAAGCGAATTCAAAAAACGAGGATTCTGAACCCAGACACGTGGATGGAGGAAATATATGCATTCCTTTAGAGTCTTCGAAGGTACCAGATTGCGATGGAAAAAGTTCGATGCCCGATAATCGAGAGCGTATCCAATAGATTTAATCGATCTAAAATCTTTAAAACGAACTTTAAGCCGAGTTTCGTGTTGTATCAATGAATTTCGATTATTAAATCGTATTCGTCGATGACATCGCCGGTGACGTTTCCGATGATCTTTCGTACATCGTTCTTGAACCATGCATTCTTCTTCCGAACGACAAAAGAAAAAATAAAATCGATAATATCGGCATTAATTCTATCTGGAGGCCGTTGAGAGTCTGTATGAAACTGGACGATTCCACGTAGTGTCGTACTACTGGTAACATTCAAGGGAGCATATCGAACGCTTCGAACAAGGAAAATCGTCAAACCGAGAACTTACTTTTGCCATTTGTATTTTTTTATCGCACGACGATGAACTCTGCTCGATGCAAATTTCATTGTACAGGACTAAACGAAATACAGCGCGATCGAAGAAACTTTCCAATTTTCGTCCCAAGTATTAGGTCTACCGGAAAGTTCTGTCCATTTTGAATCGAAAGAAACTAATATATTTTCGATAGATTTATTAATATTTACTGGACAATATTATTTCCATCATTCCTAACCACCTTTTCGCGCGTATATCGAGCACATACGTAGAAATGCAATGCTCGAAAGAGTCAATTTCAAACCTGAGACGAAATTATTCGACAGAGCTTTCCGGTAGACCTAATACTTCTTGCTCGTATTTCAGGAACTTTTCATAGTGAACGCATCGATATCGGAAAAGGGGAGATCGCGTAGAACGCAGCGGTGTTAAGGGTAACGTCGTTATCGGTAGTCGCGCGAACATGTTCGTCCTTTGAAAAGAAATCCGCGTAGAAGCAAACCGTTCGATGTGTTCGTACTATCGAAGTAAATCCACAAACACGTAAAATCGAGAATTTCCTGAAACGAGGCGCGTTCGACTTTAGCATCTCCAACAGCGCCACGAGTGGAAAGAAAAAGAAGGAAAATGGACACCGTCGCAGTGTAATCCCATAAAAGTCAAAATCGAGCGATAAATAATACGTACGTCATTTAACAGACGAATAAGTACCTCGTTTAACTTTACGACTGAACAATGGTCCCGTCTGCAGCCTGCAAAAATACTTCGACGAATGGAATGTCTAGGAAATGCCATACGACTAACACGACGCATCGCGTGTCGCCTTCTTGGATTTCCTTTCGTCTCGCGCTCCTTGTCACGCCCACAGCCTCCTGCATGAAACGATTTTCTCGATATATAATTACTCGAACTTTTATCCTCCCAAGATCCAACGGAGGCGATACCAGCGCGTAAAATCGAACGTTTCCGCGCCCAACCTCGTTACGTTCCTTAGGGTAAACGAATGCGTGCAAATAAAAGAAAAATATTTAGGAACATTTTCCAATCGTGTCTCGATTTTTCACTGTATCTAGAGATACGCGAGTCGAATAGAGGCTCCAAGTGATACCCTCGTTATTTCTAATTAACTCGTTAGAGCGAGTCAAAGAACACCTCGTTATTTATACGCGTACGTAATACACTCCTACGTTATATCGGTGTTCCTTTGCGCGCGATCGTTTCTCGTTTTTAACGATCCAAATGCCGCGGAGAGTCGAATGCGCTTTAGTCTGGAAAAGGTCGCTGTTTTTCTGCATCGAAGCGCGCGATTCTTTTTGCAGCTGCTGCCACGCGTAAATCCTCTCCTTCGACATCATCGACCCTTAGAATGCCGTTGGCGCGTGAATCGTTCGGATCAAGATATCGTCCAATAGAAAATAGCTGAAACAGAACTTTAGCCTTTAATAAGACAATTCCTAAATACTTTTAATACCATTGTATACTTAAACTTATCCTAACTTCTCTTACCAATCTTACTTAATAGGGTTCGTATCTTAAATGGCAACTTGAAACTTGGAAGTATAATATTTTCTACTCTATTTTCAAGCAAGGATAGAAAGAAAAGCGTACTCGACGAAATTGGCCGAGTGATTTCCATTAGAAGCGATTTCATCTTCTCGAGTATCTATAGTATCCCTATAAGACGTCTCTCGTGAAAGACTGATCGTCCAAGGCGCTATCTTCCTTCTATTCTTCCCCCAAACACGCGAGTACTGTTGTTAGACTAAATTGTCGATATTAATGTCAACCCTTGGTCCACTACTAGCGCATGAATCATCCTGAACGAAGCATCGTCCCAACTTGCCGAACTAAGCGCGTCCCTTCTCCCATCAGGATATCTACTTTCGAAGAACACAGTTCTTCCTGTTTTTTCAACAACTCGAATAAAGTGATCGAGTGGCCTCCATTAGAGACGATTTCATCTTTTCAAATATCTATGATATCCCTATAAGACATCTCTCGTGAAAGAATGCTCCTACAAGACGCTATCTTGCTTCTATTTTTTCCCCAAAGACGCGGGTACTGTTAGACTAAATTGTCGATATGAAAGTCAACCCTTGGTCCACTGCTAGCGCATGAATCATCCTGAACGAAGCATCGTCTCATACTTGCCAAACTAAACGCGTTCCCTCTTCCATCCATTATCAAAAAACATGTTTCTTCTTGTTTTTTTAAACAACTCGAATAAAGTGATCGAGTGGCCTCCATTAGAGGCGATTTCATCTTCTCAAGTATCTATGGTATCCCTATAAGACATCTCTCGTGAAAAAATGCTCGCCCAGAACATTATCTTGCTTCTTTTCTTCCCCCAAACACGCCAGTACCGTTGTTAAACCGAATTGTCGATATTAATGTCAACCCTCGGTCCACTGCTAGCGCATGAATCATCCTGAACGAAGCATCGTCTCATACTTGCGCTCCTTCTTCCATCAGGATATCCATTTTCGAAGAATACGATTCTTCCTGTTTTTTAACAACTCGAATGAAATGATGGAGTGACCTCCGTTAAGAAAGTTTCATCTTCTCCAATTTCTTCGACCTCTCTTGAAATCCCCCTCGCGAAAAAATGCTCATCCAAGAAGCTACCTTATTTCTATTTTCCTCCGAGCGCTTCCGCCTCCGATTCCCGACAGGTTGACGTGACTTTTTCGAAACGTATCGCTCGTGTCATCGCGTTATCACGCGTCTTTGCGTACTCATCGCGTAACAGCGTTCTTATTCAAACGACATCCGCCGTTGGATCGTTCATCCCCGCCCGACGACGAGATCTCCTTTCCTCTCACTCCTTCGTTTCATCGCTTACTCAGCAAAATGCTCGCTCGCATGACTATTGTGACTACGTATAGAATCGTTTACTCGCAGCAGAACGCAGAAATTCGCGTGCAATGCCGTAACGAGACTCGCCCTTACAATAATAACGATAAAATTCTACGACACTTGGATGTGACTCTCCAACTTTCCGTATAGTTTCGTATCACGTTGGAACATTATTTCTTGCGATATTGCTCGGCCAACCGTGGCTGCTGCCAACCTCCACCAGACCAGTTTTCTTTCGTCTCGCGTTTTATCAAACTTCAGGTATCTCGACGCGCTGCGCGACTCGACGTACCCGTCAGTTTTTACCAAGCGTCGAACCGTGTGACTCGTTTGTCGTTCTTCGCGCCATATCGATTCTCTTTGCCTTTGGGAAGAATGTTTCCCCTCTCTCGACCCGCACAACTCTCGCAACCAATCGATAGCACTTGTAATTTTTCCCGCAGCAACGTTTCTTTTTATATTTCCTTCTCCTCCTCTAAGGAGCAATAATAACACGAGTGTTACGAAGTTTTCAGGATTACGCTATCAAGAACGATATCATTTAGCTTCGAGTTTGCCAAGTTAATACAGTCGCGCGGAAATTAATTCGCAAAACCCTGAGAAACCCGTTGTGATTCAAGGTGGACGGGAGTGATAAGCGTGGATCCCTTTCTGTTATCCCTTTTTACGGCTTTGTGGGATAATCTCGTTGCTACGATGGTCTAGAATTTTGAAAAAAACTTCAATGCGATCGTCGTAGTCTCTGATCGTATCGAATTTTAAGATTCCATCGTTCCGACGATCAACGATCATCGCTACGATCATTTCTATGGCACCGCGAATGATAAGAGGGATAAAATGCTGAGTTATCGTTCGCTCGATCCCGTCGTTCTGTTAAACCACCCTTTTCGTTCTTCGATCTATCCACGAGGTGGAACGAGCGATACAGGGAAAACGGGGAAGCCGAATGGAGGAAGGAGGATTTAGGACGGACACTGAACGTCAGGACGCGAGACACGTTAATTGCTGATATCGAGGCGAAACGCAAGGCCGTAATTGCCATCGCTGTCGTATGATTGGATGGACGCGTGGAACGTTCCGCAGAATTTCAAGCTCTAATCCTCGATAGTCCCTCGTACGAGCCAGAATCGAGCTGGAAGGTCGACCAGGCGCAACAGGACTTTGTGCGGCATGGGTATTGGTCTCGTTCGATACGTTAACAGGTAGTCGTTACCGATGCACACAAGCAACGACTTCCGTGAAAATGTGGCGCCTATCGGGGATGGTCGCAACGCACGTTGCGATCGATGCTAACCATCGTCATGATCAACAGTCTAACAGCATTGGTCAAAGAGGTATTCCGCCGCCACAGTCGCGAGCCAACATCGTCGCGCTTTATCAGGGATACCTCCTGGTAGCCGATGAAACACTCGACCTACTGCCAAGCTAGGAACACCAATTGGGAATTTCGTCTAGATCGAAAGGAATCTTGATGACAGCGCGCGGCTATTTGACCCTTCTCTAATCCCGATGATACTTTGGGAATATCGACTCTCTTCGTATCACAGAGGCATTATCGTGACCTGGTATTATTATACTACCTCCGTTACCTCTGTTGCTGCTGCTAAAATTTCTCCAACGTCGATTGATTCATCTCTGATCAAACCGACATCGGATTTGACCAGGTTATTTTGTGCCTCTCGTATCGATATTATGGAACAACAAAAGCGATACCATCGCTGTCGAAAGTAATCGTAATTACAGCGCGCTGCTCGATCCCTTGCCCGATAATACTTTCGACATTTTTGTCGACTCTACCTACTTCGGCAAGATTATCACGACCTTCTGATTAGTTGCCCCTATCTCTGGCGCTGCATTGCAACAACGATAGGCTCATCAGAGCCTAAACCTTTATTCCAACTTCGACATTGGAATCGACGAGGTTATTTTATTCCGCTCACATCGAGATTATAGAATAACAATATCGACATCGTCACCCTCGAAACGCTCGACGCCCAAAGTCGATCACCACGACGATATCGAAAGTAATCGTAACGACAGCGCGCTGCTTGTCCGATAATACTTTCGACATTTTCGTCGACTCTACCTACTTCGGCAACATTATCACGACACTCTGATTAGCTGCTACTTCTACCTTCGCAGCCCCTATCTCTGGCGCTGCATTGTAACATCGATGGATTCATCAGAGCCCGAACCCTTATTCCAACTTCGACGTTGGAATCGACGAAGCTACCTTTTGCCAGTCCCCATCGAGATCATAGGATAAAAGCAGTCGCACCACCACCATCGGATCGCCCAACAGCCAACGTAACCACCATCGACACCACCACCACCGAACGACACCGCACACCAATTACCGAATTCACGGACTCGCAGTCGATGTCTCTCGTCTCCCACCACCCCACGACGCGATCCACAGTACCACCGGCACCGCCTGGCTAGATCCACTCACACCGGCGGCGCCGGCTGGAGGGCGACAACGTCAGAGGCTTGAGGTGGGGCGCGGGGGTAGGCTGTATCGATCGCACGGTTCGCCGGGGATCCACCGGCAGCCAGTCTATTCCTACGCCCGTGGTTATCGCGGCACTCGCTGGAGTAGGGATGGAACGAAGGCGCACGGCTGTTGTGCCTGATACCGATACTTCCTCGCTAGCCGGTGATTCGTTCGTTCGTTTATACCAACCGATCATAGAACGCAATCCCTTCGTCACAAGGTGCGTGCTGCACCTTGTGGACATCTGGAGTGGCGAACTTTTTGGGCTTTGACACCGATCATCTTTCTTCTTTACGACGATAGATGTTGAAAGTTAGGGTAGAGCTCAACGAAAAAGGAGATCTTCGAACCGTCTTTCATTCTTATAACGATCGCATTTTTACAAAAAAAGGAGAAGTCGACGCTAGGTTAGCTTGGAGAAAATAAGGAACTGTTTCGATGTTCTGCGTTGTATAAGAGTGACATCCATGCTCGATGTTTGTTCGGATCTAAAGCAGAATCCATGTAAAGATAATTTGTAAATCGGATTAGCGGTAGTGTAGCTCGTTATATAATTCCTAAGCCTTGAATAATGAAGCATTATTGTCATCGTTCAAAATCGAAAACAGAGACTATACGAGCATTTCTTGTCATCCATAAAATTGGATCCTAACGTAGAGCGACTTATTCGGACAAACTTTACATACTTCTCACTTCGAAGAAAATAATTCATAAGAGGACAGAATTCACTTTAAATCTGACACGTCTTTGACAGAGAGGTGAAAAATAGCTGATCAAGCTGTTGGTTCGTCCATTGATCACCGCTCATTGGTTACCTCAGCGACGACGAAGCGTATTCGAGGAAATTACGGAAGACACCGTTAAAATCGAGAGAATTCGAGTAATTATTCGAAAGTACGAGGCTTCCTGCGATCGATATCACAACGTTAAGCGAGCTGGTAACAGCGGCGAAGCCGACGAAATGCAATAAACTCGATGAGACACGGGTGACGTTTATAAATAGCTTGTACTTAATAACCCTCCGCAAACTGGGAATCTATTTTCCGTTAAATGTATTAACCCACGTTTTCTAACTTGTCCCCAAAGGTTACGCCCCTGTGACACGAATTACCCTTTTCCCTTTACCCGTGGTTAAATATCTAATGTATCGGCTTGGTCGTTCGGTGTAGCAGCTAGGAGCCGAACGATCAGTTCGAGACCAGAAACTACCCCATTCGTTCACCCTTGCTCCTCGAATTACTCGTGGATCCTAAACAAATTTTCCGCTCGACAATTTTCTAGCGATTAGCCTCTTTATCCAGCGATTGACCGTTCCCTCTTTCGAATTTCGGTTCGTCTCCCTGGAGACGATAGAGACGAGATACCACGAGGACGACACGCGATAAAGAAAGCTATCGATCCCGAACGAAAAACCCACCTGTTCGGAAACGTCGACGTTTCGTTCCTGCACCCAAGGGAATCGCCTGTTTGATACCACTACGATCTCTCCACGATCGCCTCGCTCGCTTTTAGGTCTCTTTTTCATACCAGACGAACGTTCATTCGATAGCTTGTTCTACCAATGCTAAAGTATGAGCCAGCGCAGGCATCGGTTGCAACTCCCGTTGCAACAATAGAAAAATAAACAGCTACAATTGAGAAGTTGGCATCTGTTGATATCAACAAGGAACAAATCCCAAAGGAGACATCAATGAACTGCCCTGCCCAATCCAAACTGAAGCAATACCATCCGATTTACTCGATCGTCAATAAAATGTTTTTCCTTCGCGATAGGTCTAGCTACTAGCCCATTTAATCAAAGTATTGAACACGCATTCCTGCAAGATTTAGGTCTCTTTTTAATGCCAGACGAATATTCATTCGATAGTTTGTTCTACCAATGATGAACTATGAGTCAGCGCAAACATCTGCAACCCAATTGCAACAATAAGGGAGAAAGCTCGGATTTCTTCCTCGAGAGGAAGAACGAATGGCTGCAGTTGAGTCGTTGACATTTGTTAAGAGAAACAAATCCCAAAGAAGACATCGATGAACTGCCCAGGCCGATCTTGATCGAGTTTGCGATCCAATGACGATGGTGATCGACTCGAAATCGTCATTTTGGCATCTTTATCCAGCGATTGTCCGTTCCATGTTTCGAATTTCGATTGGTTTCATTGGAGACTGTTGAGCAACACCACGAAAACAAGCCGCGATAGAGACTCAAAAAAGTCATCGATGGACTGCCCAAGCCAATTCTAATCGAGTTTGCGGTCGAATGGCGGTAGTGATCGACTCGAAATCGTCGTTATCGTTTGCCAGAGTATCTAGAATCGATTTCTCGTGTTAATTAGCACCGAGAACAGATCGACTGGTTATCAAGCACTGACGCAAACCAGTTGAACATCGAACGATCACCGATTTATCAATGGACCATCGATCTTGGAAATCAATGGGACTTCGAGAAAACGTCTTTTCTTCTTTTTCTCTCTTCGTCGATCACTATGCAGTGTCGCGTTGAAATCAGACTCGACTCGACGTATATTGGCAGTGATGTATTCTCTTTCTGACTGCGAGGGAACGAAATCTATTTTACCCACGACACGGACAAGAGAACGTGTCCTTTTAGTTTGTCATTCGAAAAAAATTGAACGCGAGTCAATCGGCTGTTGAAAAAGAACAGATTTTTGGGTCAATATCCAAACATCTCTCAAAGCTTCAAACAACTCTCGCGTCTTACGACGAGTTCGATTGAGTTTTTTTTGTTTTCTCTTTGTAGCAATTTTTCGCTAGGTCCTACAAAGAAACGAAAAATAAGAATCGGCAAAACGACAGAGGAGAAGTGACCCTTAATTGTTTCATCACTGAATGATGGATACGTCTCTCTGTAATCCTTCTATAATACATAAACGCCTACCTAACCTATCGTTCCATCCGACACGGTGCGCGCACGCATCGCTGATTATCCGCACTTACTCCTCGCTAATTAAATAGCGGCACGCACCAGCTTGAGTCACGTTAGCATTGAATGGTCGATCGTGACCAGCTTCGATGCTGACGACATCGTGTCGTGCCTCGACGTTATCGTGTCGTACGATATTCACCTGACGATATTGTTACGTGCGTAAATTAATTCTCGGCCTTTTCTAGCCAACACTTCGACATTGAGTTATTAAAAGAAGAACTCAGCACAACACCGATCTTTAAAAC
This sequence comes from Liostenogaster flavolineata, assembly GCA_025433975.1. Lineage (NCBI taxonomy): Eukaryota > Metazoa > Arthropoda > Insecta > Hymenoptera > Vespidae > Liostenogaster > Liostenogaster flavolineata. The sequence goes on along the minus strand of JAITYT010000869.1, from coordinate 872,097 downwards.
GTAGTTCCTTTCGTTTCGTACGCCTTTTGCGATCCCTCGAGCAATTTCCGGATTTCGCATCGAAATAATTAAATATCGAAAAGAGCAAAGAGAGAGCTGCGTCGTGGCATCTGTTTTGTTCTCAGGAGTTAACTCGCGAATACGCACGACCAGCACGTCCAGCACGTCCAGCACGTCTCCCCCTCGTTCCACATGGTGGAATTAATAAGGCGTAGAAACGGAAGCAAACTGTTTTCTCCGCGGAAAAATTAATTACGCGTGAATTATCAAGCGTGTTTCTTCCAATAGTTTCTAATGGAATTGGTGAACGAATAAAAAATTTTTAAAATTTTACTAGCCTCGAATCAGCGGCAGCGGTGGATTGTTATAATGGCTTAACACGTTCGTTGCCCAGCGTGATTTGGTTGAGTTTGCAGGGCCCAAACCCGAGAAACGGAAATAAGCGAGAAAAAATGTAAAAAAGACTTTAAGATGTTTAGACGTTAAGACTTAAAGGTATTCTTAAATTCTTGGTTCAATCGTGAGCTATGTTTACCTACTGACAGAAAATTTTTTAATTAAGATAAAGTTATCACGAGTTATCCTGATCACTTCTAAGAGGACTCCGAAAATCAGATCTCAACGGCTGAATTTTCAATATTTTTCAATGAAAATTTTATAAAATATTCCCACGGCACATCTTCCAACGCAATCCCGTGCCGAAACATATACTCTCCATAAACTAGTAAAAAAAGAAAACAGAAGAACGAAAAGTCAATTAACACTTGCGATTTATACAAAATTTTAGTAGGTCGGTTGAAAGGAGATTTTCGAGAACCGCGGGATGGAGCTTCGATGTCGAGCTCCAATTCTGAAGAAACCGGGCTAAATGGGAAGCTTCGTGTGATTCTCACAGGCTCAAAAAGGGGTCGTAAGGTTTTTTCCGATAGGAAAAGGTGGAAGATGCGAAACAGGCTGCTACTGCGATACGTGTCCAGATAAACCAAGGATGCACCTTGGTGAATGTTTCATATATTATCACGCGAAACAGAAATGCAAAGCCCGATATTACAGAATTCTATCTGCAAAGGTGTAAATATAGATAACATATTAAAATGTGACTTTTTTATAAGTTAATCTCTATATGAAGCCATTTTATGTGACCTGTCAGACACTCGTCACATAAAAACTCGTCGCATAAAATCGTCTCGAGTTGTTAAATCGTTAATTGACATCGTTACGAGTACAAATTGAAAAGTCGAGTTTACGCTATGCTCGCAGAAAGTTCGATCTTTATCTTTTTGATTTGTTGGATATTTGTTGGATAAAAATCAGACGCGTTGATTGAATATTTACTAAATCAGATTCATTGGACGAATCGATCGTCGCCTTTGCTTCCATCGATTTTCCGTTATCCGTATTTTTTCCCATGGAAATACCCTGGCATTACCGCGGGCTGAATCACGAGAGGGTTAATTTTCCTCGGCCGTTGATAATTACTCGAAATTCTACCTCGGCCATAACCGTAAGGACATCGTAGATTTTCTACTATAACGTAATAGCGGCTGTTAGGTCAGAACGTGGACTCCCAACGGGTCGAGCCGATGGAGGGGGAAGAGGAAGCGGCATCGATCCCTCCTAGAGGCCTTAATGAAATTTCTGAAGATTCTGCTTTTCTTCGAGTTCTCGTATAACGATTAACGTTATAATTAAAGCCACGGTATTCGGGAACACCTCGATTCTTCCTCGAAATAATGGAGGGGAGTATGTCATCGTTGCTGGGTCAGCCGCGTTTTTTCAAGCGGGAATCGTCGCAATTGAAGGAAGCGATAATTCAAGGAAAAAACAAGGATCCGAATGAACGTTCTCTTCGTTAAAATTACAATCGAAGGGTAACTGATACCCTTGCCTCGTGGAACTACCATTTATTGCGAAACCCACCAATCAAGAGTCTCGCTTAGTTCGACATTACCGAATGTCGGTGTCTCACGAGCGTTAAAAATCGCGTTTATTTGATCTCCACGGTTAAAAAATCCACGGATTTAAGACGATAAAGTTCGATAGTGAAATTTTGACCTAAATCGCGAAAATTGCCTAAAATCAAAGGGATGGATGTTCTCTCGAAGGAACCCTGGTCGCGATATCCTTGTTCCTGTTGCCGAAAGGTATCGTCTCAGGACCTGTCCGCTTTGACGACCTCGCTGTATCGTAACTTGAACTAAACCTCCCTCTTTTCGTATCGAAATCGACTGACCTAACGGTAGACGTTTATCCGCCAAACGCGAGGATCCCATCATGGAGAATTAATGAAGTTTGCCGCGCGAAATCTGGAGGAAATCGGCGAAGGTAAGAAATAACCGAAGGTAAGAAATAAAGAAAAAGAAGAACGACGAGTACGACGAGTAAAACACGGATTCCTTCGAGACTTCGCCATATTGGCAATCCGTGAGACACGTCCAACACACCCTTGCCCTTCAAACCCTGCTCTTCTTGCCCTATCCAAACAGACTGCTACCTCCGAACATGGTGCATCGATGTTTACAAATTATTCATCTCCTTAACCCTTTCGTTACGAGCACCGGCTTTAGCCGGCGAAAGGATTATCACGTTAAACGTCACACTGGTCCCTAGAGGCCGGAGTCGGACTTTTCGTTCAAACCCGGCTGGTCCTCAGGAACCGACTTTAGGTAGACTTTAAGTTCATGTCCTCGATCGTGAGACATCGGTTTTTGTTCGATCAGGGCTCAACCTCTTAACCGAAGAATAAAATTTTGTGAAATTCGTTTCACACTAGGAACTGTGTGATAAAAGAAATTTAAGAAAATATTTTCTTTTTTTATATTTTTAACATATTGATTTTTTTTATTTCTGGAACAAATTTTACGTTATTCGACATATAAATCAAATATGTTCAATATTCAAAAAATTGGTGGTCTTTCGGGCATGACGAAAAATATCGTCATAACCGATTAAGAGGTTAAGGAAAAAAATATAATATTTTAGAAAAGATTAATGTAATTTATTAAAATGGGGTAAACAAAAGTATAGTTCGTCATTGCATTCACTACAAAAGGTACTAGCTTTTTGTCTTAAATTCTTCACTATTTTTGATCTTAAAATTTAGGAATTTCTGTTATAACATTTAGCACGGCATCTCTAAAACCTTATGAACCCGGTTCCCTAACGCTTCTGTTTATTCTCCGGTTCGCCCATCGGCGGTGGTCCACTTGACGGCCGAGTCTGAAACGACAAGCAAAACGGGCTGGGCACTTAACGTTTTAAGTACCGTACGTACTACGCAAGTAATCGTTCCGAGCGATCGATCATCCAGAAAAATTTTTCCTCCAACGTTAATACACACGCCCACGTATTACGTCTGAGAATCACGCGTACGCGACTCGCGACCATCTCAACTGACCACCATAAATCGATGACGCAGCGGAAACCGACCATCGCGTGGAGAACGCCATCGAATATTCATGATTTGGATCGTCGTACATGAAAGCCGTGAAAGGCTACGAGAGAATCGCCAGAAGTGCCCTTTCTCGATCGTTGCCTTCGGCATCAGCGGCAGAACAGCTGTTTGCTGCTATTGGTCGACCACGTAGTGGATGTAACTGCCGAACGAAAGGTCGCCACTTACAATTTGAACAATAGCGAACCTCGATGATGCCTTAACACCATGCCGTCCGGTGACACCAGGTTGGTGTCGTGCGCACAACTATCGAACAGACTGCTTAACCTGTTAATCGATCGGGACGTACAAATACGTCAAACGTTTTAAATTTATATTACGTAAAAATAAATTACGTAAAACGTACAATTTATTTTAAGCATAATTAGCTTATTATAAAGCAATAATACATCGATATTAATCAAAATCAATAATAAATATAGCAACAATAAGCTAATTGAGCATAAAAAGCTGCGTAATTAAAAAGGGAATTTCCCGGTTAACAGGTTAACACTAAACGTACCGGCATTTTCGTATACCTAATCATACCGTCGTAAGCGGTCAAAAGCTCCCTTACGAAACGGACATTGATTTTTAGAAAAAAAAAGTGTTAATTTATCGAAGGAAACAAGTATAACATATATTATGAAAATAAAATAGCCAAGCGTATGTCTCTATTTATATGAGCAATATAAAGAATTAAAGTGGATTTTGAAAAGGGTCATTTGACCCCGCTTGGCCACGTTTACTGTTAAGTAACGATAAGTTGCAGACATATTAGCAAGTTTTCCATTTTTATAAGAATTATTTTTTTATAAATTTTATTAAATTCAATTATTTTATAATTAAATATATAAATAATAGTTAATATTAATTTACTTTAAATCAATTTTTATAAGAAACTATTTGTTCGAATTTATTAGCAACGAAACGAGTAGGTACTACAATCGACTCCCGAAAACCTCGAAAAACCGTCAGAGACAAGCGAAATGATCTGAACCGGTTCTACCGGTGCCAAACAAAAGAATCCCGATTATGCGCGGACGGCACAGTGTCAACTGCAAACTCGAGATAAGACGAGGGAATATGTTTCTTGGTTACGTTCTGTCGCGGCAAGGAAAAGAAGATAAACAGAAGAAAAACGAGATAGATAAGGCAGCAACGATATTAAAGCGCACGCGTAGTGACTCTTGAAGCTGATGAAGAACCGCACTTAAGGGTGAGCGCATCATCGCGACTGACTTTGAAGACGGTAGTGACCAGCCAACTCCAGACGGTCTCCAAGGTAATCCGTGGATGTAGTACGTCTACTCTCCACTCGAACCGATAACTTTCCCGAGAAAAGTTGCAATTCCGTGTTCCTCGAAGTCAACTTTACACGCGTCTCTCTGCCTGGGCTGCTCTATTGCGCCTGATTCTCGCGTTCATTTAAAAGTTTGCGCGAGAACGACTACCTTCATTTCTGGTTCTTTTTCCCATTTCACAGAGAGGAATATCGCATATAAAATTGGAGGAGGATAGTCCAAGACGATCAGATATTACGAAAATTTAGCTTTAGATTCGCGTTTCAATTCGTTTTTCTCGTCTATTTGTAGGACCGCTCTGTTCGCGGTCCCGGGATAAAATCGATGGTAACTGCAAAATCGTTCTCAAGTCGAATGCCGATGAATTTGTAGCTCCCAAGAGCGTCGAGAATTTTGCTCGATTAAACGCTTTCAATCGTTGGCACGATGAACTGTACGCGTGTAACGCAAAGTTCATTGACAATTTTTAACTTGTTGCTGAACTCGACTCATTGTCCACCTCTATGGAACCCGCAATAATGCTTCCGTTTTAGAGAGGTCGAGCCGAGCATTTTCGTGGCGCAGATGCGGTTTGCCCTGTCTCTTTTCATCTTTTCCTTCAATCCCGACGTTAGGCGGTATTGAAGTGGTTAAAACCCATGTGCTTCTCATTTCGAGTCCTTGCGTCTTCTGCCTCGCTCGCGTAAGAGGGGAAGAACAATATAGCGTGACGAGTAACTTTTCAAGACGCCTACCAGGTATTTTTATTAAAACGATTCTTATTACTTTTTTGAAGGAAGCGGAAAATGAGTCTGCCAGACGGAAAACGAAGGAAGGAAGGAAGGAAGGAAGAATGAGTGAAAGAAGAGGGACGAAATGGTTAAGGTTGGAGGTTAAGTTGAACGTTTGGAACGTTACGATCCTGTCACGCTTGTCATTTGTAAAATTAGTCTCCAGCAAAGGCACTCCGACTCGACTTGCTCAAATTCGATGGAGGTTGTATGTAATACGGTTGTAAGTATTTCTTCGTGCTCCATTTTCTCGATAATGGAATTAAAAAGTATCCTTGCATACGCGCAAACTTGTTCTCATCGTTTCATGAACGCATCAAAAAGCATCGCACGCAAAAAAACATCTCGTCTCTTTAGGTCTCTCATCTTTCTGATACTCCGTCGGTCGATTGACTTTGCCACGATCATCGATCTCAACGTTAAGAACGAGTCATTGCAATTTGAGAATTCGAAAATCAACGGACGTCAGAGCAACGTCTCTCCTCTTCCGATTTCCTTCAAGAATCAACTATTAAACGACTCTCCGATGGTTCACCGTTCCCATCGACTTTCCCAAAATCATTGAATGGCGCCTCTTAGCAGCGTCTTAACCTTTTGAGTGCTGAATACTCGCGGCCTATGCCTATGGTATGGATCTCGTTGACGGTATAGGGCACATTATAATATAGTATACAATCCAATTACTATTCCGTTGTCTATTCCACATTAAATGAAAACAGTTTTATTTTCAATATATACTGTTTACTCACCTGGTAGAATTCGAAATCCCAGTAATTTAATAATTACGATGTATTTGGATATTTAAAATCAGAAAATTAAACCAATCATAAGAAAGGATTATATAATCGTGAAAAGGCTTCAAATATACATATATATATTTTAAGCAAATAACATTTATTGCATAGATATTTAAAGAAAAACCAATAGGAAAGATTAATAATTCATTTGCTCAGAAACCAACCGAAGTGGCGTCTTAAACAAAAGTTTGTTTATCATCGCTACTAAGTAACGAAGTATGTGGTTTTTGCGAGTGTTGCATAGTACACTGATCACTTTTGCCAGACGCGTATTTGCGTGCATAGTCCATACTGATAACATCCGCTGAGCGCCTATTCGCGTCCATAGCCTATATCGATACCTTCGCTGGACGCATATGTACGCCCGTAGCACTCCAAGGGTTAAGAGTCTCGACGTTCACGTTTCGCACTCTCCGTGGCCGTAGAAGAAGGAAGTCGGACATCGACTTCTCGTCTGCATCCTGCCTTTTTTCTTGTCTCACCCTCTTCTACTCTTCCTCTCTCCAGATGACATTCTCTTTGTCTCCCTGACCGTTCTTAGCAACGGCAGCGTCGTGGTCCTCAGACAGGCGACACTACGACCCCATCGTCTCCGGACGGAAACGCCTAGACCGAGAGGGAGAGAGAATAACCTTGCTGAATATGTTAAGGCGCAGCAGCGGAAGTTTCCGCATCGGGGGGTCGCAGGTGGACGATAACTACGAGGTCAACGAGGTCATCGGCGACGACGACGATGGCGACATACCTCTTACAATCTCCCACAAAGGTGGCGATTTCACTCCAGCTGCGTACGTGAACGCGCCTCTGTTGAAACATGCCTTCGTTAAAGCGGAACGCGACGATCCTTCTTCCTTTCTCTCTTTCTCTCTCCCTCTCTCTCTCTCCCACACCTTCCCGCAACTTTGTCGCGTCTACTACCGCATTCACCAGGAAGGAAGGAACCTCGAAGATCATTTTCATCCTCATCGTGGATCTTCCGTACTCGTAGGCGCCAGCACGAGACGCTCTGATGCGCACCAGGGGTTCTCATCTAATAAGAATGTCTAAACCAAAAGTAACGACAAGTTCCAAACGAATTAAAAGCTGATCCTAGCAAATTGGTGATGTACAAGCTGCGCACCGATGAATGTTGCACTGCTTTACTTCCATCAAGATCTCCATTTTCGAGATTGGAAGGAGCTAGAAATTCAAGATCGGTTTTAGAAAGTTCTAGATGAGCTCGAGAGTGATACCGAGGAATCAGTGATGTGCGAGGTACCTATTCTTCGCTAGGAAGCTATTCTTTTTGCTTTCGCCGGGGGTTCTCATCCGTCGGATAAAAATATCAACATCGAAAAGAGGGCAAATTTCAGCATAAATTAGCGAATGGCTCGGGAGGATCAGTTTAAGATGAACACTAGTTTCGTGAAATGGTCTATGTAACGGCAGAGGTTCTCATTTCCTCCACCAAACGACATTCCAGAGATACGAGAAAATTCGACGTTATTTTCGATCTTGCTAAACTCGTGCCCTTTCCAGACTTAATCGTTGCACCACGACGCTTGAAATCTCTAATCGTGACAGGAGCAATCTCCCTTTCGTTCTTTTTTTCTTTTCTTTTCTTCTCGTTTCTCCCCTTAGAGCAGTCGCGGTTAAGCAAGACCGAGGGATTATCTTCCTTTTAATTATCCTCTTTTACTCTCGAGCATTTAGCAGTCCCGCATCGTCGAGAGGGTTACGCTGAAAGGAGAAAACCTATCCGACACCGCTCTCGACGTGCTAGAGCAATTACCGGTTGCGAACGACAATTGGCGCGCGCGTCGTTCTTCGCTCGATCGATCGCGACCAATTCGTGAGTCCCTTCGATACCGCGAGACAGTGCCAACGCGGATGAAAGCGATCGAAGCGGCTCGATCTGGTCGCCCGGTTCTCGAGAAGCAGCGAATTTCGACCCTCCGATTTTTCTACGTAAAAAATCCCGAAATTAACAGCGATTTTATTGGCGATAATCGCGGTTTCAATGTGAACATCGATCGCGACCGATTCGTGACTCGCTTCGATGCCGCGAGACATTGCCAACGCGGATCAAAGCGGTCGAAGCGGCTCGATCTGGATTTTGTTCGATTCTCGACACTTCACCAGCACGAAGACCGACGTTGTGTTTGAGCAACTTTTGGGGTCTTCTTACGAAGGATTTTTGTAGATATTTGAAAGGATATTAATATGTAATAAAACTACTGAATTGTTATAAAAGTAATACAGAAATCAATACCCGAATCAGAAATAGAATCTTTCTGAAAAATCTCGGCTGTTCCTCATCGCTAGTATTCGAATTTTTATAAGCCTCGTAACAGATTTCTTCTTCATTACAACAAATTTCCTTTCATCTTTCTTTTTGATATTTCAAAAAAAAAAAAAATAGGGAAAAAGTTATAACGCAAAGAAATTTTAACTATTCGTCACTACTGAAATAATATTTGATATAGAAGAAATAATTTTCGAATCTCACGCGCTTTCTTAGATACTTCGTTCTTGAAAAAAGATTTTTTAGCTAAATGCATATCGCGAAAGATTTCGTTCTAAACGTGCTTATCTTTTGTTATGAAAAGATAAGAAACAAAAACCCCTGTATAATTCTCCAAAAAAGATTATCCTATGGTGATACTTAGGAATTTCTTTCTAAACGTAATAACCTTTTACCACGATAAGTAACTATCGACACTGTATCTTTATACACCGGCATTGTGGTGTAGGCCAGAGATTTTCTTGAAAACTCGCGTGGCAGTCAACGTGTTAACCCTTTCAACGCGAAAGGCGTATATGTACGCCCTCGAAAATCATTGATATTTGCGAAAGGCGTATATATACGCTCGCTAAATTCTTCTTGCCATAAGACATCTACCATTTTACTAAGTCGATCTTACGTAGAATTTATAGTTTCACGCGACACAACGACTGGAAACAGCTGGTAGGGACAATCGATGGTGTTAAAAATGAATTGGATTTTCCCAATGAAACTTTACGACGTGCAAGAGTCAGTCACAGCGACTGACATGGGATTTCGTGCAAGAGTCAGTCACAGCGACTGACATGGGATTTCGTGCGAGAGTGTGTCGCAGTCAAAGGATTAATCTCTCGAGAATCATCGACTTTCGCCTCTCCGATTTTTCTACGTAAAAAGTCCTAAAATTAGCAGCGAATCCTGTAGACAAGTGGAATTTTGCAAACAAGGAATAATGTAATGTTCAGTTAATGAACAATGAATAATTCATGTAGATGTCAGCTTCGCAGAAGCTTGTCTCGATTAATCGTGCACGAAGAATTTCGAACCGTGAGCGACAGCCCTTTCGCGTTCGCCCTTCGTGGATTACGTAACGCATTTGAGTTTATTCGAACGCAAAAAATGCGATGTTATTATCGCGATCTACGCAGCGTCACAGAGTCGATAATAATTTTCTGTACGCGACAGCGATCTTTTTTACGTCGTTCTTTGTCGTTTATTATAACCACTCTCGTATCGTATCCAATTGTCTTTTTTTTATTATTTTTTTTTTTAAAGAAGGACACACGGGGTAAAGCAGCTCGAAAAGGACAAAATTGATCAGAGCGCATCGTTAAACGCGCATTCGTAGACTAATCGCAGCTCTAAGGTGATAAACGTTCGCGCATACGCAATAACTTCGATTTTTCATTCGACGGTATTTATAAATCTTTGGTCGCGGTACGACAATCCGATTTGGCTAATACTTTGCGCGGCAGTATGCCCTGCTTTGAATCCAATCTCATTTTATGCGTTGGTCGTGTGTCGTTAAACCCTCAAAGCAATACCTACGCGTTTCTACCATGTCGAAATGTTCGCATCGCCTGAACGCTCTCAATCCTGCTTTTAATAGCATCGATAAGGGCTGGCATAATGAACCAGTACCGATTGGACTGGCGGGTAAATGTTTCACTCAACATCGCTGGAGCGATGTTTTTTTTTAAAGCATAAATGTACGATTATACACTTATAATTTCATTGTACGTGTGTACATTTATAATTATATTGTACTACTGTAAGATTGTGCATTTATTAGGTTGGCAATTAAGTTCCCGCTTTTTTTGTAATTTTTTAAGTTAGATTTCTTTAAAACTAAATAAATTTTTAAAAAATCTTAAAAAAGGCGGGAACTTAGTTGTCAACCTGATATAATTATATCGTAAACGATTTTACGTAAACGAATGTACGGAAAACGTGCGACATTCGTTAGCACGATGCGAACTTTCTTCGTCCTTATTTTACTTTTTGACAAAACGATTATCCAAAAGCGCAGCTATTACGTATCCTGTTTATTATCGCGTCTACCAGAGATTAAGGTACCTACACACGGCAACAAATGCTGAACGTGAATTGAAAAAACAAGTTGAAGAATTCAG